>JACTTY020000047.1:3000000-3343894 GCA_014595695.2 Epargyreus clarus clarus
ATACAATATGTAGATACGTATTTATACGCATTATTACATTTATACGTACGTCAAAAGTACCTATACACGTAATTAAACGTTATTTTTGCCTACTGACACATATGCATGCATTTACAGATTTTTTTTGCAATATAACCAATTTTTTTATTTTATTACAAAATTTTATCCTTTTTCAGAAAGCCATACATACATACATATACATACATATTATGTGTATTTATCGCAACGGTATACGAAGTATATACGTGATTTTGTAAATATTTAACGCCAATATAACGTACGTTAAATCGGTTTTATTTTGCCGACGTTTAAAATCGCTTTATAGCGGTACACATTATTTTTATTACAACTTCATTTGGTTTCAATAATTTTAAAGTACGTTAAAATCATATTAACTTGCGTTATTAAACGCTAATATCATACGATTAACGTACGTTAAAACAGTTACATTTATTTTTTATGTGCAATTATATTATGACTGTAAATTTATTTTGTTTTACGATTTTTAAGTACGTTAAAATAATTTTAATTCGCGTTATTTAATGCCAATATCACACGATTAACGTACTTTAAATCGGTTCTTTGGATCTGACGTAAAATTTTCTATTACACCATTACGTATTATGTTTTATAGAATTATACTGTTATTAACTAATTATAATTTCATTTTCTCTTTAATGATTTTAACGTACATTAAAACCTTTTTAATACACGTCAAAATTGCATGAGTTGTTCTCAAACCGGTGTCTGTTCCCGCTTCTCCACTTACGTTCAATCGTTCCCTCTCTTTCACTCGCGTTGCTGCGCCGTATCTCCCGTCTCATTCGTCGTCGGCGGGCTCGGTGCCGAAGTACCGATCGCCGAAGTTACCGATGCCGGGCAGCACGTAGAACTTTTCGTTGATCTCCGGATCTAGCGCTGAGGTAATGATTTTCACCTAGAAAAAAAAAATGATTATAGCATAGTTATTTTAACATATTACTAGGATTATAGGATACCGTAGTCTATAGTTAACTATTTTTTGAGTAATGGTTGAAATTCGTCTACTAATATAAAAAATGAGTTTTGTTTGGTACATATTGGTATTTAGTTACCATATATTATAAGAAATGTGTAACAATCTCGTATTAATATAGTACGTGCACGCGTGTATTTTAGTTTGTGCGTGTTTCCCCCAAACGCATTTGAGTTAAACATTGGAGAAGTGTGTGTGATTGTATTTGCATGTGAGGTGTGAGTGTGTGTGTGAGGCGCGTGTTGGGGGTGGTCTTATTTGTGTTTAGGAGGGGGAGGGTAACGTGTGTAAGGGTATTCACCTCAGGAAAAGCATACGTAATGGAGTGCACGCCGATCTCAGCAATGAGCAGGCTGATGAATGCGTGTGTGTGTGTGTGTGTGTGTGTGTGTGTATGTGTGTGGTGTGTGTGTGTGTGTGTGTTTGTGTGTGTATGTGCGCTTACCTCAGGGAAAGCATACGCGATGGAGTGCACCCCGATCTCGGCCATGAGCAGGCTGACGAGGCTGATGCTGGTGGCGGGCACGTCGTGGTCGAGCAGCACGCGGATGGCCATGATGGCGGCGGCGCCGGTCGCCACCGTCGCGTCCATCAGGATCACGCGGTAGTCCTTGATGTCCTTCGGCAGCCTCAGGTAGTAAAGCTGAGGAACATACACATATAATTGCAGGTAATCATCAACGATTAAATTGGTAAATCATTAATTTTGTTTAGAAACAAGAAGCGTTTCGAGGGAACTCCTCAGTCCCCCACCGCCAGCACCACCGGTCAAACCATACCGGGTTCTACAAGGGTTCTACCACTTTCAAACACCGAACAACACAGACAGACAACACAGGTGTTGTCAGTAGGTGCACAGATATCACCGGTTCTACGTGAACAGCGTACCTCGGGCTCGTCGGTCTGCTGGTTGGTCTGTATGAGGATCTTGCCGATGCGGATGTCCTTGCACACGTCGCACACGGCCTGCTCCATGGTCTCGCCGGCGCGCAGGATCGACACGCCGCAGATCTTCTCCACGTCACATTTACGACCTGCGAAATACATATTCTATTAATTCATTTCTATACTGGTACGTTGTGTAAATATAACTGGAAGATTTTTTAATCAGAATAACAAACCAGTACACAGTAAGCCCAATTTTAAGTAAACATTGTCACCTATAGGAATCTATTATCAACCCTATATAGGAGTACAGTTCTACTGGAGATTGGGCAAAGATTATGACCCCTGAGAACTGATTTGGAACTTGTTGGATAACTTTTCCCTACAACATCCTCCATAATAATACATAACAGCTATTAAACCTGCTGTTATGTGACAGAAATAAATAAGGCAGTGATACCTTCGAAGTTTCACCATGAAGGACTCTGCCACTGCCATTATAAACTTTTGGTTTTATTATTTTAACTTATACTTTTATTATTCTATGCATTAACATATTTTTACTGTGTTTGGTTACTGTGCTAAAACTTTTATTTTCTCACTACACAGCAGTCTTTACATATTTGTTAAGACTACATTTTTTATTTTATTTCTTTTTCATGAAAAAAAAAATCCCATGCATATTTTAAAGTTACACCATTTGTAATTTTTATCAATTAAGATATTATATTCGAAGTCGATTGTATTTCACTGAGTTAGAGCAACCACGTACCGTTGTACTGGAAGCCCTGCGGCGTGTCCACAGCCACGTGCGAGTAGGGCAGCAGGGAGAGCGCGAACTCTATGACGAGCCGCATGAGCCGCTTGGAGTAGAAGATAAACTCGTCGCGGGGCGTGTCCTTGTTGCGGATGAACGTGTGGAGCCCTTGCACCTGGGGGGCAACTTATTAGGTTAGGTGGGGATATTTAAATTCTTAAGGTTCTCTACCCAAAAGGTAAAAACGTCACCCTATTACTAAGCCTCTACTGTCTGTCCGTCTCTCACAGGGCTCTATATCCTGAACCGTAATAGATACACTTGAATTTTTTACAAAGTATGTTTAAGGGTTAAAACAAGAATATTAAAAATAAAAATAGCTTCAAAATAAGTGGGAATTGCCTTACAAGAAACTGCTATTTTTAGGCGTTTTTCACTTTACTGCAATAATTTTAATTAAACAGTTCTAATTCACATGCATTTATAGTATTTCTATTCTATGGCTGCTATAACAAATATCAAAATAAAAAAGGAAATAAAAATTTGGTGGTACAGCTGGTGGGTCCATGTGCTGTCCCCCCCACTTGGCCAATTATTATATTATCTAGAGATGTGAATGATAACATTCATCATTAATTATCGGTATCAAAAGCTATAAAGCTTTTTTGTAACCATTTACTTAATATTTATTTCTTTATACATAATAAACAAATATAAAATCAATGCAACTCACTTGTGGCGTGTCCTTAAGCACATACAAGGAGTCCGGAACGGGTTGCCCGACGTGCGCTACCGCCAACTTTTCACGTACTTTGAAGCCACGCTGAGAAAAGAAAACATAATCAATACCTGCAAATACATTTTATTATCATCAGTCTGGTTTGTTTGATAGTAAGGCACTAGAGATGGTGGTAGTATGGTGGTGGAACTAGTATGATTCAACTGGGGAGCTAACACTGTCAAACCTTGAAACAATACGGTAGTTAACAGTTTTTGGGAAAATGTTTTATTATTTGCGTATGTGTAATGTGTATCATAAGCCCATCTCACTGTTATTAAAAAAAGCTTAATTATTAGTAAAATACATATATTACGTAAAACGGAACGTTGCACGAAAACAGTCGGTTACTTGACAAGCGTTGTATGTTGGTACGTGACGTCACGAAATATTATACAAATTTAACTACGAAGCTACGATAGCGAAAAGCATTATTCAGAGAATAAAAATTTAAAGTTATTAAAATCGAAAAATATACACTGAGGCACCAAATAAACGTTCGGCTGACATTTACTGTTTACAGCTAGGTGACGTCACTTCAGCTTCAGCCAACCCCGTGCGATTTTAAAGAATGATCGAACATGGAAATTTAATTATTTTAAATCAATACAACATGTAGTTAATATCTGCAGGAAGTATTTTTTTTATAATAACAAAATATGTAATAAGCTATAAACTCACCAACTGCAGCTGTTTGTGCACATGCTGCACGATCAGCTGTATGGCGACCTTGTTCTCGCCGCCGCGCGGCACGATGATGTCCGCGTGCGCCATGCTGGGCGCGATGTAGCTCTGGTACGCCGGCTTCACGTGCGTCATGTACTGCTTCAGCACGCCCTCCAGGTCGCGGCCGCGCTGCACTATGTCCCTGGGGAATTAATAATAATAATAATAATATTCTTTATTGTACCCAAAAACAATAGAATACAAGAATAAAAACATACAAATATTGAACGATACAAAAGGCGGCCTTATCGCTAAGACAGCGATTTCTTCCAGGCAACCTTAGGGTGAGGAGTTAAAGAGTGGATGATTATAAGAATAGGTAGGGTGCAAATAAATAATAGTTAAAAGTCTACCTACATAATACATAAAAACAAGTGTAAATTTAAAATATAATTATAAATAAATAAATAATTGACATACTTGATATACATACTTATAATTATAGAGTAACTAATTCATTCATAGAATTCATTGTTATAAATAAATAAAATAAATAAAAATAGCCTTTATTTGTAGAAGTAGAGAACGTAACATACAAAAATCTTACATTAATTGTTAACTTTAATTTCATCAAATGGTTGTGTCAGTAAATTTTACAAGTAATGAAATAAGATTAAATCAATTTGTATTCTTATTTATTTGTTAATGTTTACGTCTTTTTGGTAATTTTCACGTGATATTGGAAATGTTTCTGTAATTTTAACTTTATTGATATGAATTACAAATTTGTGTCATATTGTAATGTTTATCTTGAACAAAGGATATTGACGTCACGTTGTCAATGTTTGCATCATATTGTCTTTAGGTCATATTATCTATGTTTAAGTCATATTGTCATTGTTTTTGCCATATTGTCAATGTTTAGCAACGTTTATGTGTGCAATCGGCGTGCGACGTATATCCGGAGACACCTTCACATCCAGTAGCTTCAACACATCCGCCTTGTAAAAGGCCAAGCCACATTGTCTATGTTTACCTGCGCCCCTCCTTGCCAGGCGAATGTCATCATCGGTGTCCACAAACACCTTCATATCGAGCAGCCTCGACACGTCCGCCTTGTAGATATGCTCACGTATAGTGTACGATGACGTCCTATTGACAATATCTACCTGCGCAATCTCCTAGCAAGGCGGATGTCGGCATCAGTGTCTGCAAAACTTTCATATCGAGCAGTCTCAACACATTCGCGTTGTAGAAGATGGTCACGTATAGTGTATGATGACGTCATATTGTCATTGTTTTTGCCATATTGCCAATGTTTAGCGATGTTTACCTGCGCAACCTGCTTGCTAGGCGGAAGTCGGTATCAGTGTCCACGAACACCTTCATATCCAGCAACCGCAGCACATCAGCGTTGTAGAAGGCCAGGATCCCCTCGAAGATGATCACCTACGGTGTATGATGACGTCATATTGTCATTAATTTTACTATATTGCCAATATTTACCTGCGCAATCTCCTAGCAAGACGGATATCAGCATCAGTGTCCACAAACACCTTCATATCGAGCAGCCTCAGCACATCAGCGTTGTAGAAGGCCAGGATCCCCTCGAAGATGATCACGTTCGCGCCGTACATTGTTTTCTGTGCACATGCGTTAGCTGTCAGTGGATGATTGACATTATTGAGTTTGTTTGTGACTTATGTTTTAGGTTCAATATGTTTTGAGGTCGATAATCGCTTATAGCTGACAGTAAGATTGAGTTAGCACGATTTGAAGTTTGAAACTTGTATATACAATTTTAAGACCATATAAAAATATCATTCTGAGCTTGCATTAATTAAGAAAAGTTACTGTCATAATTACGGATTTTTACACAACAGTTTTAAAATTTTAATATGTAAGCTGTTTTAAATTTAATGAATATCCATTACTTCTCAGTTTTTTACCGAATAAATTGGGTGATGGTACCATCCATTTCGAAAGCCTTAATTTTCAAATTTTGGTTCTCCTTTGTCCTATTTAAATAATTAATCGTACCTCAAAATCTAAGATTCATGTTTAACAATTTTATACCTCCTTTAGCCTTTTACGGGACGAATTAAAAAAAATCGTTTTTAGTGTTAATCCGTCATCAAAAATTGTTCTAATTTTCCTACTTCTACCTATTGACATGAGCCATGCCTGTCTGTCAGTCTATTGATTTCCCACTCAGCATGACCTTAATAAAGTATAGTCCGTGTAAAACTGCTAGTCCGCTCTGAATATAGAAATTAATCGCGTCGCCATAGCAAATTGTATGACTACATTTGCTCGCAACAACTTCAGAGCGGACTTGCAGTTTCGCGATAACTATACCACTTACCGTGCGGTTCTCCCTGGAGTGCGTGACGTAGTTGTATATGGGCACCTCGACCTTCTTGCCCTCGCGCAGCCGCTGCAGCACCGCCACCAGCAGCTCCATGTCGAACGCGTCCGGGTGGTCGAAGTTGTACTCGTTGCGGGTCGCCGCCTGGTGCTGCTTCTCGTTTAGCACCTGGGGGTGATGGAGAGTCATCATTAAATACTACTTTTTGTACCTGGGTAATAGGGGGTAATAGGAGTAGCAGACGAGTATAGTCCACCTGATGGTAAGTGGCTACTGCTCATGGACATCTGTTATCGACCCCAGATAGGATTAGATATTCCTACCTGAGGTCGGCCACAGATGCGCCTCTACCCCTGAGGACTAAGCTGGAACGCCTCGGAAAAGTAAGTCTCCCTTACCACACCCTTCAAACTAGAACACAGCAGCGCTTAACACTGCTGTTATAACAGAAATAGGTGTGGCGGTGGTGCCCCCGGAGTCGAACCACAAAGGGTTCTACCACCTTCAAAACGTCATAACGTAACGTAAGCTTAAACCTAATACTGTTTCACTGCTGGGTACGGGTTTGCCCTCGAAGTGAGAGGGGTTTAGGCCATATTCTACCAGGCTGGCCAAGTGCGGATTGGTAGACTTCAAAGTTTCGATCATGGTCCACAACTATGGATAAGTTCAGATTGGTAGATTTAACACATCGTTGAATTAATAATGCAGAAATGTAGGTTTCCCCACGATGTTTTCAAGCCACCGTGAAGGAAGTTATAATTAAGGGGTTTAAGGGGCGCACGGATCCTTGATGGGCGCTTGATGGATTCGAAGTCCATACTTATGCTATGTATAAGATAATGCTGACCTTATAAAAGGAGTCCATACTGACGATGGTGACCCAGGGTATGTTGAGAGATTCTATGATTTTGGCCGCCACTGTCGTTTTACCCGAAGCACTGGCACCGCAAATGCCTGAAAGATAAGGATTTTACAATAGAATTGAACATAAATTAAAGATCTTTAATGACCCGTATAAGGCATGTGTGTGTCTATTGTGTATAAGTTGGAAGAGAGAGGAGAGAGGGAGGGACGAAATTGAGGGAGACCTACGAGAGGGGGAAACGAAAACGACATAAGAAGAAGAATAGAGGGAAGGAGAAAGTGAGAGACGGTGAGAAAATTGTTGTTTTTACGCGTTTGAGGTTATGTTAAAAGGCGTAAGTTTATATTTGCAAGTGGTTACATTTGTTTCAAATTATATGAAGTTGGCGTTGGCATGAATATTTCTTTTCGCGCGATGCATGTTTTTGCGTGTCTGTCTGCGTGTAGGTATATCTCATTCTCTCTTAACCCTTCATCCTGTGTGTGTATGCATGTGAGTTTGCCGTACGCAAGTTTGTTTTTGTTTGTCAGTACACTCACCGATGAGAAAGGGCCCAACCTCCTGCCCGCAGGTGCAGCTGTACCAGGGCGGGCAGCCGGCGGTGTGTGCGTGCAGATATTTCTTTCTCCCATTTTCATATCTCTTTCTCCCCATAAGTCTGTGTGTATGCCTGTGTGTTTGTGTGCGTGTTTACCTATGTGCATGTGTGTACACTCACCGATGAGGAAGGGCTCGATCTCCTGTCCGCCGGTGCAGTTTTACCAGGGCGAACGGCCTGCCTTGTGTACTTGCCTGTATTTCACATTCTCTCTCTCCGTCCCGTGTATGTATGCATGTGTGTTTGTGCTCGCGAGCTTGCCTTTGTGTACACTCACCGATGAGGAAGGGCTCGACCTCCTGCCCCCCGGTGCAGTTGTACCAGGGCGGGCGGCCGGCCGTGTAGATGGTGCGGCGGTCCGCGTGCAGGATGCTCTCGGCGGTGCGCTTCGACTGCGACATCGACGTGGTGCGCACGCGCCGGGCACGCGGCGACTTCAGGATGTTTGAGCCTGAGGATGGCACAAAGGGAAGGTTATTTTTTTTTTTTTTTTTTTTTATAATATAGGAGTAGCAGACGAGCGTGCAGTCCACCTGATGGTAAGTGGCTACTGCCGCCCATGGACATATGTAATCAACCACAGATAAAGATATTCCTACTTGAGATCGGCCACAGATGCGCCGCTACCCCTGAGGACAAAGCTGGAACGCCTCGGAAAAGCATGTCTGCCTTACCACACCCTTCAAAACGGAACATAGCAGCGCCTAACACGGCTATTATTAGTCAGAAATAGGTATGGCGGTGGTGCCGCCGGAGTCGAACCACAAAGAGTTCTACCATGTTTTTAGGGTACCGTAACCAAATGGTAAAAACAGAATTTATTACAAAGCCTTCTCTGTCAGTTTGTTTGTCACAGGGCTCCATCTCCTGAACCGCAATAGATTCTTCGAATTGAAATTTTAAGAGTATGCATGACGGTGGCCGCCATAACAACAAATACAAAAAAATAAAATCTTAAAAATAAATAGGGGTCGCCATATAAGAACCCGCTAATTTTCTACGTTTCTCGCGTTATTTGCCGTAATATATCCATCCATCCATCCATCCATCAGCCTTTACTGGTCCACTGCTGGACATAGGCCTCCCCTAGTCTGCGCCACTCCGACCGGTCTTGGGCCGTCTGAATCCAGCGGTTACCCGCCGTCCGCTTCAGGTAGTCAGTCCACCTGGTCGGGGGGCGTCCTGTACTCCTTTTGCCGAGACGTGGTCTCCATTCGAGGACCTTCCGACCCCACCGGTTATCGGTCCTACGAACTATGTGGCCAGCCCATTGCCACTTCAGCTTGCTTATTTTGAGAGCTATGTCGGTAACTTTCGTTCGCCTACGGATTTCCTCGTTACGAATTCTGTCGCGTAGGGAAATACCGAGCATAGCTCTCTCCATAGCTCGCTGAGCGACTTTGAGTCTTCGTATTAGGCTTACAGTGAAAGACCACGTCTCGGCACCGTACGTCATCACTGGCAACACACACTGCTCGAACATCTTCGACTTCAGGCTCTTCTTCAACTTCAGGCTCTTCTTCGACTTCAGGCTCTAATATATAGACATTTCAAATTTTCACTGGTTGCTATGATACAAAATATTTATTAAAAATAATAAAAATTTTGTTGTACGGAATCCTCCGTGTGCGAGTTTATGTCGTACTTGGCTTTTATACCTAAGTTAATGTTTCCGTTATATAAAGGATGATAATACCCATACAGATAGACAGCATTATAACTTGTTCCATATTAATTAATGAAATCAATATAAAGCTAATAAATAGTGTATTTGTACATGTATGCAAAATTTTCCTAAACACAATTTAATATTCAAATGATGACCTAATCGGGTTATTCCAATCAACCAAATTTCAAATAACATTTTATCTTCGTAATAGAAACAACTTTTTTCCATTTAGAACCACAAACCAGATTTTATATCACTGTTAATATGCGTTTACGAATTATATTAACGATCCGTGTATCAATTAAGATACTCTTGTATGTTTGTGTAATTCTTTTGATACACAAATCTTATGAATTTTATACGATAACATTTATCGTATAACAGATGAATACATTCCTTATGTGGGTCGGTAAATGTCTCCTTGGAGGGGCGCAGCCTTCTGTCTCGCCAGCCTCTACGTCACAGACTACAAGGTATTATTCATTACACATTGCTTTTTTATCATGATTCTCATCTACTGCAAAAAAGCTGCAAATAATTGGCCAAGTGCAAGTCGAACTCTCACACTGAGGGTTCCGTACTATTAATATTTCCATATTTTTATTATTTTTTAGGAATTTGTTATTATAGCAGCCATCGAAGTAAATATATTTTGAAAAATTTAACCGCAGACCTATAGTGGACAAAACAAATACAGGTCTATGATTTGAACTGTCTAACTATTACGGTTCAATAGATAAATGACGAGAAATCGCGGTTTCTTGTATGGCGACCCCAATTTATTTTCAACCTATTTTTTTTATAACAATTTGTTGTTATAGTGGCCACATTAATACATACTCTGTAAAAATTTTAAGTGTCTACCTATTACGATTCAGGACATAGAGCCCTTTGACAGACGAACAGTGGGACAGACAGCGGAGTCTTAATAATAGGGTTCCATTTTTTTTGGGTACGGAACCCTAAAAAGGTCGCCGGAATGAACCCATTACTGAAATACGATGTCTGCGAAAAGTCTATGTGACATTTGTAAAATCAAATCATTTTTTTAGATTAGGGGCCTCCATTCCACTTTCCGCTCCGGGGCCTTGACGACCTAGTCCGCCACTGTTTACATTGTATTGTGGCAGAGGGCCCCGCAAAATGTATTTTGTCCACATAAAATTTAGGTCTTACGCCGCCACTGCTGCATATCATTATCATTGAATTTGATTCCTTTTAAAGTGCAGTTGCTAAATATACGTTGTGCCATTTAATGAGTATCAAATCAAATCATTTTTTTTTATTCAAAATACATAGGTTCTTTACAGAGCACTTTTTGAATGTCAATACAACTACCGCCACTTCACAAGATGTTTCGTTATGGAGAAGAAGCGGCTAAAGAAACTCCATAACACACATCTTTAAAAAAAAACACATTTTTACAATGTTACATTTAACCTAACGGTACACATCTTAAGTTTGGAAAAGAGATCATTAATTATAACGATGTTGCCTCTCTACAGAATGACATTGACAGAGTCACAGATTGGTGTAAAATTAATGGCATGGATCTTAATCCTGCCAAGTGCACATTTATAAGTTTCTCACGTAAGCTTTCTGTAATCGAAGGCGATTACACTATAAATAACATCCCATTACAGAAGAGTAAACTTGTTAGAGATCTGGGAATTACATTCGATGCTAAGCTAAAGTTTAAAGATCACATAGAAAATATTTGTAGATCCGCACGCAAATCAATTGGGTTCGTATTCAGAAACGCGAAACCGTTTAAAAGACGCAAGACCAAAATTTTACTATATAATACTTTAGTTAGAAGCAAACTTGAGTACGGCACGATTATCTGGAACCCAACTTATCAAGTACATAGGGATCGTCTGGAAAGCATTCAGAGGCGATTCACAAAATTTTATTCTACTGGAACAGAAAAAAATTTGCCTTACAACACCAGACTCAAGACCTTTAAGTTACACTCCCTTTCGGACAGACGAAAACTTCATGACTTGGTATTTTTGCACAAGCTCCTAAACGGGACCATGGACAACTCGGAACTGCTAAGTCAAATATCTTTTAAAGTTCCTTCTCGTGCTCCGCGTTCTCCCATTGCTCTGCTCACCCATAAGACCTACAGAACCAATCTCGGCCATTGTTCCCTCGTACCGAGACTGAGCAGACTCTACAAGGAATTTGTATCTAAAGACGGATCCATTGATGTGTTTAGTGATAATGTCAGGAAATTCAAAGCCAAAATTGTTAAAGTCTTGTCTACGTCCCAAACGGCGTAGCCATACTTAAAGTGTCACAAATAATAAGATTGTTAAAGTTGATTTTTTTTTAATCTTAACAAATATTATAGTTAGTTATCGTACTTTTGTTAATGCATGCTGTGACTATTTATAAGTGGAATTACATGTAAGCACTAGATATTTAAGGACACATATTGTTACATCATAATATAACATGTATTTCTGTTAATAGTCCAATAAAATAAATAAATAAATAAATAAATACATATGGAGCTGGAACTACTTCAGACGACACCGTTTTGTCAGTCAAATAATCACTTAGTTTATAGTAGGGTGTTCAATTGTCGTTTCAAAGTTGCAACATTACATCGGACTTCACGGAGGTCTAACAGTAGCCTCGTATTGCATTACGACTTTCATGTTGGATTACGTTACATGCCTCTGATGTGATGTATTTGTTCATTTTACAAGCTTCTTTTAAACTTGCTTCGTTAGTTCATATGTATGTGGTGGTAAAATCTTGTTAAAAATTCAGAAATATCTGTCCAACTGATTGAGCAGAAATTTTGCATATTCGTTTGATTTCGATGACAATTCATAATTACTAACGTCATTCCAAATCTAATATGGCAGACACCCCAAGCTAGGTAGAGCAATTATTTACGTTACAATTTTACATGCACACCTATAGTTATCATATGGGTATCAAAATATAAGGGTGAAATACTTCTCGAGGCTTTCCAAATAGTCATTAGAGTAGCAATGCATCTGTGGTCGACCTGAGGAATCTTATCTTGGCTGGTTGATTACAGGGCAGTAGCCACTTACCAGGCGACAGTAGCAAATGGACTGGCCTGTTATATGCTCGTTTGCAACTTCAATATTATAAACAAAACATTTTAAAAATTAAAAAAAAACACGCTTTTATCGAAATCGAACTAAAAACTAGAAAATATTTTTTTATGACAAAGAGTTTAAGAGTAAAGAATTGTAAGTCAATTCAGAGTAAAAAGTGTAAGGAATTAATTAATCTAATAAAGATAATGGAAAATTGTTATCAAATTATTGTAATGTCATCCGTCCTTGATACGTGTGCAAAGTTTCAAATTAATCAGAGTTGTGGAAGTTGGTGAAAATTATGCTCAAAGATACATACATACAAACATACATACATGCATACATACTTACATAGATACAACCCAAGCTAATAAAAGCGTGTTAATAAAAAAATATAAACTTTCAGCCAAGGCTAGCAACCTACAGGGTACCCACCTGTGGACGGTGGCCTGTACGGCCGGACATTGGGCACGGTGGTGGGCGACGCCGGGGCGCGCGAGTAGTCATCATCGTCCACGAACACCTGCTCGCTCAGCTCCAGCGCCAACTCTGTGTCACTGTGGATGTTACACTTAGGTTAGGTTAGGTTAGATATTTCTATTGGAGGTGAAAGAGCCAGTGTGGAAGGTACAGCCACGCATATTTCTAGTGAGAAGTAGTTCTGCGTTTCGGTATAAAGGTGTGTAATCCGGCTTAAGTATAAGCCGACAGTCTTAGCTCTCAAGAGTGTTTACGCGTGTGTGATCAGCTTTAAGTTTTACATGGAGTTGGTTGCAGATGTCCATGGACTGAAGTGACCTCTTACTATCAGGACTGCATCCTCATTTAATCCTATAAAAACAAATATGAGATGTATGCGTATTGGGGACTGATTGCCTAAGTCCAAAATGTTTTAGATTATATCCATAAAAATGGCTGTGAACGGCCGTTTCTTATAGGGCGAATTAAGTCACTCTTCTTTGAGTTAAAAATATATAGCAGATATTCGCAGTAAGTACTGGAAGGCACTGTGGTGGTAACCATATAAAGGGGAAAAACATACTAGTTTTATTATTTATCGTTAGTTTGCTTTCGAGTGTGTAACTAATGGGTTAGTTCGTTTGAAGAGTTGAGGTATTATCACACTTAAGATATTAGGGGCAAAAAAAGGGAGAGCATATAATTGTATTTAATCCATATTGCAACTATTCATGAGAGATACAAATAACAGACCATGTAGAGATAAAAATAACTAATAGATACACGCCGAATAGATAACCTCTAGTTTTGGAAGTCGTTTAAAAATAAACAGTAGTTGTTTGCTTAAATGTTTATTTGCACGTAGTATACAAAAAATAGTGCGTGTATTAATGTATAAACGCGCAAGAAGCGTATTAAACGTTTCGGAAACGCCCCAGCGTAACCTTTTCAGTAAGGCATCAGAGTAACCGTTTCCGTAACAAACAATACTTTACACATAGCATTACAGCTCAAGGAAGTTCCACTTCAAAGCAGTTGCTACAGCCCCGAATATTTACCGATTTGAACGGGAATTTTACAGAAAGATCGATAAATTTACAGAGATTGACATAGACTACGTTTTTCCACAAAAAATATTTAGGGTACTTGCGTAAAAACTGAAAAACCGTAGGTACTCCGGAAAGCATGCGTTCGCGCCGCGTCGCCTGTATAATAACTAACAAAATATATAATACATTTTTACATACTTAAGAAACTAATCGCCCATTGTTTATTTAAAAGTATATTATCACGTTTCTAAGAATTTACCCATATAAACGGATTCTCTACAGTGAATGACGTTTAGTCATCGTTGACAACGTGCCAGGTCTACCTCATTCATTTTCGTATTAACTTTACTGTTACTCATTCAGATAATCGATAAATTACATTGAAGGTCTGTTTGTTTTCAAAATAACTTCCTACCGTTTCCTGAATCAAGATACTAATACATATTGTAGTCCGCGTCAAACTGCTAGTCCGCTCTGAAGTTGTTGCGAGCAGGTGTAGTCATATAATTTGCTATGGCGACGCGATTCAGAGCGGACTAGCCGTTACCCGTTGTTTATATAAGTACCTGTATCATATTCGAAATTTTATGAATCGTGGTAGAACAATTAGTGGTACGCACAATGTGAGAGTCCGATTCGTATTTGGCTATTTATTACCTAAACGGCCCTTTTCTCATGACGTAGAAGATCACGTGTTCATCAGGTACCCAGCTTTAAGAGCCGACGCACGTGATAGCATTGCGGCGTCGTTCGCTATGTATTCCAAAATTATGTACATAGATCAAATTGTTTACTGTGGCAAATATTCCGAGAAACTGACCGTAAAACACAAATAAGGAGGTTTGGGCATTTTTCTATTTATAGTCCACAAATGCCAAATTCAGTTACTTTCTTATTTTATTCTTTATTGTTTTATTGCTTTTGACATTGTATTCCCTATCATTTTAATGCATTTAAAATTGTAACTATAGAGCTAGGTATCACCATACGAAAATGTAAAATTAACGGATCCTAATTGAAAATTTTAAATTATTGTTACATTACCTTAGTATGTTTAATTATAATTAATTTAAATTGCTACACCCTTACAGGGTTTCATGCCACTGTATCAAAATTTGTAACACCTTTATATGTATGTGATAACTGCATGATGCAATAAAGATTATGAATTATGAATTACTTGCCGAGTCCAGACGAATATACTCGAGTACGGGCATATGTAAACAACTTGTATCTACTCCGGTCTATTCGTTTTTATATAGGTACCTGTTTAATATTCAAAATTCTATGAATCGTGGTAGAACAATTACTGGTACGGAACCCACAATGTGTGAGTTCGACTCGCACTTCGTCAATTATTAACTAAACGGCCCTTTTCTCATGACGTAGAACAGCGTTTCCCAGCCTTTTTCAGTCCACGGACCCTTAGGAAATCAAGCAGTTTTCACGGACACCCTTAATAAAATAAACAGCAAAAAAAAACGGATTAGGTATTTATTTTAGTTAGTACAGATAAAAAAAAAACAAATACAGAAGATTTATAACTGTTTATAATGAAAAATATGAAAAAAAAATTAAAAAGGTGTTGCTTTTTTGCAACTAAATCAGGGATATTCGGATTGATGTTGCTACTAATCTCAAATCAGATCCTACTTGTAATCTGTTTCTGTATTTGTTTTTTGTATAAACAAGAGTAGAGAATGAATTTTCACATAGGTAGGTTGAAAAAATTGCATTTAATGAGCGATTTATGTATGGTCCAGAGATGACACCGCGGACCCCATACATATACTCGCGAACCCCCAGGGGTCCGCGGACCACAGGTTGGGAAACGCGGACGTAGAAGATTGGATCACGTGTTTATCAGGGGCTATATTAAGGGCAGACGCACGTGAAAGCACTGCGGCGTGGTTCGCAATGTTTTCTAAAATTATGTACACAGATCAAATTGTTTACTGTGGCAAATATCCCGAGAAACTAAACGTAAAACACAAATAAGGAGGTTTGGGCACTTTTCTATTTATAGTCCACAAATGCCAACTTTAGTTACTTGTAGAGTGCAGACGAATATACGCGAGTAGGGGCATGTAAACTAACTTCACTTCTCAGCCGTCTCCGCAGGATGTAGGCTACATAATACATAATCGTCATTATTCGGCGATTTACTCCGCGAATTGTTCGCAAATAAAAAATGGGCTGCCAGGATTTTCGCGCTAACATTGAAAATGAAAGCAAACGATTAACAAAGATAAGTGACGTTGCGACAAATAAATCTATCATAAGAAGAAATCCTTCAGTTAAAGTTGTGACTAACGCCATTTCCGGCAAACACAAAATAAGGTCAAACAATTTAGTGCCTGTTACGGGCGCTAAATACCTAATTTATACAACTGCAATATGTCAACCAATTACTGTTTCTCTGCTGGGTAGGGATGACAAAAATAATCGAATACTTTTTTGGAACACGATTATTTTAAATGAGCAGTCAGCAACGCGACCGCAAATTGATTTGAAAGCAAATTTTGTTTTTTTTTTCCGGCAAATTTTGAGCTCAGTTTCACAAATCGATAACAACCGTTCGATCAATACTAAATCGATTATCGTAAATATTCGAGTTTGTTAGAGGAAGAAAAAGACGATTAATGAATCGATTTTTTCAGTCGTTCTCACGTCTCTAGACATGGGTCTTCTCTCGAGTAGAAGGTGTTCAGGCCATAGTCCACTGTTAGCCAACGCCAACGATACACGTAGTCACAGATCGGTTTACATCATCATCTCTGCCTCGAAAGTGCAACATGTGGAATGAACTTCCTCCTGAGGTAATCCCGGAGCGCTATGACATGAGACTTTTCAAGGGAGGTGCAAAAAGAGCTCTTTATAAAAGCCAGCGATGTATTATCGATTCCTCAGATAGCCCATCTGCATGATTGCTAGGTTTAATTATATTCTGTTCCTATAGTCCCGGGAATAGAATAGGGCTACGGTATCCCCTGTCGTAAGAGGCGACTAAAAGGGGGCTTCCGGGGTTGCGGGCGGCAAGAGTGGGAGCTCAAACCATTCAGAAAGCAACCCCGGGAAGAACGGCGGTATGTGTGGTTGCATCCAGTCGTAAACACCAGATGGTGTGGGATGAGCCAAAAGTGCTCTCCCCAGGGCAGAGCCCGATCGGGGCATCGCGCTTGGAGCACTCCGGTTGTGTTCCGTCGGAGATCCCGGAGTTCTCCAACAAGCATTGAGGACGGCCACCGGCGTCGCTCCCTCGTCAAAATCAAATAAAATTATATTTAAAAAAAACAAGTGCAAATTGGCAGACTGCTTATAACTGCAAAATACGTGCATATATTCAAATATTGATAAAACTTAATGGCTCATGTATGTTTGGAGCGATAAGATTTATTTATACATTTGTTAATTTGACATAGTGATAATGACAGAAAATATTACCTATAGGTATTACGATTTAAATATCCTACTCTCTTTTTCCACGCGGTTAAATTGCTTCAGGTTCCTCAGTTCTCCTAGGTAGTAATGGGAGATAAAATGCCCTTACAATGTTCTCCCACTTATGGGGTTCTTGCCGAGCAGTGGGCCATAAAATAGCTGCTGACACCTATCTCTGCTTAAGAGACCGTCGGCAATTTTTATGTTTCATTGTGAAAGACATGCTAAGAAAGTAGTCCTTACACATATCGCCTTTAGTCCACTTTAGGTAGAACTCGCATCATTTTACTAGCTTTTGCCATACGTTAAAAAATATCTTATATAATAATCTAGGTTTAAGAAATATATATGTGCCAAATTTTATGCAAATCCAATCAGTAGTTTTTGGGTCAAAGAAAAACAAACATTAATCCATCCTTATTTTTTATAATTTACACTATTAAATGAAATTAAAGTAAGTAATAAGATATGATTTTTATTGAGAATACTTATGTCTATAAGACGGACGTGGGAGCGAGAAAGCCTCTGCTCTGCGAACCCCAAGGGGGGTCGTGACGTACACTTTGAAAAGCACTGATTTAAACTTTAAGATAAGAACCGGCATTTTTCACAATTTTATTTTATTTATTATTACTTTATAGTTTTATTAAGTTATGTAATCTATAACTTATCATAAAAGTCAAACAAGAAACAGGCAATCCTTGGCATAATGAACAATGGCCGTGGTGGATACAGCCAGTTGGGACGAGTATGAAATAAGGTCAGTACGGTTTACGAGTTTTTGTTGTTATGCAGTTTTTATAAAGATCGCGTATTTTATTTAATTCGTTGCATTGACGAAAGAATCAAATGAAAAGTAGTTTTTGGTGTAGCATCAGTCAAAAAGATCTTATGTCATTCACTTATTTCTGGTCCACTGCTGTTTATGATATTTTCCTTCAATTTCAATATGAATGCAAGATAATAGAAATGCAAATCTAGGATTTCAACCCTGGACGAGCACAAGGAGCCAAAGTTCCAACCTTTACACTATCACTCCCATAACACACATAAATATGATAACTATGTGCAATTTTCTGGTCCACAATTTGAACCCTGGAAAAGCATGAGGGGCCGAATTTCAATCCCTTTACGCTATCACTCCTATCACACACATGAATATGATAGAAATGAAATTATCATTTATTAAAAATAGCATTAACAAAACATCGTATTGAATTGTAAACAAGATTGATAAATTAATGCAGAACAATAAATTAAGCTCATTGTGTAGGAAAGGTCCAGTCGTGATAACAGGCAGTAAATGTACAAGGTTGTTGGAACAATAGGTTAATTTCTTTTGTATGTACTTGTGTGGTAGGGATGGCGAGTTAGAACATTCAATAATATACATTATCATTTTTGTTTGTTTAAAACTAATTTTTAAATGTTTTGATTACGAGTTTTTGGGTTAAGTGAGGCTTTGGTTTTTCTAAACTTAATCGTTTTATCATTGTCTTTCTAAGAACCATAGAAATTTAGTGTCTTTCAAAGAAACAAACATTACATTAAGTTGGAATTAAAAAAATATTACTTTATTAGAAACAACAGAAATACCTACATGATTCCTAATTATGAGAAATACATGTAGAGAAGTGAAAAATCTTGCGTAGGACCTGTCACAGGCATCCATCATTGTTAGGGTTCCATGCCCTAAGGGTAAAAATGGAGCCCTGATACTAAGCCTACAATATCTGTCTGTTAAAATGTTTTTTTTTTTTTTTTTTATAATATTAGAGTAGCAGACGAGCATGCAGTCCACCTGATGGTAAGTGGCTACTGCCGCCCATGGACATCTGTAATCAACCCCAGATTGATTGGATTAGGTATTCATACCTGAGGTCGGCCACAGATGCGCCGCTACCCCTGAGGACTAAGCTGGAACGCCTCGGAAAAGTCTGTCTCCCTTACCACACCCTTCAAACCGGAACACAGCAGCGCCTAACACTGCTGTTATTAGGTAGAAATAGGTGTGGCGGTGGTGCCGCCGGAGTCGAACCACAAAGGGTTCTACCACCCTCCATGTTGTTGATACTTTAACATATTGTGTACACATATGGATGCTATACGAACAAATATTAAAAATAAAAATCTACAACTTTTCGGTTTACATATTGAACCATAGTAGACAGATAATTTAAATTTTCACAAAATGTGGACATCCTTCTAAGGCTGCTATGATAACATCAACTATAACAAATTCAAGTTTGATCAAAACCCTCTTTATTCAAGTTGGACTCACACTGGACCAATCAGTTTTCAATTAATTGTGAGGGTCACAGTGTCACCTTACAACAAGAATTAATTGTATTTCAGTTTCATTGTTCTGAAGGTTGCAGTGTTGATTCAGCTGCAAGAGTATTTTTAAAACATTTATCTTTTAATGCATATGTTACATCCTGCGATTATGTCAACATATGATAATTGTGTTTTGTTGTTCTGTTTAATTTTGTCGTATTTAACAGTCATCATCATCAACTCATTACTGTCTCATTGCTGGGCATGGGTCTCCTCTCAGATTGAGAAGGATTAGGCCATAGTTCACCGCGCTGGCCTGGTGTGAATAGGTAGTTATTTTTTAAGATTTCTTATGTATGCAGATTTAAGCAAGTGATAATTAATTTCTAATATGAACATAACTTTGAAAAATCAGAGGCGCATGCCTGGGATTTGAACCCCTGACTGAGGGAATCAAGAGGCTGAGTTATTAACCACTAGCCTATCACTGCTTTTTTATGCTGCCTGTATTTAACAGTGTCATTACAAATATGAATGCATGATTCTTAAGAATTGAAATGCCCAAGTTTTCAATGGAGAAGCATGGTGGAGCAGGCCCAAGTTTCGTTATTATTTAAGATTGTTTAGCCCCCATTTGTGATGGAGTAGAATGGTGCAGTATGCCTTGGTTTTGCCCAGTTTTAAGGAGATATGTGACCAGCGGTAGGAGATTAAGTCTTAAAGTGGAGAATTGAAAAGAATAGAACACAAATAGAATGCATGTGATTTTGAATTTAAGACAACACAAAGATTAGAATTAATGTGATTTTCAATTAAGTGAAGTGAAAAGCAGTAACTGAGTAGAATTAGTTGTGGCTTTTTAGGCCTAAAGTGCACATTTATATCAAAGATTTTATCAATGGTTGTATCTATTTGTTGTTTTGAATGACATAACGATGGTTTAAAATTTTGCTGTCTAAGTTAGAGGTTAGGGTTCAAGTTCAAGCAACCTATGATTTTTTTAAATAACAGTATTAGAAATAATTGATCACTTGAATTCCTATTCATGGAGAATATTTTTGAGGAAACCTAAAAGCTTTCATAATGTTAATGATTTTTGGGTCACTTATGGTGGCTACTACTTATCTGATGTGTTGAGTTGTGGGCTAAACCATGATTATGGTAGGGGTCTACTTTTAGCAATAGGAGGATAATTTTTTGAATTAATATTTGGAGACAGAATCTTTTTAGACAGAATCTTTTTAGATATTGGTCCCTGTTGTAGACCATTTTGGGATCACAGTATCTATGTAGTGACCACCCTGATGCTTATGCCTGAGCACAACCTATTTCACTGCAGATTGAAGGCAATACTCTCCATAAAACTTTAAATTCACACTTAATATTTGCTTTTAACAGTATTAGTTTCTAAAACATATTAGTCACCTGTTTGTTTGTTTACTCTACACATCTGCAGTGACACGGTGTTATGTTTGTGTTATCAAACTTTGATCTTATCTACTTTAAATATAGGATACAGTTTACATATTGTGTTTCATTTTTACGTCAGTTTCAAGGTCATTTTAACTATGTTTTGTTGTCTTTAACCATGTTTGTTTTGTGTTTAGTCTGTTATACATCTATCGGCGAGGTAATAAACGATAGTATGAAAGAACATCACCTAAAAGTAACTAAATGAATTTTGAACAATAAGCTTGTAAAATTTACGCAAATTATACAGTAAATACAGCGTCGAACAGCACAGAAGCGAAAATAAAGTCGCAAACTAGACACGACGATAATCTAAAATGAAATCCATCAAATATCTTACGGGTTCGCGAAGATCAATGAACCTTGATCCATTTCTTCTAGAATTTTGAACTTTCTCACGCGATACGGTCTCGTTTCGGAGGCGGTCGGCCCCGAGCACGTGTCTGATTCACGGCACGATCTTACAGCGGGAAGCAAGCTGCCAATGTACTAAATAAATGTCTAAAAATAAATCACAATGCGTTTCATAGGTTATGATTCTGGATGGCGGCGGGACAAAGCGCACTCCGAGTTATTCCAGCGCTGCACTGAACCGCACTAATGAACACTGCATCAACGCTCATGGTCAAGCTCGCACTGAAAGATTCGCAAATTTTGTTGACGACGGACAGCTGTGCAAACAAACATTAATTTAGGTTAGCGCAGACGATTTACCTATCTGAGCTAGCGGAGCTGGGAGTTTCGAACTGTGTCAGCTTCCCAGCCATCACTGGTCGTCACGGCAAAGACTAGAATTTAAATAAAACTATATAAAAATCTTCCAAAATTCACGACTGTAAGCACACGCAAGTACGACTTGACGTTTGCTCGTTCGAAAACTGCGTGCGTCATATGTCCGCAGCATCCTACCCCGAATCCTTCACGTCATTGTCAAATTTAAAGCATGTGGAGAAAATATTGCAATAAAAAATTAAATAATTTAGGTAATGTATGTATAACTTATTTGTTTCATTGTTTCGCTATTTTTGTGACTACAAATCAATTATTTTGTAAAGAACACAAAATCATTAGGAATCATTGGTTTGTAAACGTAGAGTTTGCGTTCCGTTCCACACAGTAACGGTCCGAAAATCAATATGACTTTAGCAACATTTTAAAATAAACTTATTATTTTAAACAATAACTATGTAAGGATTTAGGTAAAATTTAAAGTATTCAAATATCAATTATATGAACAGAAATTGTTGTATTTTGGTGTAATAATACATGTATGTAACATGTTATTTGTCGCTCAAGTTAAAAATAACGTTTATAAAAACAATAAAAGTAGAATTTAGGGATTTATTTTCTTGCATTATTCTGATATTCAAATAACTTTAAGAATTCCCTGTTTCTATTTAGTAACAGTAAGGTAATAGAACTCCTGACAATGTTTCTCCCATGTATCCACTAGAAAAAAGTTTGCTTTCCTATTATTTAAGGGGCCGTATGAACCGAAGGTCGCTCATTATGTTGGTATTGCAACGAAGCTATACCAAAAGATGGGAATATTTATCTAATATGTGTATTTTAAGGATGGAGTATTAGGATTGACGTATGCATTGTTAGAAAGGCAACTATATAGTTACAACTTTTTATTTATACACGGGTTTCACCTCAATTAAAATAGGCCTAAAGCATATTCCACCACGTTCTTCCAGTGCGGCAGTAATTTACTAAATTGTTAAAATACATAATAAAACTTAGATAAGAAAACAGAGATAATCCTTATCCTTACTAATATTATAAATCCGAAAGTAACTGTCTGTCTGTCTGTCTGTTTGGTTGTCTCTTCTTCACGCTTCTTCATCTTTTGGAACCAAAACATCGATTATTTTAATCGATATTAGAAAGGATTGAATCGTAAACTATGCATTTGATCAAGTGATGATCTTTAGCAAAGTTGAAGGTACGAATTTTCAGATTTATGTATGTTATATTATTTTCTTTTAAACGCGGGCGAAGCCGCGGGTAAAAACTAGTCTTCAATAATTTGTATGTTAAAAAAAACTAGGTACTAATTTGCAGAAAACAGTTCGATCGTGATGCGTTATTTCGCCTAAATACAGTATAACTAGCTAATAAGGAAGGAATAAAAATCGAATTCCTAAGTATCGGCTAAGATTTAATTAACTGTGGGTTGGCATGGCGGCGGCTGTGTCGCGCCAATTAGCCGAACTTCCCCCATTTGCATGTTATGGGAGAACTTTACCGGAACCCACCAACCAATTTCAATAGCATTTCTTTTTAATTTCAAACACTTGAAAACTTTCCGTCTCAAAATTTTTCGTAAAGTTTTCTGCAATGCCAACGGAATATTAAATGTCTGTCTGAATATAAAATGGATTGTCTGATTAATTTTATACGAAAGGACTATTTGTGTTGGTTATGGGATCCACTAATTGAACCCCACACCTATCGTTTACGTAGGTTCGGACTACCTTTTGTCCCTGTAGTCCCGGGACTAGAATAGGGCTACGGTATCCCCTGCCTGTCGTAAGAGGCGACTAAAAGGGGGCTTCCGGGGTTGCGGGCGGCAAGATTGGGAGGTTGAGCCGTCCGGTAAGCAACTCCGGGAAGGACGGCGGTGTGTGTGGTCGCATACCGTCGTAAACACCAGACGGTGTGGCGAGTCCTGGAGCTTACCTGGGTGGAGCCCGAAGGGGCGACGCGTTCAGAGGACTCCGGTTGCGTTCCGTAGGAGATCCCGGAGTCCTCTTGGCAACGTAGAGGAAGGCCACCGGGGGGGTTTTAGTGCGGTAAAAATCCCACATAACCCTGTGTCGCTCCCACGGCACCGGGTACCTTTTGAAGGTTTCCCCGTCGTAAACAAAAAAAAAAAAAAAAAGGTTCGGACTACCTTTGGAAACCTCTTATGGCCTTAAGTTATGTGATTCTTTTAAAAAATGGTATTAAGGTAAAAAGGACACTTAGGTAGGATTTTTAGTTTTAGTTGAATTTAAGTTGTAAGTGAAAAGAAGAATTGTTATATTAGGTACCTGTTATTAATAAAGGACTTCGTAATGAAATTATACCGAGCTCTTACTAAAATTTAAAAAATGTACTTATGACGTTAAACACGTGTCGAAAATTCCCGTTTTATAAGTGTTATAAATATTAAAAAAAAACAAGGAAATACTGGAATACCCCGAAATATCAATTTAATTTCATTTCTATCTACACGGACCTCAAATCTTCAAACAGCATAACATAGGTACCTACGCATAAATACCTACATATATGGTGACCACTCTTGCGTAATATAAGATAATTACTTTAGGATCTCTTTAAAGTGGCTTTTAAAACGTATCAAGAGACAACAACAAGTTTATAAAAGGTACTGTATGGTACTTACGACGTCCTTCGTCCAAACGGAAGCGAACGTTGCGCGGAAGCGGAGGCGGGTATTTTCTGCTGAAGCTTTATTTGTCTTGTTATTTCGCTACCTTTTATTGTTTATCTCGCGTTTGTATATTCACGGCTGTGCGCTAGGCTTAACTTCCGGTCTAATGAACGTAGGGTGTCTGTTAAGAACAACTTCCTTAATGATCAATAATTAGATACCTACATATATATATTATAATTATTTTACTTTTATTCTTTGGATAGAGACGTGGGTCTTATTATATGTAAGTGTTTTGGTGGACTATCACTTAAATATTAACTCATTTGAGTTATTGAAAAGTAAGTTCAGTTGAGTTTCCTTCAACTAAACTGTCCAAGTCGCAATATTGTCGCTCATTTACTTTTACTTCGGTACGCCAATTCGCCACCTTCTGAATCAGGTACCCTTTTTTTTCGAGGCGGAATGCTTTAATACGTACGACGACGTGGAAGCGACGCCGGGTTATGTGGGATTTTTACCACTCTAAAACCCCCCCGGTGGCCGTCTTCAGCGCTTGTTGGATAACTTCGGGATCTCCGACGGAGCACAACCAGAGATCGATCGGGCTCTGCCCTGGGGGAACGTTCGCTCCTCCCACAACATCTGGTGATTACGACGGTATGCGACCGCACATACCGCCGTCCTATCCGGGGTAGCTTACTGGACGGTTCGAGCTCCCACTCTTGATGCTCGCAACTATGGAAGCTCCCTTTTAGTCGCCTCTTACGACAGGCAGGGGATACTGTAGCCCTATTCTAGTCCCGGAACTACAGGGACAAAGGAATCGGGTAGGTACCCTAGGTTATGAGTAAGCAAAGCAATGCTAACATTGTGGTTTGAAATTGGACCGAATTTGACTTCATGGCACGCACCTAGCCTTGTTTTATATATTCGCGTATTATAAGTTAATTATGACTTGCTTCAAAAACATCACGGGAAACCAAAATAACGAGGATCCTTTATGATAGTGGGGAAAAGTGGTTAAGATTGTTTTTTAACGGGCGTAACAGAGTTGCGTACCTACCCAGCGGTGAAATAGATGACTGTGTAGATGATGAGGTTGTAGCCAAAATCAACAGCGTTAGTTTAAACAGATCCTTACTAGCATCGGTGTGAACCAGACACTGGGAACAGCGTACGAAACAAAACTAACGGGTTGTTTATGGGCGGATTTAGTTTCAATTTATTCGTAATGCGCACACGAGCGCCGGGATTTATCCGACAGCGGGTAGGTGCTACACTGGCTTTATTAGATTTGTAGAGATTGAGCGCGGTGGGACGGGAGTAGAAAGTAAAAGCGTAGTTTGTTTTTAAGTTGAAAAAAAATTGTTAATGGGATTTTTTTCTAATTTAGGAGTAGCAGACGAGCATGCAGTCTACCTGATGGTAACTGTTGCCGCCCATGGATATCTGTAATCAATAGAGGATTAGATATTCCTACCCGAGGTCGGCCACAAATGCGCCGCTACCTCTGAGAACTAAGCTGGAACGCCTCGGAAAAGTATGTCTCCCTTACCACACCCTTCAAACCAGCGCGTGACGCTGGTTTGAAGGGTGTGGTAAGGTAGAAATAGGTGGCGGTGGTGCCGCCGGAGTCGAACCACAAATGGTTCTACTACTTTCAAAATAACGAAGCTTCTACTGACTACTTAAAGAAGAAAGTAACTATGGTCTGCGTTGTCTCCCGAGTCGAGATACTTAGGGTTCTACCTATTTCGCCGTCAAACCATTAACGTGCCACAGCTGGGCACAAGTCTCCTTTCAGAAAGACTAGGCCATAGTCCACCACGCTGCCCAAGTGCGTATTGGTAGACTTCATATACTCGTACTTTTAAGAACCGTTTTTAAAGATCTCTCACGTATGCAGGTTTCCTCACGATGTTTTCTTTAGTGAAGCAAGTGATCATTAATTTATAATACGCACATAATAATTATTCTAATTTTCATTTTAATTTTTTTTCATTTGTTCAATTTTTTTCTTTTATTTACAGCGTGGTTCATGCCAGCTAAGTACAAATTAAATTATTATAAATTATGTTTATTAAATAACTTTTGCTTAATAGAAGTGATAACTTTTTATGTGATTACGTTTTTATACTTAATATCGAAACGAAAACTCAATGCATAGTTAAGTAGTAATTTCTTACTAGTCTTGTACATACTATATAAGTGCTCGAACTAATTTTGAATTTGTACGTTGTAAGAAGTAAAATCTCTAGAACTCCAGTGTAAAAGTTAATAATATATTTCCTTTGCGAAGTCGATTAAATAACCGTGCATCCCTTAACACGGAAGGGGCTGGATTTTCGCATTTAATAAAGCACAAGCATACTAAATAACATACTAATTTCGTCGTCTATTATGTATGGTATATTCATGTCCCGAATAAGCGATTCATTTGGCGAATGCCTTCAGAGTGAAAAAATAACCGTAATCCATTCAGGCAAGCTGGTGTAGGGTTAGTATAATTTTGAAAAATGTAGGATTCCGAATAATGTAAAAAATAATGCACACTTCACAGATCCTAACCATAATAGGTATACAATTTTATAAGTAATTGTATGCAATAGGCGGCGTTATCGCTGAGCAGCGATCTGTTCCAAACAATCTATGCATAGAAAAGCTAAGGAGGATAAGTTAGGAAAGTGGGAAGTGTGTGTAAAGTTAGAGAAATATGAAACGTAGCATAGTTAATATAGTACACAATGATAAATCAAACAAAAACAAACACAAACGCATAAACAATGTAACAGTGGGCGACCTTAGGTAGGAATCTAATATTATCTTGTTCAGTTTTGTCTATGGTTCTACGTATTAATTATCTGTCGTTGGTATTAATTTTAATCTGTAGGATTAAAAGCATAGAGATTTATAGTTTGAAATAGTTCGTTGTAGTGTCGTTGTCGTCGTGTCGTTCGCGGTGGTGTATGCCGCCACCGGGATAAAACTTGTTCGAGAAGCTTCGGAGTTGTCGGTCGCGCTCGCGCATATTTGTCGTTTTAGTTATACTCCGAAGTAGAAGCCACTATTCGTATTCGTAGCGTTTCTTTTAAATTCGCGTTAACTTCATTGTTCGCGGTGCAACGTGCTGTAAGATCGACGCCACGTGAGAAGAGGAAGAAGGTAGAGGTAACCGGTAGACCATTCCGAGGTAAGACTAGCTAGCTCGAGCTTAGGGTGAGTTGAAGGTGCCTTATACCTAGTACAAGAGGCTGCGCCCATCAGCAGCAGGTGAGTGCGTGACCCTATAGCACTTTGCATCTTATTTTCGTATATACAGTCCACTTAACCTTCTTCGGGACACGGTCATCCTGTCCATCGAAGAGAGGAACATTCGGTTCCTTATTTGTTCTAACGGCCGCGGAAATCTTAATATTTTCGGTCTCGGAGCCGAATGCATAACATTTTTGGTCTTCGATGCGAATTCACCACAATCTATATTAGGCGCGGCATTAGGCACTTACCAATTACCGTCAAGTGGACTGCATATACATCTGCTACTATTTACATATAAAATATTACGATATAAAAAATAATTATAACGATATAAATATAAACTAAAAACCACGCTAAAATTGCACAAGGAAAATCGTTAATCCTGATGAGGAGATTGGGATAAAAATATTAAAATCGTGTATTGTCGTCGGTTCTTGATAGTTGTTCAGAATTTTAAATTAATCCAACCTTTCAAAGTGGGTAAAAATCGAGTTCAAAGATTCCGTTACATACATACATACAAGCTACTAAAATCGTGGTAAAAGAAGCATAATCCGTGTTAAAAAGGACAGTGTCCCTTATATAGTCTATCCCATGGTACACCTACGGAGCCTGCGTCTTCGCACAGTGGAGGTGCGTTCAGGCTGCGTCGACTTTTAGTTCCTTTACGTCCCAACTTTGATTGGAACCTCCGAAGCTACATTTGCGAATAAAACGCTTCTTGAATGCTAAATAGAACCTTTAAAGAAAACTAGGGTTGCCAGGTTGGGTATAAAATGTATTATTTATATGGATGGTTTTACAATCCTATAGAGTTCGACTCCAGAGTCTTGATTTATTTTTTACTTTTAACAGCAGTGTTCAGCGCTTCTGTATTCAGGTATGGAGGATGTGGAAAGGAAGACATACTTACCGAGACATGTCAACTTGGTCCCCCGGTGTAGTAACATATGTGTGGTACACTTCATGTAGGACTTTTATCTAGGGTTGATGACAGATGTCCATGGGCAACAGAAACCACTACCTCCAAAAGGACTGCATGCTCGTTTGCTACATCTATATTGTAAAAAAATGTATACCATTAGCATTTTTATCGAGTCTTTGAGGGGATTTTTCAATACCCTAATAAAAACTTGGATTCGGTGCGGTATAAGTAATATTTTTTCGTACTGGCAACCCTGTGAAAAACTTTTCTCGTGAATCGCCGTTTCATAGGATATTGAACGAGTTTTTTATTGGTTTCCAATCCGCGTTTAGTATGATAATTAGGGGACCTAAAATTACAGATCAGTGCCATTGGAGTGAATTTGAATGGAAAGCGGATTTTTCCTGAGCACACAATGTTAGCCTTTTATTGAATATTGACAAAGTTAATTTAGTCTGTTAAGAGACGGTAAACTGTCGTCACTGTAAATAAAATGAAACAGTTTTTTATAATAATTTTATACTAAACAGAGTAGATATACAGAAAAGTAATAAAAACTGGTTTAAATTCGATGTATGTGTGTGCATATACATACGAGTATTCTATATTAATCAGGAAGGTTTGATTGCTACACGACAAAAAACAAAAACAAATCTTTGTGATGTTTATATAAATCTTTACGAAATAAACTGAGTTGCAAAATTAATTAATAAAGTACAAAGTCAAACTTATTATTCTAGTATTTCCGAAAGCTTTAAAAGCAATTAGTAGAATACCTATAAATATCTACTTACGAATGCAATTACAAGAATTTAACATCCCCCAATCCTGCGAATCAGACAAAAAGCGTACAGAAGACTATTTAAATGCTAATTAGATTATTTTGTCTGGCAATTAGTCGAATGCATTTAGCTAATGGTGTCTACTCGTGTAATGGATGACTGTAGGGTGTAGGGTGTTCGATCTAAAAGATCTAGATATAAGACCACTTACACCCCTTTTAATAAGTAATCTGTGCAATTTTTCCTACGTAGAAAATGCTAAATTTCGATGTGAGGCAAAGCATTGGATAGATTGATTATCAATAACGGGCCTTATAGTGTAGTGACGTTGGTGTAGAGACTATCATAATGTGTATGTGGGCGCGCCGGTAGATAGATCTACAATGGTATTTCGATTCAACTAATTTAATCAATATTTATAAAAATATAGTTAAAATAATTAAATGAATAAGCGTTAATGCCACCATAGTAACAATAACACCCAAGCAAAATACCAAACAGTTCAGAGCACCACCGTGCCGTGCGCACTATTGGACAACTTCTGATCTGTTGACAGTTGCGCGCCCCTTTTTTATACCATGATACAGGTAGCCAATTCGGAGCGGTAGTTCGAAATTAATATCATGTGTTTTAAAAATTGGAATATTTATATATGAAATGAAGCATTCTCCCACATGTATATGCGGTTTGGCTTTGTGTGAACAAAGTGTCAAATGGAATTTGGAATGGAAATGGAGTCGTGGCGGTCGGTCGTATATAAGTTTTTTTAGTACTCATAGAAGTAGAAAACTAGAATGCAGTCCATTTTATGGTTAGTAGACAAACCAAGATAAGATTAAAGTCATACTTAAGGTCAGCCACATATGCGCCGCTACTTTTGAGGACTAAGTTGGAACGCCTCGGAAAAGTATGTCTCCCTTACCACACCCTTCAAACTAGAACATAGCAGCGCTTAACACTGCTGTTATAAAGTGGGTACAAATATATGTGATTGTTGTTTGTTCTACCACCTTTAATGTATTTTTTATTAATGAAACAGTAATACGTACATTGTTGTCCAGTGATGTAATAGTATTGTGTTAAAGGGTTGGTTATGATAGACACATTCCAGCGAGGGTCCATTGGCAGGCCGTGGAAGGAATTTGCAATAAGGGACCTGACATTTGAGCAACGCTTCCTATGTAAAGGATTTTGGATTTAAACTGTTGGTACAAATTTGGGTTGCAAATTGTTATAATACTATAATTCGTTCTGTAATATAATAGTAAAAGATGATATAATTATTTATGATGTATAAAATGTCATTGGTTGTAGTATGGTGTACCTTATAATGCACAATATTAAAATTGACTTTATTTTTTTAAAAGGCTTTTAAAATAAATAGGATTCGAGTTGACTTTGCAAGTGTCAAAAACCCTATATTTATTTGAATGTCTGCAAATACAACTATAAAGGATTATCACGACTGCGATCGCGTACATCACCAAGTGGAACAGAGCCAACATAAATATAGAGTAGGTTAATGTTCAATAAAAACGGATAAACGACAGAATGTAACGTTTATTAACATTTAAGGACAATATTTTCCACAAATTGCACGACTAGAAACATATGTAGCGAAAGTTATTAAAATAAATATATTACTAGAGGTTCTTTGCGAAGTAATCTTCCAAGGGACAAGAAATAAGATAATAAAAAGTAAGTACAATAATATAACTGGATTAATATAGACCGGGATCCTCGCATTTGTAGTTGACGTCACATGGAGGTAATGTCACGTGGCTGAATAAACAACAACTGTGTATGTGCCACAGATAATAAACCGCTACAGCCAAATTGCTACAAGTGTAAGAGATTACTATCATGATAATTATTATTATATACCGTTAATATTAATTTAAATACCATTGTATTAATTTTATTTAAAATGTATTACTAACATAATTCATAGGTTTTCTTGAATAATGTGTCTTGTTAACTCTGGTCTGGTAATTTGCATATTAAAAAAATATTCCAGCATGTTTTTTTCAACATTTGTTAAAAAAAGTTGTATAAACAGGTATACATATTTTTAAATTTAGAAATTGGCGCTCATAAGCTCGGAACAATGACTTTATCTGAGCTCATAAGATTCAGCATTCCAGAGTGATAGCAATATGTTGTGACGTTTAAAATAATATTCTAACTTTAAAACAATATTCTTTATAACTAACGTTAATTTATAAAATTATTTTATACACACATACATAACTACAAAGGTACAACAATAGCCTAATACCGTGAAGCCGGCAATGGTATTAACTAAGGTATACAGTAATTCCCACACGTGTCCGAGGATGTAATTTGGCGCACGTATCGCTACCTCGGCGCTACGTGGCTACGGGATTACTACGGGTATCTTGCTAAACTCGCAAGACACTATTGTCTTGGTTGCACGCGGTTTTTTATCTTTACTTTATCTTTTACATTTACTATCATACTTAGCCAAACGTAAAGAATATTTTCTATATATGTCTAAGATTTTTTTTTGTAACATAGAGCATGCAGTTTATCTGATAGTAAGTGACGCCCATGGACATGTGCCCCCAAATCCCCACATCATCACCCCAGATAAGACTAGTATGGCTTCGGACTCGAACTACAAAGAGTTCTACCAACTTCAAAATTTGGCAATGTATAAATATGTATGAGTGTGGGCGCTACGTGTTTTCGCTACGAGTCTACTATGAACCTATATGATGTTGTATACGGTATGTGTATATATGCTATGTATGTATTCGTAGAAAGTATATTGATACCTGGCAGTTATTTTAAAATAATTTTATTAATATGAAATCGGATATTCGGCAAAGACATAAAGATGATATTTGATTAATTGATGTAACCATTTACATATTTTCTTTTGCTCTGTAAGAGACATTTTTAATCAATATTGTTTATAAATTAAATTTACATATTATACCTACTTAATTCATATTTTTCGTTTCTTACGCTACCTAGAAAGATTAATACCTAGAAAGAAAGTTTAATTGATAAAACAAATCCGATGTTAGTAATAAAATTAGTAATACTAAAATTTATATACATACCTAAATATCCTGGCATTGTTATTTCAATGAAATTATTTCGTTTGACCGAAGTGCCTTTTCGTATAACAATAGTAGTGGTAGGGTATAGACAATGATTAATTCTCTCATCGGGCTGACGGCGCCCTTCGCCCTACGATAGCTGTTTGTCTAGTTAAAATAATTGCATTTTCTCGTTAGCCCCGCCAGATATTACCTCGTATGCACCCACCCTCCAGTTGTAAAATTATAAGGGTTTGGCTTGTTTCACCGTTTGGTTTATGTTACCTATTTGAAATAGGTAGAAATTTGTAATAAAAAAAATGTGACGTCACGGGACGCCTGGCAGATGTGAAACATCGACATTATTTTGTAAAAGTAATATGCAGAAAAGAACATATTGTGATAGGAACTAAATATGTCATAATGATAAAATAAAATATTACGATTTTTTTCCAGATAACGATGACTATTTATTGAATTCGATTGCGCATGGCGACGCGTCGCCACACCGTACACACTACTGCATATAGACTGTATATATATACCTCGTATAGCGTGGCGACGCGTCGCCCACGGCATGCGTCGCCACGCCAGAAATCGGTTTTACGTGCGGCTATAGATGTTTCACATAAAAAGTGGTGGCTAACGTCTATTTCTCCTGTTAAATTTTTGTATGTTTTTATTATAACTGTTCTACTATTGAGCTTACCCTAATTTCCGAGTATATCTAAGGTGTCTTACATACACTACATTGCCCTATACAATGTTTAGTACTGTGTTCTGACTGAAAAAGTGTACGAAACTTTCCAGTTTATTCCTCTGAAGTAGCAATGTATATACGATAGATGTCAAATAAATCTCTTATTTTATATAGGGTAATTACATGGTCATGGACGTTAATAACAACTTCAAACCACCTGGATGGTACGCACGTGTGCTCCTTGAGTAACGATCAATAGACTTAACAAATAATAATGAGTAAATACTTCAAAACTGGTGAATAGATTTATTGTTTCATAAAATTGTTTCTTATTTTGGGTTTTAACAACTAAACTATAACAACAGAATTTAGCTTTGCTTTGGTGAATTGTAACGCAGAAATATTGACGCGAGGCATTCCAACTTAGTCCTTAAGTGTAGCAGTTAATTTGTGGCTAAACTCTGTACTGTACGATAGTTTACTAAATAAATCTTATTAAAACGTAATAATAAATAAATAAATTACTCGCCTTCTACACTCACAGCTCACACTAGGATTCCCTGTGTCGTGTGTGCCATGGAAACACATAGACAAATACACAACACTCATATCCAGAAACAGAACTCACTGAAACAGACTCACAGAGCTGTTATATTATTATCTTTTTCTATCTGACGGTGAGACACAGTTTGAGCGCCAGTTGTCTGAACAGCCACCCATCCAGACTCGTTCTTTTATGGCAGTTACATTTTAAAGTGTTGTGACGTGGAAAATGTTTCTAGTTTTTCTGAAAGAACGTTACAATTTTTGACCCAGCTTTGGAATTGTTTTGCGCCAGCTTCGCGAAGGTTTTCCAAAAAATATAAGATTTTCAAAAATAAAAGATGGTGGGTGTTCTGAAAAAACCTGTGCTGGGTTGGTGACCCGTGGTACTACAGCACAGGTTTTTTTCTGCTTCATAACAACAATTTCAGCACTGTTGTGTTCCGATATGAAGGAAGTTTTTATCTGAGGCGTTCCAAGTTAGTTGTTAGGCATAGCAACGCATTTGTAGTTCATCTCAGATAGAAAGGACTTTCGTCTATCTAGAGTTAATTCAAGTTTAAGAGCGAAATAGTTGTACCTATGGTACCTAATTTACTAGATTTGTTTAACATATGGGTACATAAAGACCATAGTATTATTTAATAAAACAGCTTTATTATTCAACGAGGTACACACGAGGTTCGTCCGCTTCGCTAAATTCTGAAATAACTAATCTTTGATGCGGAAAATTTATTTAGAGAGGACCCTCGTACCCTAGGGCGTAGGCACTCAACCTGAGGAACCTGACCCCCTGCGGGAGAGAAGTCGCAATATGTTAAAAAAATGAAGACCTGTATACATAAATATTATTTATTAGAATATTGATTTTAATGTCATGTTAAAGACTGAAATATGACCTCATAATCATCGTCGTTAACTCATTACTGTCCTAATTCTGGACACAGGTTTCTTCTAAAAATTGAGTGAGGTTTGGCTACCGTACACCGTGATGTTTATGTGCGGATTGACCACTTAATAAGTTCATGCATATTTGAGAACCAGCGTGTAGGTTTCACACGCCTAGTTTAAACATAAGTATTCACGATCTTTTCTGCTACTGTTAAAGCAGACTATTACAAATTCATGCTGGGAACATATCTTTAAATTCGGATCTCGGACATTCAATTGAGATGTATAGTAAAGACGTCACAAGACAATAACTTATTTTTGGCTTTTTGAGGGTTGCAACATAAAAATGTTTGAGAAACAACGCCTTAGGGTTGTTAGGCCCTTAGCGCGGCCAGCGGAAACGGACCCTGACAGTTTTTTTATCCCAATGTTTTTGTAGTGGTTGAGATTTAGTTTCTGGCTTAAGGTATGAGGGAAGCTTTAGGACTTCGTTAGGTCGATTTTGCGTAATCGCTTCCTGAGAGAATAACAATATTATTATAATAAACACTGTTAAGGAGCTTATGAAGTTACTTATGAGATTTAATGTACATACCATAGATTAGTAAATATACTTCGCCACCTTGAAATTGAATGAAGCCACAAACGGCTTATTAGTAAGTTCTTTTTTTGAATTCTTGACAAATAAAAACATTTTTAGAGAAAATTTACGAATAAATAACTAATACTGCGTAATTTACATATCATCATCAACCCATTACTGTCCCACTGCTGGGCACGGGTCTCCTCTCAGAATGAGAAGGATTAGGCCATAGTCCACCGCGCTGGCCAAGTGCGTATTGGTAGACTTCACATACCTTTAAGATTTTTTATAAATCTCTCAGGTATGCAGGTTTCCTCACGATGTTTTCCTTCACCGTTTAAGCAAGTGATAATTAATTTCTAATACGCACATAAATTTGAAAATCAGAGGTGCGTGCCTGGGATTTGAACCTCGGACCCCTCGATCGAGAGGCCGCGTTTCTTAACCACTAGGCTATCACTGCAGTTACTGCAGTTACAGTTAATTTACATAATAAATAAACAATTATTTCAAATATTTTAGGGACATATTAGTACGGAGACGTGGCAAAACTTTTTTACGCAACTATTTCAATTCTCAAAACTGGGTACATTTTCTTGTTAGGAGTGAGTAATCTTTACTAATCTATGGTGTACATACGAGTAAGTTAATAATAATGTGTTTCAATTTATATCTTACGAGTAAACATACTATCGAATATGTGAATAACTTAAAATAAAATAAATACAAATTTTAAAGTATATGTATATATGCAAGTATGTACTTTGCATAAGTATAATACTTTTCTTAAAATTACTTAGTGTCCATTTAAAAGGAGAATACTATTCTTACTTACTTATTATTATTAGAGCGTTGATATTTTTATTGTCATGCATAGATTAGTAAAGATACTTCGCCGCCTTGAAATTGAATGAAGCCACAAACGGCTTATTAGTAATTATTAAAGTGAATTCTTGACATATAATAACATTTTTAGAGAAAATTTACGAATAAATAACTAATACTGCGTAATTTATATAATAAATAAATAATTATTTCAAATATTTTAGGGACATTTTAGCATGGAGACGTGGCAAAACTTTTTTACGCAACTATTTCAATTCTCAAAACTGGGTACATTTTCTTGTTAGGAGTGAGTAATCTTTACTAATCTATGTTGTCATGTAAAATAAAATATGTTCGTAATACATTTATGAGAAATATCTAGAAAGAAAGAAATAATACTTTTATCTAATTTCATCAATACAAGAAAGAAGAAAACATGCTTATTATTTTTTTATGTTGCGAATAAAATTGTATTTAATACTTATTTTTACTCCGCAAATCCATTTGCCACCTAATCGGCATTAAAAAAAAACTCATTGATTTAACGCGCGATCTTTTCCCGCCAATCCGCCATCTTGATTGAAGCGAACGTTCAGAAACGAATCGACACGCGCGAGATTGAACGCGTGCCGCGAATACGCACAGCTGTAATGCATACTGCCTACTCCAGCCCGTTTTACATAAGAATGCGAATTCACAGCCCACTGACTCGAATAATAGTGGAGCTGACTTTGGGGTAGGCGTTCCGATACACCGAACCGTAACTGAAAACCGTTTTCATCATATCTTACCATATCGATACGTTAGATACTTAACCGTTATAACAAATCCAGCGAATCTACAAACCAACGAATTCAAATACTCGTAAAACCGTTCTCAATTTTGTATTCGCTTTATCTCTATTCGAATTCTCGCGATCTCTTCCAAAATTCGTTGAGATGGAAAGAAAGCGATAGAAATTGAACATGACTTAAGACGAGAGCGGTTTTCAATCATTGACAACTGAAACTACCAACTTCACCGGTAACAAACTATCCTTCAGACAACGATATAAGAAAACAGTTTCCCAATATCAAAACCAAATATCGGCTACGTAACCGTTTTTAAATAACCGGTAACGATTCATCTATTTTTGGAAGATCACTTGGCTGTAGACACTTGATTTCGCCTTTAACTTTGAAAGGAAAGGACCGGAAAATCGCATTATTCGAATTTAGAGCGAATATAAGGTAATATGTCAAAGGGACATGATAGATTATCAATCAAATGACTGTCGGCGTGATGTCATTTTTCAAAAGATTTTATGGCAAAATTGTGGAAAAACTGTCATGTAATGTTCTTGTAGTGTCAGGATTCAAGGGATACAATAATTCACGTGATTAAGCATTTCTGGTATATTTTCTATATTCTAGATTGAAGACTGAAAAATCGTCTGGCATGCGTGGCAGATAAACATTTAAATCTTGAACAAATGAACAAGATTCATCAAATTCATCAAATTTGTATTTATTTGCTTATCTCCGGGTAAAAGATAGCGTTACTTATTACATCAAATATTATGTGTACTTCTGCTAACGCCGAAATAAACAACAGATAGTTTGATTTGCAAAGTAATTATTTAATTATTACAATATAATAAAATAAAAATACAATAAAATAAAAAAGACATTTTGTTTGTAAAGCTTGGAAAAAATTGTTCCTTTTATTAGTATCAAAATTTAATTCTGATGTTCTAAAATAATTGAAACGTCACTAAAACCTTTAACTTTAGTGTACAATTTGTGTCGTGATCGTTTATAGCTTACGTGTCAGGATAAAAGGATTTAAGCACTTTCCACACTAACGAAATATCTATGAAATTTTATGGGAAATATTTATTCGACCATAAACAACACAAGATACAACTCGGAAGAAAACAAATAAATCGCAAAGCTGGTAAGACATTCGTTTAAAAATAAATAAAGTTTTAAATCTCGTCCTTATTTCCGCGCGACGAAATAACCGTTAGGAAACGAAGACGAATCAAAAGGATTCATCCTCTTCGATCGCAATGAATTTCCAGCTTGACAGGAGGCCATGAAAACAGCGTTTTTAAGGAATTATGGCAAGATTATGTACTATATACAAGCTCACAACTGCATGCATATTTTTAATTTGTATACATTAAATTGTAATTCAACTTACAACAAAATAAACTTTAAAAATCCTGACAAAATCACATAAAATAATTAAAAATCTTAGTGTGTCAATTAATGATCGTGGAAATGATACTGTTAGCAATATATTTAAATTATTTAATTACGTATAGTATTATTTTGTATTATTTTCATGATGTGTTATTTTTATAATAATAAGTGCCCATTTATATAGTCACTGGCTGTATGGGTTATACGATTGTGTGCATTAGCATAAAAAGAACGCGCTTGGCGCGAGACTTGTATTTTACGCGGGAATAATAAAAGTTGTAAATTGGACCAAGAAAATAGTTTGTGTTATTAATACTTTTACAATATTTTAAAGAAGCACATAAAACTAGATGAAAACCAAAGTATTTTTGAATCATTGATTGGAAGTCGCTATTTTGGTTTCCTTGAATTATTTATTTAAAAGAAATTCATAACTGCATACAAAATAAATATGTTTACATTTTCAAAGAAGTAATAATACCGCCTACTTAATGGCCCTACAAATTTTTGTATCCGCTGTTCGCGCCGCGGATATCGGCGTCTGCAGTTCTGTCGTATGTAGCGACGCCATTACTAAACGTGTTTATAACATTTATTGTTATACATAAATCCACGCTTATCTGTTTTCTCGTATCTTTAGTTTATTTCAGTTGAAATGCATCTCTATCGACGACATTTTGAATGACGCGTTGGCGCGGAATTAATCTTGCAATGTAAGCGTAGTTATTATTTTTTTTATCTATATTTCGTATTTCCTTGTGTTGTGTAGTGTTTTGTATGACTGGTGTGGTAAAGACAAACACATAAGTCGGAGTTATTTAATTTTCAAAAATTATCACAGATAAAAAAACACTGAATGACTCTTTAACTATATTTAATTTTTTTTGTAGGTGGTAGAACCCTTTGTGGTTCGACTCCGGCGGCACCATCGCCACACCTATTTCTACCTAATAACAGCAGTGTTACGCGCTGCTGCCTTCCGGTTTGAAGGGTGTGGTAAGGGATACAGACTTTTACGAGGCGTTCCAGCTTAGTCCTCAGGGGTAGCGGCGCATCTGTGGCCGACCTCAGGTTGAAATATCTAAACCTATCTGAAGTTCATTACAGATGTCCATGGGCGGCAGTAGCAACTTACCATCAGGTGGACTGCATGCTCGTCTGCTATTCCTATATTACAAAAAAAAAAAACTAACATTGTGACACAAGAAAAAATTCTTGTGTCACAATGTTAGTTGTTGTTTTAAAAATATTTATGATTATCTTAAATAATAACAATAAGAACCCACGTTCGTAAAGTGTAAACTCAAAGGTAATCCGATCTCTTTAGCAATTACAATATATAAGTGACCGTAGTAATAATCCGCAAAACCATTTAATTGCAAATTAGATTGCGTCTATTCAATTTATCTCTTCTTAATCTCCATTTGATACTGAGATTCCGAAATCGGCAAAATGTCTTTTATAAATGTAAGTAGTATTGGAAGTGATGGTATTAAGACACCTACGGATTTATTTAAATTTATAACAATCGCTTTCATAAAGCAGTGATAGTGATAGGTTAAGGAACACGGCCTCTCGATCGAGGGGTCCGAGGTTCTAATCCCAGGCACACACCTCTGATTTTCAAATTTATGATATATATTATTAGAAATTAATTATCACCTGCTTAAACGGTGAAGGAAAACATCGTGAGGAAACCTGCATACCTGAGAGATTTATAAAAAAAAAATCTTAAAGGTATGTGAAGTCTACCAATACGCACTTGGCCAGCGCGGTGGACTATGACCTAATCCTTCTCATTCTGAGAGGAGACCCGTGTCTAGCAGTGGGACAGTAATGGGTTGATGATGATGATGCTTTCATAAAAGCCTTTGGTACTGTTTCATTGCTGATCTCAGGTCCTTGATGCGGGTGAGGAGAGTAGGTCATAGTCTACCTCGCAGGCTGAGTGTGGATCGGTAGATTGTGATATTCCTGATGATCCTGTTGAGGAGAATGGGATAAATTTATTAAAATCGTGTATAATCATCGGTTCTTGATAATTGTTCAAAATTTTAAATTAATCGCACCGTTCAAAGGTCTAAATCGAGTTAAAAAGTTTTTTTTTTTATAATTATACCTAACAATGAGGCAGACGGGCTACCTGATGGAAAGCAGTCGCCGTCGCCTATGGACATTTGCAACACCAGAGGACTCGCCAATGCATCGCCGGCTTTTGAGGAGAGCTCTTTTTACACCTTTTTTGAAGAGCCCCATGTCATAGCGCTCCGCGAATACCTCAGAAGCTAATAAAAGCTTGGTAAAAACAGATGTGATGGGATTTGAACCCTGGATATCTAGTGCAAGTTCCCGAATTTCAAATCACTGCTGTTATAACGCAGCAAAAGGTGTGCCACTGGTACCACAAAAGTTTTCACCAATTTTACGCTATTTTTACTTTAAAAGTCTTTTTGAAACGAGTAAAAGAGCTTAAAAGCGATTTCGTTCCAATCTGCTTTTATTTTTTGCTCGGTTGAGCGAGAATCTACTTCGTGGTACATTAAAGTAATATTTTTTTTAATTTATGCCTTCAAGTTTCCATTGTGAAGCGAAAAAATATATTTTCCGTTATACTATAAAGCGTTTCGTTTTAAAATGCCAGTAGTGTTTTAAAACGGAAAAATTATATTTTCCGTTACGTAGGGAAAACGAGGTTTTTAATTTAAAATCGTATTTTTTCTATGTATTAAATATGTGCTCAGTTTTTTGGATGGTTACATAAGATTTTCCGTGTATAAGATACAATCTAAAATTGTTTTTGTCACACTCATCATCGTAAATATAAAATCATAGTAATACTAAAGCCCGGCCAAAGAAAATTTGTCTTGACTAAAAAAATCACTTAAAAAGGACCAGTGGTTCTCAAATTTTTAACGTATTAAATGAGACAGAGAAAGTTTGTTTCATATTATGTTATTCGCGCACCGAGTTACGTTAATCAGTCAATGTCTATCACGCTTAGTACAAATTCGACGTTACATATTGTAAAAAAAACTTTTGAATTGTGTGGTAGCTTAATGTTTTTATTTCACAATTGACACAAGGTAACATTTAACACATACGAGTACTTATATTAAAATCATAATTGCCAAAAACGTGCTCGGTTTGGATTTGACTCCGAATCTGCAATGCTCTCGATAAAAATCATCCAATTTAATCATCATTGCTCTCACATACGTATAGTTTGCACTAACGGAGTTAAGTACGCTAACTATTGTAATAAAAATCATGCAACAAAGAGAGGGAATTTATCGGAAATATCTCGAAATTTCCATGGCGTTCCTTTACAAACGTGCACTCTTATGTTTTGAATGCAGAGGGCGCTTCAAGTGCTATACAACAAGACCAATGTAAACGGACCTCCCCTCCCCCTTTTGACCTGAAATAAATGTTTTAAAAGGGGGGTGATTACAGCGAAGAGGGAGCTCAGCGTTGATTGGCCAAGTTGGATGACAAAAGACGTTGAAAACAATGGCCTACGCCATAAAGATAGAGGTACTCTTTTTGAAAATTTATCGTTTCGCAGTTTACGAGGTGTAGTGTGAATCACAGTGATTGTGGAACGTTAAATATGAACCAGGGAATAATGATGTGTTACTTTGTCCTTTAAGTGTTACGACAATAGATTGTAGTACTGATTTAGTTTCATTGTTATGTAAATAAGACGGTAGATACGTAAAGGACAGAAAATAATTGCTCATTATAAATTACTTCACTAAATTTAATTTCATTTTTTTTCAAATATATGAAGAAAAGCATGAATAAATTTAACATATTTTCTAACGGACTGCGGAGGGTAATGTTATTCGAGTGTATGTATGTCTCGTTCTTTGGCACGCGCTACCGCCCAAAAGGCTTGACAGATTCCAACATATGAGGTGCCGTTAGATCCATCTAAATTGTGGGAGTAACACAGAGTTTATTATATATTTTGAAGCAGTCAGCTTTTTTGTTTAATACCCTAAAATATAAATAAGCAGATAGACGTAAGAATGGTTTCTAATATAAGTGTACTTAGTAATATGAATGATACTTGTGCTGATCCATCGGAGTCCATCGGACTTCTTCATAACTTCTAATGAAACTATCAATCTCTCGTAAGACCAATTATGTAGTTATACTAAGTTGTATGTTGATGAAGGTAGTGTAATTGTATTCTACTTAGCTATGTGCAGCGCATTAGTGCTGATCAATCACGCGGCATGTGTGCTTGAGCGCGCGATATGTCAGCGCTGCTAGGCTCACACACACATGCCTTTCTTCAGATGTATGTCTTTCTATGTACAGGAAATGTATATAAGTTTAAAAGTGACTTATAAGTTGTAAGTTTAATACTAATATATAATAATAATAAGTTGTGGTTTGACGACCCGCGTGGCGGAGCGGTCACCATACCGGTCTGACGCACAGAGGGTCCCGGGTTCGATCCCCGGCCAGACAGGATATCTAAAGGATGAATTTAGGTTTCTGTTTCTGGGTCTGGGTGTTTGTTTATTTGTCTTTATGTGTGTCCATGGCACCCACGACACAGGGAATCCTAGTGTGGGGCTGTGAGTGTAGAAAGCGTTATTATTAAAGCGTTATTATTAATATGTCCCACTGCTGGTTAGGGGACTCGCCCATAAATTGAAAAGCTTTTATTTTACTTGGTTTGTTAGTTCGATTGCATATGAGGGTGAAATTTTCAAATTGAATTTTAAACCAGTGTTCTTCAACGGAACTCATATACATGCACGTTCGGTGTGGATGACTATGCATGATTATATTTTATCAGTCTAAATACAATATGGCGGACCGATCATTTTTAATGCACCTCAATGTTATGGGCATGAAATGAGGACTTTCTAAAAGATATATTAAAAACAAATTAACGTCACTAAAAGCTTGTGTAACTGCAGCTGGGATAGACTTAAATAAAAGTAGTCGTGAAATAATTTAACTATATTCTCGGGCAGAGTTTCCTCTTACAGACCAAATATTAGAATACATCATGTCAATGCAGAGCTTCTACTTAAATATGGTTTTATAATTTTGCACTACCTCCTTTATACTTATAATTGAACAAACGTTTATTAACACATATTTCCGGTAAAACATTCCATAAATTGAAAAATGATTAGGCATTTATAAAATAACATAAATTAATTAAATAACAATTTAAAGACATAAATAATTAATAATATAAAACTAAATATGTAATATACGCAATAACTAATAAACATGACTATGACGTAAATAATTCTTATACAATAATAATCAAACTGATGTGTGTGTCTAGTGTCCTTAGGCAAGCTACTTGTTGGTTGGTAACACTTGTTTAAAAAATGTAACATAAAATTATTACATGTATCTACGAGTATGTTTAAACTCTTGCATAAGGAAATAAACCTACGTATTTTACAACGCATACGACTTCTTCATTACTTCTGAGGTAGTATTCTTTTTCAAAACTTCTAATGAAACTATCAATCTCTCGTAAGACCAATTACATAAGTATATTAGTATGTTGATGAAGGCAGTGTAATTGTATTCCACTTAGCTATGTGCAGCGCATTAGTGCTGATCAATCACGCGGCATGTGTGCTTGAGCGCGCGATATGTCAGCGCTGCTAGCCTCACACACACATATCTTTGCACAAATATCTTTGTATGTACAGGGAATATAAATTAAGACTTGTTACCCCTCGGCTACTTGGACTTAATCCTGGTCACTACGCTAGTGTTTTAGGGGAGTAGCGAGTAACTCAGTAGCTTAAACTCGGTACTCCCCAAAAAGATTTACACTTTGGGCGAATGCAAATTAACAACTCACATCGCTTCATCTCAGCATCTCATCTTATCTCCGCTTTGTTCAGCTTAGCTTAACGTCTACCTTAGCTTACTTCTTCTCAGCTTTGTTCCGCTCAGCTCAGCTGTGCTCCGATAACCTTAGCTCACCTCTCTCCAGTTGTAGTGGCAATGCATCTGTGACTGCATTTAGGTAGACTCCCTGATCTACCCGTAGTTGCTTACAGATGTCCATAAGCGTCGGTGGGTACTTCTTTTTTTATAATATAAGAGTAGCAGACGAGCATGCAGTCCACCTGATGGTAAGTGGTTACTGCCACCCATGGACATCTTTAATTAACCCCAGATAGGATTAGATATTCCTACCTGAGGTTGGTCACAGATGCGCCGCTACCCCTGAGGACTAAGCTGGAACGCCTCGGAAAAGTCTGTCTCCCTTACCACACCCTTCAAAACGGAACACAGCAGCGTCTAACACTGCTGTTACTGATGTGGACTGCATACTCGCAAGATTCTAATAATTTTATTTAAAAAAATCAGGCAGCACTTTTTCTAATGACGAAGTCGGAAATAAAATAAAGAGGAACTAGACCAGTCGGTAAATTGACGAGTAACTTTAGTAACTTAGTAAATTGTTCACGAGAACGTGCTTCTCTTGTTTGACATAATGTTTTTATTTCCTTCTCCGTAATTGCATTATGTTTGGGCAAATTCTTTATTAGTTACTTGAGTGTTTTTATATTTGTAACTATGTAAGTAAAATAATACACACAGCCCTATTCCAATTATTATGTAGTATAACTTAAGTATATATTTATTTTTCGATGATATAAGCTCTGAGTTTGTTTAATTTTTTTATATGTTACTTTGAGTTCCGGAAAAAATATATACAGTATTATTAAAAGTCGATTACATCTAAACTCTTTGAAACAGAGGCATTTCTTATCGATATCGGTTCTTATAGATATGGGGATATCTTAAAGATTATGTAAACATTTACTACATATTTAAATAAATTAATAAGAGACCTATAAATGGATAAAAGAGGATGCAGTCGACCTGATATTAAACACTGTTGCATGCGTTTTAACCGACTTTGAAAAAGGAGGAGATTTTATTATAATTAACAAAAGCAAAGATCCAAGCAAAAAGTCCAAAAAAAAAAAACATTGTTTCCCATCACAACTCCAAACATGACTAAAAGCAATTTCACAGAATGCTTTATCACATAAAACATTATTGAATATTAGTTTAATACTCAAGCTTGCTCTTCGCACAATTTTCCTCAATCAAATCTCCAGCCACTTCAAAATGCGATTATGATGTTGATTCTGTCTTCTCAAATATGGTTCTTTGCTTTCCGAAATCCGTGTTTTAAGTAAACAAACCACCGTTCATAACGTTATTTGATAAAATCTTGCGGTGATTGCTCGGAGCGCGATTCGTTAGGGAGCTAAAACCCTGGGGACATACGGAGGGATATTGCGGGCGATCGAATCAATATAAATAAGACTAATGCCGCGACGCCACTTCTTAATTTTTACGAAAAAATCATAGGTTTTGCGCAATATAAAATTAAAAATATAAAAGTTACAAGGGATTCTTGTAAGTAGAGTAATGGCTATTCTTGAACTTTACTGCTTGTTACTTCAATACTCCTATGAACCTATTTAGTTTTTTTTTAATTGGGGAGATATTCTGTATAGTTTCATTTAAATTTGAAGACATAATTGCTCCTTTCTAGATTTCCAAAAACACTTGGCAGCTTTTTGTATCATACTGTTATTTTTTAATTTGTATGTATTATTGATTTATTAACCGACTTCAAAAAGGAGGTGGTTATTATTATATTATTTCCATGGTGTAATTTGTATATTAATCCCTACTTTAAAATATAAATTGGCGCTAACTTTTATACAAATGCCACACGCACTAAAAACACGCGTCCGACCAGTCCACCTTAACCGCCCCTGTGTTACCATGGTCTGGCCTGAAGGCGGCGGGCGGAAGGGAGTGAAAAATGTGCAGCTTGTTATTTCGGCGGTGCGCTCGCCTGATTACGATAACACCGGCTTCTGCGACGTCTTGCTATTACTTTTATTAGGTATATTTGGAACTAGTATTTTTGTCATAAACTACCGAAATATTGCCAATTTCCACGAAATGGGACCCCTTGTAAAACTGGTCATATACAATGGTGTTTGAATTATGTCGATAGATCGCGGTATAGCGAAAAAATCGCTGAACATACATAGAAAATAAAAATAAAAAATATATGCCACGAATAAATACCCTCTCTTCTTTGGGAAGCCGGTTAAAAAGACACACACCTTTAAAAATCGAGTCCGACACGTCCACATTACCCGCCCGTGTGTACCCATGGTCTGCCCTGAAGGCGGCGGGCGGAAGGGAGTGAAAAATGTGCAGCTTGTTATTTCGGCGGTGCGCTCGCCTGATTACGATAACACCGGCTTCAGCTTCTTTCTATTTCTCTTTATTTTATTTGGAACAGGTATTTTTGTCACAAAATGTCATGAGTTATCTGTCTGTCTGTTTTGCTGCTATATCCATTCGTAATATATAAGCCTGTAATAACAAGGGGTTAGCTCACCACGCTTCGATGAGCTCAGTGATGAGAAGATATTTTTATTACGAGAAGTATATTGGGGGAGCTTTTATCATAACATTTTTTTTTTATAATATAAGAGTAGCAGATGAGCAAGCAATCCACCTGATGGTAAGTGGCTACTGCCGCCCATGGACATCTGTAATCAACCCCAGATAGGATTAGATATTCCTACCTGAGGTCGGCCACAGATGCGCCGCTACCCCTGAGGACTAAGCTGGAACGTCTCGGAAAAGTCAGTCTCCCTTACCACACCCTTCAAATCGGAACACAGCAGCGCCTAACACTGCTGTTATTAGGTACTAATAGGTGTGGCGGTGGTGTCGCCGGAGTCGAACCACAAAGGGTTCTACCACCTTCAAAACATAATATAGTTTTTATTTAAAAAATACTTTAGGCTTAAGAGAAAAGGTTTTGCCAATCGGGTTGGAGTTGGATGGGTGAACGGTAGTAGTTAATAAGCGCACTTTCGAGCTTTGGAGAGCTCGTTAAACCCTCTGCCCCGATTATCAATGGATAGCTGCTTTCGTTGGGGGCCTTATAGACCCTTAAATATCCAATAGAGGTCATTAATCAAATATTTCTTTATATTTTACCTATATTATATACTATTATAATAACTAAATTGTAACTGCTTTAACAGTAATACTAGATTTAAGAGATTGCTGTACATGCCTATAATTGGCTTACATATAAGTATTATCTGTCTGGTTGTATGTTTAATGCAAATGTGTTTATATGTTTTGCTGTTGGTATGTCTAAATAAATAAATAAATTAACTTAAGTCATCTTCTACCAATGGGCATCGTTACAGCATGGACGAGTACATTCTAGACCACCCCAGATTTTTATTTTCGCTTTCTACACTCACAGCTTTTCACTAAGATTCCCTGAGTCGTGGGTGCCATGGACACATACATAAACACCCAGACCCAGAAACGATATCTAAATTTAACATTCAGATGTATGTCTGTCCGGGGATCGAACCCGGAGGCCTTTGTGTGTCAGACCGGCATGGTAACCGCTCCGCCACGTGGGTCGTCATTTTAACCATATGCTCAATCAGATGGGGTTAAATAACAGTAAAGTAATCATTTTACAAGGTTTAAGCCTATATCGCATCCTGTGTATTACAAGAAAGTGGACACCATCTTTCTCGGGCGCTGCCTACTGTTTATGTTTTTCCTACTCGGTTTAATATTTACTAGATAAATGACTATATTACTCTTACGCTCAGAGTAAGTCCATGGCAGAGTGTTCTCTTATTAAAGAAGTAGGTGAAATCAAACATATTTATTTTATCTGGCACAATATTTTTTACTATTAGTATCAAAGTATGTATGTCATATTTTTTTTCTTTGAGCGGACTACTTAAATCTCGTATTAAATTCTTCAATACAAAGAATATGCAAAAAGTGTATTCGTTTATGTTAAACTTATCACACTGATTTGTCTGTGTTAATATTTATTATCTGTGTTTTAAAAGAATAATATAATCTGCATACGCGAGACCTATCAAGTCGGTTACATTTTTTTACCTAGAAAGATACAGTTTTGCATCGAATGTATACGAATTTTATTAATCTACTAATTATACAATAATAAGTAGGTTAATAATAAGTAATCATACAATAAAGAACAAAAAAAATTATAATTCCCAAACGAACACATTTCCCACCATTTCTTATTATTTTATCTGTGACAAATGTTATCTGTGCAAAAGTATTCCGTTTCACGCTGCATTTGCCTTCTTGCGAGCGCAATTACGTAGCCGTTCATAAACGATGCGTAATAAATAATAATTACGCGTATAATTGCGATAATAAAACGCAATTTCGTGCCATGTCACACGCAATGTGAACCGGCGATGCCGCTAGTACACCAAGACATGTGGGACAACTAAATGGTGGAATGTTGAATGTTTTTCGAGAATTCTTGTATGTATATGTTTTTTATAACACTGTATAAAATATTTTTAGCATTTCAAATGAAAACGTAGTAAGCGAGCATTAAATTAAGATTTTATTTATAATATAGGAGTAGCAGACGAGCATGCAGTCCACCTGACGGTAATTGGCTACTGCCGCCCATGGACATCTGTAATCAACCCCAGATAGGATTAGATATTCCTACCTGAGGTCGGCCACAGATGCGCCGCTACCCCTGAGGACTAAGCTGAAACGCCTCGGAAAAGTCTGTCTCCCTTACCACACCCTTCAAAACAGAACACAACAGCGCGTGACACTTCTTTACGTCAACACTGCTGTTATTAGGCAGAAATAGGTGTGGCGGTGGTGCCGCCGGAGTCGAACCACAAAGGGTTACACCACCTTCTAAAGCTGATGGTTAGTTATCACATATCTGTAATCAACCCCAGAAAGAATTGGAATTCTATGTTTATAAAGTGGGTTACATGTATTGCTACCTATGAGGACTAAGTTAGAACTTGACATAATATACGTGTCTCTTTCCTACCATACCCTTCAAACCAGAACACAATAGGACTACATTGCTGCTAGTAGCAGAAGTAGGTGTGGTAGGTAATGACGCCGTAATTATTAAATATCTAGTTTGACTTCTACTAATATACTTTCATTGTATAAAACCTCAATTTTCTCATGAACATGCTTCTCATGCTTATTTTATATGCAAAATAGTTATATTTTCATAAATAAATTGAGAAAATACCTGTGTTCATATTTGAATTCAACTTTACAACGACAGAGAGACACAGATTTTTTGTAAAATTTCGCCTGCGAATTGTAATTTTATGCATCAGCATGCGTTCCAGTCGATTTCTCACGAACCGATGAAAATGAAAATAATAAAAAAGGTAAGTTGGTTTTTATTTTTTATGTCAATTGTATACTTATTGTGTAATTTTGGGAACTATTTATTTTATGTATTCATTTATTTCAGACCATAAAGTCCATATCACATATACCTTACAGACTAACATATAGAACAGAACGCTTTCTACACTCACATCATCATTTAGATATCTGTCTGGCCGGGGATCGAACCTGGGACCCTTTGCGCGTCACACCGGTATGGTGACCGCTCCGCCACGGATATACTTATAACTAAATCTATATATGCTATAAACCAGTATAATTGGTACAAGATGGTGGCATTCCTACTCACTCCTTGTTTACTCTCTATATAGTAAGTCACAGATACCTTAGAGAGGAATCTATACAAAAGCTATCATTATACATAATTTATTAATAAATTTTGGCAAAGAAGCTGTCAGTATCGGAAGTTTCTCAGTTTTCATTACGTTTGTTATAAAGTAATTATAGTTAATATATATACATAGGCAGTCCAATTCTTGCTGTGGTAAGAAATTATGAACTAAGCAAAATCTATCACTGGATGAACCCACGGAACAAGACAAACTAGGATGAACGTTAAAACTGTCTATTTCGATTAATAATAATGCTTTTATAATAACGGTTTTGTAATGAAGTAACTGTAATTACCGTAATTTATAAATACGTAGTAGGCATAGCATTTACGTGAGTGCAAAAATGTTACACTAACTATTAACATAATAACACATACGCGATTATGTAGCTATGCACAACAAAGATATCATTTCCCCATACCGGCACATAAACAGGCGCTTTCAATGGACAATGCGCGCGCGCAGATTTACAGCGGGCGGCGACATCACAGCGATATGGATAATGTGGAGTAAGATGTGCTGGAAGTGATCGAAATTAAAATATATGTTTTATGTATTTGTTTTATGTTATTTTATTGCTGTGATATTACGTAAAATAAGGAATTCTCTATGAAATGAATGTTAATGTAAATAAATGTTCGTATATTCTATTTAATGCTGTTTTTGATGCGTTCAATTTCATCTACGTATTGTTCTTTTTTTTTAATTTTTTGGTACTTAGAAAATTGAAGAAAAAGGATAGTTATTTTTAGGATCATTGCTTATTGACAGATAACTTTATTCGTACTGCGTATTATTCAAACCCATTTGATTTTAAAATACGAATGTGATGGTCCTAGTTTGACGCTTAATTTTCACTTATGGTTAAAAGTGTAGTTTATACGTAAATAATTTACATATAAACGAGATTTTATATTTACTAATTAGAATTTATGTGATCGAAAAATTATTGGCAAATTACACTTCTGGTAATATCGGTTCACGAAAAAAAACATCCTCAAGCTTTTCTGAAATTTGTATCTCCGGCAATTGTGGAGGAAAAAAGGTGGCAATTTTTTGCCTTGCCACAGTCAACTGATCGAACGATCGATCGAAGACGATCGACGATTTGACTACGTCCGACACAGCATATCTAGTACTAGCTGTAAAGGTACATCTATGTCGTCCTAGTCGTAGATATCATTTAGTATGACAAAGGCGGAGCGCGGCCGTGGGCACTAACTAAGCGGCGCGTGCAGCTATGGCTGTTTTTAAAACTATACCTTATTTTATGCTACAGAGGATATTTAGAATGAGTGCATGGCTGGCTTGCGTGTTTTTTTTTGTTTTCATGCGGAATATAAACCAGCAAAAGGTTCTAGGTTCAATCTTTGGAAAGGCAATCAATTAAATGACGGATTCTATTATTAAACTAGCTTCTCCTGCGTCCTCCTGAAGCCAGAACAGAATGTTGTGTATAATGCGTTAATTTTTACTAAAATTACGTAAATTGAGTAAAAACACCACCTTATATTTATTATTAGTTCCCACTTTATTTTGTTTCCAAGTTTAGCAAATAAAGATAGACAAAGTTGAAAGCATTTTTTTTACTCTTCTATATTATGGAGGAATACAATTTATGAGCTTAGATTTATGTCAGATCACATGCGGACACTTCTATTTTATTATATGATTACTTCAATTAATAATATAATTTATTCTCACGGCGTCGCCTAGTGGTTCAAATATGTGGTAATGGCCCGGACGTCGTTTATTCTCGCTTAATTGATACGTGACTGTCATTGCAAATATTATTAGGAAATATGGATATTTTCTATTTAATAGACGTAGTAAACTACCATGCAGTCCACATCATTCATTCATTGTGCTACTGCTGGGTACGGGTCTCCTATTAGAGGAGAAGTATAGTCATAATCCACCACGCCGGATTGTGCAGGAATATGAAATTTTGCTTTTTAGTATATTAGATACTTATTTTTTAAATTCAACCTTGGCAGGCAAAGGTAATCTATTTTATTGTACGGCAAGTTTGATACAAGATCGCAAGCGAAACTAAGTAGACTTTTCAGGAAGATTTGATTTGTAGTACTGTATCAAATCACAGTCACGTCATGATCGAATGTAGAGAATGATATCCTTGCATTGAAAAATTTTAACACAAAGTAAATAAAAACATTAAATACAAAATACGATACATTTAAAAGAAACAAACGTCTATTCTTTTAAAACTTTCCATTACCCATTTTTCATTGCTTATCTTAGGAAAATAAGCCGTGAATCCCTGTGGAGCGGTGAAATCGCAATCCCACTAATCCCATCGACATCGGGACATAAATCACCTCCCGAGTTATCAGGGTTGTTTGCCAGCGGTCCCTGGAAGAAACTTGGAAAGTCCTACTCCTCTTGAGGGACATTGGACATTGAAACTGGAGTAGACTGAAGTTGGTAGAACTCTTTGTGGTTCGACTCCGGCGGCACCACCGCCACATCTATTTCTACCTAACAACAGCAGAGTTAAGCACCGCTGTTTTCTTTGAAGGGTGTGGTAAGGAAGACATAATTTTCCGAGGCGTTACAGCTTAGAAGTAGCCGCGCATCTGTGACCTCTGGGTTGATTACAGATTTCCATAGGCAGCAGTGGCCACTTACTCATCTGCTGCTTTTATATTCATATCTATCTTTAGTTAAAATTTTTGATATGATATGTTTTAGTGTTTTGTGTCTCTTGAAAAGTAAACCATCTGAGATCAACGTCAGGATTCTAGCATTTTTGGAATAAGTTTCAGGGCTCTACGACTAATATTAACCACAGTCACACAGTCAAGGTCTTAGATCTGTCATCTACAACTTAAATACTCACCTCCATGGTAGGTACAGCATCTCTTCATATCCAGAAAGTCCAATATTGTCGCGAGAGAAATACCAAAACAATTAACTTAGAAATAGAAAATTTTGTCAGCCCTGCCACATCAAAGTAACATTTAGTGAAAAAAACAATCCCTAGAGTAATCCCACTCGGCACTAATGACGTATTAGACCTTCCGTGTTTTCGCCATTTTGTTTTATGGACTTTCGGCGATTAACGAGTGTTTTAATGGCGGAATTCTCATTTTTATTGCTCCGTGGAAGTGGGAACGAGCCCTTTGACTCTTAGATACTTCACATTAAATTAAATTAAATTATAATTAAACTTTAATCACTTCGGCAATCCTGGGTCTTGACTCGTAGTAGGGAAATGAAATTGTATTTTTGTCTATGGTTTCAACGTTGAATCCATTTTTAAATTAAAATATGCACTCTAAATGCATACTAAAACTTATTTGAGATAATAGTTTTGTCTTTGTTTTATTAAGCTTCTATTCATAGCCTGATATGGACTGATTATTATATTTTATTCAACAAATCCTACATTATTCTCTGTAATATGTATTTTCCGTAAATCCTAAGGTAATCGGTTCATCCGAGACCGAGGTAACTCTGAATAAATAATCAGCAAATATGGAATATTAAAAATATTACATACATACGTACATCTATGTTTAAATGATAATATATAAGCAATATTATTTATAAATAGATTTAAAATATGCAACTTGTCATTACGAGACAGTAGCGTTATCTGAAAGCATAAGATGTGATAATATTATTTACTTTTTATAAAGATGTGATCATAATACTTTGTAAAGATATACTTTGTATCTAAATTTGTTGCAAGAATAGCGTATTTTATCACTTCAAAATATTTCCATTCGGTGGCAGGAATTAAAGGTATTACTGGTTGAAAGGAAAATTAACTTGTTAGTTACGAGTAAAATATGTGTGTATAAGCTACTCTGATTAGGTAATTGGGATGTTGACAGATTTTACATCTTTAAATTCTATTTCTATATAAAAATAATAAGCTAACTAATAAATAAAATAATAATAAGTTTCATGATTTATGAAAAAGCGAAGGCAAGTGTGGGTCAATATCACACCTATTTCTACCTAATAACAGCAGTGTTAGGCGCTGCTGTGTTCCGGTTTGAAGGATGTGGTAAGGGAGACAGACTTTTCCGAGGCCTTTCAGCTTAGTCCTCAGGGGTAGCGGCGCATCTGTGGCCGACCTCAGGTAGGAATATCTAATCCTATCTGGGGTAGATTACAGATGTCCATGGGCGGCAGTGGCCACTTATCATAAGGTGGACTGTATGCTCGTCTGCTACTCCTATTTTATAAAAAAAAACCTGTTTGTAAATTTTGAACTTGATGTTGAAAACTTTGTAGAATATAAAACAATACGTTATATCACTTTCGTAAGGTAAAATGAGTTTATTTTTCATTTTGATAACTTTCTATTGTTCTACTAAACAAACAGAAAGCTCATAATATTATATTACTTACGCGCATTTTAGTATAAAACAGAAGTCTTAAGTGCTGTATGTTATTTAAGATCTTTACTTTTTATCATTGAGACGTCGTTTAAATTTAGTAAGAGAAATTCAATTGTGCTTATTGTTAAAATTGTGTTTTACTTATCTACAAAATAAAAATGACAAATAAAAGTATTTGTAAGGATTCAACTGAAATAAATAATACGTGTTCTGATTTTCCAACATTGCTTCAAGAAGCTATCAGAGATATCGCAAGGGATGAAGGTTATATAAATTACATTGTAAATAAGAAAACATCAACCAATGAGGGGAATTTCATAGGCGTGTTATATGAAGCAGATATTATTGGAGAGACAGCTGAAGGAGAAAAGGAAACGTCATTATTCATCAAAAAAAGTATTACGTTTGATAAAATCACACTAGGTTCAGTACCTGAGTTATATGCTAGGGAAGTATTCATTTACAATGATCTATCCAGTGTATTCTCTAGATTGCAACAAGAAGCAAACGTTCCAGAACAGGAGAGATATAAAGTTTTGAAAAGTTACAAATGTAATAATGAGATTATTATAATGGAAAACCTGGCTAAAAGAGGATACAAGACATATCACAGAACACAAGTGGTTTCGAAAAAGTTTGCGGAATTATCTATTAAAGAACTAGCAAAGTTTCATGCTTTGTCTTTCGTCATAAAGGAGAAAATTCCAAGATATTTTGAAGATAAAATTCGAACCATTAAAAGTCCTTACAATTTAACTAGTGATTGGCGAGGCTTAGTCTATAAGGTGTGTGATGTCACTGCTAAGGTTTTGACAGGTGAAGTTAAAACTAAAATAGAAAATTACGCACCAAGGCTCTGTCATCTTTTCAAGAACTTTTTGCAAGTCGTGATCCCGACCACCGGCTGTCTTTGCCACGGAGATTACAAGATGATCAATATACTGGTGAAGGAAGTGGTAAGTTGTAATTCATTGATTGATTTGAATGTGAGTTAAAGTAGGCGATTCCGTTTTCAAAACCGAATTTAATGACTGTGATGTTCATAGAATGAATTAAAATTACATATTTTTTTGTTTTATATTTATGTAACTTTGTTTATGTTCTATCTCTATTCTATAAATTGCTTTCAAGAAAACCTATTTAATTACAAATGTATATTTTATCTCTCTTCCTTCAAAACCAGTAAATTAATCAGTAAAGTCATATATAAATAAATTATTTGTCTGACGTCGTGCTTCATAAATATATTTTTTTTCTTGCTAAAGTTCAACTGTATCAGTTTTTGTTTAAATTATATTTCCAGGATGGAGAAGCGTCAGAGGTGATTCCGATTGACTATCAGCTGTTGTACTACGGGTGTCCTGTGGACGACTTGCTATTCTTCCTATTCACGGGAACCGACCAAGAGTTCAGACAAAAACACTTGAACTATTTAAAGGAGCTATACTTCGAAACTTTTGCCAAGTTCCTGAAATACTTCAACCTGGATGTTAATTCGACTTATTCGCGAGATAAATTTGAAGCAGATTATCAGGAGCGGTTTGAGTTGGGTCTGGTTTTCGGGATATACTTGTCTGTGTTCACGTTCGCACACATTGAAGAGGGTTTTGATGTGACGAAGAAGTCTCTATCAGAGTTGCCGGTGATCCCGGATCAAATGTTCGCGGATCGTGTCAGGGGCATCGTGCACGATTATACTGAGTGGGGGTATTTGTAAATTAGACTTTAAGATTAATGTGTGTAGAAATTGTAACGTAAAATAGTTTAAGCGAATTTTCGCTTACATAAATTACACTAAATATAAATATTCAATAAATTATTGAAATGTTTTTTTAAGAATGATTGGCATAACTTCATAAAATATAATAAAATATACCTATTATTATTCCTAAGTTGTGTTCTTATTGTAGCTCTACACTGTTTCAAACTAACCTACATTAAACATCAATCATTTACTCGACCCTACTTTGTTTTTGGGTTTCAGTCTTATTATAAGAAGAATATACAATACAGAATATAGTTGAGCGATCAAACTTCTGAATATGCAACTTATTGTACGAGACAACCGCATTATCTTATACCAAATTAGTACTGATAACGTTATTGACCAAATTAGTAAAGATGTAAGTATACATTTTGCAAATCATACATAACATAATTTTCATGTCCTTCACATTGCCCACTATTGCTGAAAGTATGGACACAAAATAATTAATTTTACAGTACAGAGTAGTTACATCATCGATAACTCAATGCATCGTACAACAATCGCTATTTGATCGAATATACGAAACTTTGTCGTAAAAAGTCTATAAAATCAGACGCCAGGTAGTCGAGTCGGAGTGGTTCGACCGAGGCTACAGTATAAGATTGTGGTTGCCGGATTCATGTACAAAACATTGCATATGATGCAGAAACACATTAACGGTTCTAAAAATATCTATCAGTCTGAGCAAAGAGGAGATCCTTGTTGACTACTAAACACTTACATATTTGTTCCTCTTATTTATGTTTGAATGAGATAACTATTCAAATTGATAAGTTTGTATTGTTTATCGACCAAACATTACTATGTACATCTTATATTATTTGCGTGTTATTAGTGTAATATTTAACACAATATTCACGTGTTAAATATCATTTGACATCTTGGCTGTTTATAATAAGGACATAGTTTGAACTTGATAAGTGAAATTTATGTTCGGTAATTGTTAAAATTGTTTTTAGTCTCCGTATAAAAATGTCGGATAAAAATATTTCTACAAATTCAATAGACGTGATTGTTTCATGTTCTGAAATCACAAAATTGCTACAAGAAACTATCAAAAATATTGTAAAAGATGAACGTTATATAAATTACATTTTGAAAAAGAAAACATTTTCTACGGATGGAAATTTCATGGGCATGTTATATGAAGTAGATGTCATCGGAGAAACAGCTGAAGGTGCGAAGGAGACCTCATTATTTATCAAGAAAAGTATTACGTTGGCTAAAATCACGCTAACATCGGTACCTGACTTATATTCCAGAGAAGCATTTGTTTACAACGATTTATCTAGAGTCTTTTCAAGATTGCAGGATGAAGCCAATGTGCCAGAACACGATAGGTTTAAAGTTTTGAAAAGTTACAGATGTAACGAAGAAATGATTATAACGGAAAACGTAGCTAGAAAAGGCTTTAAGACTTATCACAGACTACAACTGGTTTCGAAAAAGTTTGCAGAATTATCAGTAATAGAGCTAGCGAAGTTTCACGCGCTGTCTTTCGTTGTAAAGGAAAAAATCCCAAAATATTTTAACGATAAAATCAGAACCATTAAAAGTCCATACAACATAAATAGCGATTGGCGAAGCTTAATCAATAAAGTGTGTGCAGTCACTGCTAAAGTGTTGACAGGTGAAATTAAAACCAAAATAGAAAATTACGGTCCGAGACTGTGTCATCTATACAAGAAATATTTGCAAGACGTGGTTCCGAAATACGGTTGTGTTGCCCACGGAGATTACAAGATGATCAATATATTAGTGAAGGAAGTGGTGAGCATTTAGTCATTCTACACTTATTGATTATATTAGATCTTGAAAGCCATTAAAATTATGTTTTGCATGTATGAATCCAATTTTTATAAAAGCTTCGAGAAATGTTTATTATTTTTTACTTTAATTGTATTTTATTGGAAAATTGACAAATAATTTTATTGTTCTTTCTCCAAATTGTTGAAAATAGATTATTAGATACGTACATACAATTCCAACGAACTACAATTGATACTACATGAGGTACGTACTTAATTTTTCTTTAGACTTAGTAAAATGAAAAATATTTTAATCAATTTCCAGGATGGCGATGCATCAGAGGTGATTCCGATTGACTATCAGCTGCTGTACTACGGGTGTCCTGTAGACGATCTGCTATTCTTCTTATTCACGGGAACAGACCAGGAGTTCAGACGAAAGCACTTGAATTATCTGAAGGAGCTGTACTTTGAAACTTTTGCTAAGTTCCTAAAATACTTCAACATAGATGTTAATTCGACTTACTCGCGAGATAAATTCGAGGCAGATTATCAGGAGCGGTTTGAGTTGGGTCTGGTTTTCGGGATATACTTGTCTGTGTTCACGTTCGCACACATTGAAGAGGGTTTTGATGTGACGAAGAAGTCTCTATCGGAGTTGCCGGTGATCCCGGATCAAATGTTCGCGGATCGTGTCAGGGGCATCGTTTACGATTATACTGAGTGGGGATATTTGTAAATTAGAAATTTGAGTATTCAAAGAAAATTGTAGCCTTTTAATTATAAGCAAATTGTTGTAATTGTACTATTTTGTATTTTGTTATAACTATACATTATTTAACGCGCTTTTGTATTATGTTGAAATAAAAATGTAAATTATATTTTTTTCTTATTATCCTACTTAATCTACAACTAATTTTGTGGCTTCTCCATATGGCATTTTTTGGACTTGGGCGATATTTTTCTTTTAATTTCCTTTAAAGCTACATAGTATTTCGATTCAAAATTATCTTCGAGTAGTCTGTGAGTCAGATAATTTAGTTAGCGTTATGGTGAACATTTATACATTACAATTACCATAGCAGTTGATGTTTAAGGGAACGGCGTAGACAGGCGAGAGAAATTAGACGTAGGACAGACAATATCTGTTATTGCCAGATGCTACCAGTCTGACAGACATAACTGAAGCCCTTAATTAAAGAAAAAGAATTTTAAGCGTAAATTTTCGGAAATAATAAATAAAACCTTTAGTAGAATTATCGTCAAAACTGTAGTTTTAAATTGTAAATAATGCAATGCAATAGCATCTGTAAATAATGCAATATGTACATTGCATTATTTACACTTGTGTTAAGTCGTGGGATTTCGATCAAATAATGATCATTTGCTTTAATGAAGTATACTTCTTGAAGTCTTTATACAGGAAAGTCCTAAAAATCTTCTCTAAATTCATAAAGTTCATTAAGTTGCTTTTCGCCAACATTTTAACTTTGTATTCTACTCGTAAGTGGAAACAGGTGCCTGCCTTTGAATAACAATGTGTTGATCTTTATTCGATGTTAACTATAAACTCTCTGTACCTCTCTTTGGTAGATAGCTTTACGCTATTGCAAAATAGTGCCTACGTTATATAAGTACACTCTTATTCGTATTTGTTCTGTGCCTACGTTATGAATGGGAGTGCTTTTACACAGCACGGGACGATTACTCTATATTTATTTTTACGTTTTAGAAGAATTAAAAAAATTAAACCTTCAATTTAGGTTTGGAATAATGTTCTCATATTAGTCTCTGAAGTACTCTGAGTCGGTTGCAATAAAAACCGATGTTTCTGGGGCTACTATTAAGAATCTGAATTCTAGTAAGTAGCTGTTTAATCTTTCCCAATTTTAGGCATTATTTTGCATTTCAGGCTAGTACCAATTTTATGATGCGGAAATTTAATCCACCACGTCCTCGGTATCCGAATGAATTGTTTTTTATAAAGAACCTTGTCACCTTGTAACAGCAGCGCTGCTGTTATAAGCAGAAATAGGTGTGGCGGTGGTGCCGCCGGAGTCGAACCACAACGGACTCTACCACCTTCAAACTTTACTTGTACTTGCGTATCATATATCTTTATATAGTAATTTCATACATCGTAATAACGAATATATTTTTACATTACAACACTTCAACAAACATTCCGCGTTAAACTCTCAACGCTTCCATCACGATTTGTCGTGTCGTCGTCGTGGGCTATGACGTGGCTCCCTTAATAAATGTTCACATTAATTTGTAACAGGTGTTCCGGCACATTGATTGTAATAATTTATAACAAAGCGACGATTTATAACAACAATGGTGTTGTTACGAGCGTGGGCGTTATCGTGAGTTGTGAAACGTTGTGTAATGAAGGAAGTAATGAGTAATTAAATATAAGTTACTTTCTTATATTATACGAGCTGTGTCCCGCGGTCTCAACCGCGATCAATGTGTAATTTTCGGAGATTAGCAAGAAAGGTAAGGGAGACAGGCTTTTCCGAGGCGTTCCAGCTTAGTCCTCAGGGATAGCGGCGCATCTGTGGCCGACCTCAGGTAGGAATATCTAATCCTATCTGGGGTTGATTACAGATATCCATGGGCGGCAGTAGCCACTTACCATCAGGTGGACTGTATGCTCGTCTGCTACTCCTATATTATAAAAAAAGAAAGACTGACTAGCAAACCAGAACATGGTTACCCTTAATTACGGTGTGGTGACGGTGGTGCCTCCACAGTCGATATATTATTGTTCTACTACCTCCAAAAAATACAAATCGGTGCTTATGGACAGTTGGAAAATATGGGATGGATTGGCTACTTAAATAAATCTTAATCTTAAATCTAAATTTATAAGAGCAGTGTTTGTGACCTGGAGACTTGAAACCTAAACGCCTGAGAGTTATTTAAAACAAAGTTATCCAAGGTGTGTGAAATCTACCATTTTTTTTCTTTTATAATATAGGAGTAGCAGACGAGCATGCAGTCCACCTGATGGTAAGTGGCTACTGCCACCCACAGACATCTGTAATCAACCCCAGATAGGATTAGATATTCCTACTTGAGGTCGACCACAGATGCGCCGCTACCCCTGAGGACTACGATGAAACGCCTCGGCAAAGTATGTCTACCTTACCAAACCCTTCAAAACGGAACACAGAAGCGCCTAATACTGCTGTTATGTGGCAGAAATAGGTGTGGCGGTGGTGCCGCCGGTGACGAACCACAAAGGGTTCTACCACCTTAAAAAAAATATATTCAAATTATACTGGGTCATCGTGGATTATGACCTAAACCCCCTTATTTTGAGACGAAACTGAATACAGTTGAATAGTACTGGCTTGACAACTAATAATTTCAACGGCAGAATCTGCTTACCATCAGGCAGATTGCAAGCTCGTTTGCTGCTAAACATTGTTCCATCTTCCCCATAACTTCTACCTTATCCTGTAAACAGTGTTATACCCTAACGCTAACAATAACACCGCTCTCGTTGCTACGACCTGATTAGCAGAACAACAATGCATGATTACAGTACTAAACATTTCGACACAAGCAAATTATTACGACTATAGTTACTGCGATTTAAACGTACTTGTGTCTAATAAAGGCTGTGTCACATTTACTACGAGTACTCTTATTGTTAAACTAGCTGGACCCGGCAAACGTTGTGTTGCCATATAAATAAAAAAAAATTAAGGGTGAACAACCCTCATCTTTTATCACAACTTTTTTTTTAATTAGGGATGACTGAGAGTGTTATAAACGTAGGAGTAGACAAATATAATCAGAAAGCTTCGAACTGCTAAGCTATCGGAAGTTATACGTGTTATTGTGAGTCAACCATAAAAGATAGACATATGCTGTCGTGGGGTATTTTTTATATAATTTTAAGGAGAACATTTTCGTCATACATCATTTCTGTGTAGCTTTAACTAATAAGGTTTCACACGCGACGAAAGCTTAAAAAATGGAGTAACTTCTCCCGTTTTCCCAACATTTCCCTTCACTGCTCTGCTCCTATTGATTTTAGCGTGATGAAAAGTATACTATAACCAGCCCAGGAGTATGAAAATTAATTGTACCAAGTTTCGTTAAAATCCGTCGAGTACTTTTTGTTTCTATAACAGTTATACAGACAGACAGATAGACCGACAGACAGACAGAAAAAATTTACAGAATTTCATGTACAGAATTGACCTCTGTACAGATTTATTATAAGTATAGATGAAATTGATTTGTGAGAGACGAACTCTATAATAAGATTTTTGGTATATTAATGCTGAATTTGAATCTCACAGAAAAAAGTTCAAACATGTCGTTAAACAAACGCTATGTAAAAAAGCGTACTATAAACTAAGTGATTATTTGACTGACAAAACAGTGTGGTCTGAAATAGTTCCAGCTCCACATGTACCATTAGGTTAACTTTGACATTGTGAAAAACATTTTTTTGAAATATGTGTGTTATGGAATTTCTTTCGCCGCTTCTTCTCCATAACGAAACACCTTGTGATGTGAATAATGTTCAACCGTGTTATAAGAATATTCGAAAAAAATACATTGACATCGTTTTCGTAACGCCATCTAGCGTCATCTTATTTAAACCGAGTTGTTTTATAACTTAACGACAGTTTATATAAAACGAGGCTATATGAAACACTATAGATTAAAATTTGGTTAAGTTGGGTTAGAACATAAAAAGATCGCTCGGCGAGAGGGTGGGTCCAAATTATGTAAATTTACACAAATCACAATATTTATATGCCGACAGTTGTTTAAGTTATTACACTATTCACAGAACACAGAATAATTAAGAAAAAAAAATGTGAGCCGTCACGGGACGCCTGGCAGATGTGAAACGTCGACATTATTTTGTAAAAGTAATATGCAGAAAAGAACATATTGTGATAGGAACTAAATATGTCATAATGATAAAATAAAATATTACGATTTTTTTCCAGATAACGATGACTATTTATTGAATAAACATTTATTTTCATTAATCGAGTGGGAGAGAATCGCACAGTCGATTGCGCATGGCGACTTGTCGCCACACCGTACACACTACTGCATATAGACTGTATATATGTATATACCATCGTAAAGCGTGGCCACGGCTTGCGTCGCCACGCCAGAAATCGGTTTTACGTGCGGCTATAGATGTTTCACATCAAAAACAAAGACCTACCTAAATGCTGTTCATCATATTTCACTTTTCTATCTACGAGTAAATCCTCTTTAAATTTCACTCGAGTCAGTCGTCATTTTGTCACTACACTTTTCTATTTTTGAGTTATATCACAGTATATGGATATACAGTAATTTAACTCTGCCCTGACCTTGAATTAGATACCTACGGTTGCGCTGGGCACGGTAACGCGTTAGGGCTGCCTGCCTACAGTTTTTAATTACATCTGCATACTTTACTTTCTTTTTAATTTTTTGATTGTAAATGTTGTATTTTTTTATTTAAACAAATGAATGCTATAGTTAATTATATAGAAAGTGTTGAATGAAAATGCATGTTATGTTTTTTAATATGTATATATTACGTAATAGAAACTATTTTTATAATTGGGTACTTGACAGTTACAACAATAAAATATGAAATATGTTCGACATGATAGCTTATAAATTAACATAAATTATGCAAAATTTAGTTTAATTTTTATTACAATATTAAATAATAATTTTAATTAGAGATGCGCCGAATAGTGGTTTCAGCGAATTTTACCGTAAAAAGTCGAGTCTATTTCAAAAGAACAAATACTAAAGCTTTTGATAAAATTATCTAATTCCTTTTTCAGCCGCAGTAAATACTTAATATTTGACACTCTTTCTAGTTTTGGTGAAAATACCGCGGAAATAGGTGACTTTACCTTATATGCACTATCAAAATGTCGAAATATGCATGCAAATATGCACTAAAAAGGGCAAAACATGGCCAATATATGCGCTATTAGATTAACATTGTAACGCACTACAGAATAGGGCCCCTACAGAATAGTCCCTCGGCGGCATATCGCGCGAACAAACGGGTGCCGAAAGGCCGCTAAGCCACGCCCTCAGCCTTTGTTGCGCCGCGCGACGACGAATAAATACGACGCGTGCGTTGTGCAAGCAAGCCCTTCGTTTATCAACAGTTTCGAGTTTTATTTTGCGCGGGAATAATAAAAGTTGTAAATTGGTCGAAGAAATAGTTTTATTCTATTAATTCAGAAGAGGGATAACCTCAAATAACAAGCTCTGACACCTGTCTACTGAACCAAAATTACAACAATCATACGTATTTTTTTAAAATATCAAATTGTATTAATTAAAAACTAATCTAATTTAGTAGTAGTAGTACCTAGTAGATTAAGTATCTAGTATTAACATAAAAATCATTGTAATTGTCTTACCTTTCGGAGTTTCCAGGCAGTTTAAAAAATGTTATATCTGGATGTGTTATTGACGAATTGAAGCAACCAAAAACAACACAATATAATCTATAACTTTTCTTCGCCATATTATTCTTGAAACAACAAAATATCTTACAAAACCGTCACATCACCCGCTCGTCACCGTGGCACATTCACGAATGTTCGTGTACCGAGTTAGTACCGGCCCGAGGCGAGTAGGCGTGGCTTGCGTTTCGTGCGTTTGTATGAAGATAAAATACTGTATATCCTTATACTGTGGTTATATTAATATTTTACTCACTACTTTTGTGTAAATGCAATAAAATTGAAATACCGACAATACTGTTGCATGCCACCGCCATTTTGAAAATTTCAAATCATGCAGGTATTACGTGTGACCATAGATATATTATCCTACAATATATCTATGCGTGTGACTAACAGTATTTGAGCTTCAGCGCTAGGTGGCAGAAAATGGAACTAAATTTAAAAGTTTAGTTTAAAAATTTAAAAAGTCGAATCAAGTCATTTGTTATAATATTATGAATATCATTGGCACTGCTTGGTATAGAAGCTAGACTTATAATCAATCTGCGAATTAAGCTATTTGGCCTCGACATATGCAGTGGATATTCTTTTTAAAAGCTAACATCAATAATCTTAACCCAATATGCAACTTTCATCACCAGCACCATAGGTAAGTATAGATATCTCACGGCCTTGTAATTAAAGGAAGCCATTAAATGACTTAAACAAATGTGTCTGCAACATTTAATGGCTGTTATGGTGTAATTTACGCGGAAAAATGCCAACATGCGCAGTTATGTGGTGCAAAAACACGAAATCGAAGAAAAAGTGCGTTTCATTCGTAAATAGAAAGAGAAAGAAAGAAAGAGAAAGAAAAAGAGAAGAAAAACACACGAAAATAGACTACAGTGACAATTTCAGTTGTCAAAACTGGTTACATTTTCTTGTTAGGAGTGAGTAATTTTTACTAATCTATGACCATCACGTGATATTTCCGTAACCTTCTAAAATATAATTTAATCAGTTTTTCGTAAAACACCTATAGAAGCAACTCCAAAAACAGACAATGAAGAATGGCTCTAATATTTCGGGAAAACGAAGTGCCTATCAAATAAATTAAGTGTTGCCAATGCGTTCAGCGATATTAAGGGAGGCAACCCTTAGGGAAATCAACTAGAGTTGCTGCTGACTGTACACGTGTTTTATTGTTTCGGCTGCTAATTTATGCCTTTTTTACGTGCTAAGGATATAGGATATAGGAATTACGTGTTGGAATGCAATTTGATTACAGTTTAACATGAAATGGGGGAATGTCAAATTGTGTTTGGGTGGTTTTGTTGTATGGTGTGTTAATTTTATTAGTTTTGATATCGACGAGGTCTACACGTAGATGTTGTTTTGAGCGTTAAGTCTTGTCACAATGTTAGTTATCGTACTCCTCCGAAACGGCTTTACCGATTTTCACCAAATTTTATATGCATATTCAGTAAGTCTGAGAATCGGCTACTATTTATTTTTCATACCCCTAAATGATAAGGGTTGTACACCCTTAACTTTTTTTTATTTATATGGCAACACAACGTTTGCCGGGTCAGCTAGTATAAAATATATTTAAGCTGTTTTGACTTTTTGCTTGTATTTTAATATTATAAGTTAATACCTTGCTGATTTTTGGTATGTCTATGTGAAAGTTATTATATGTATTAAATAGTGTATGTTTCCCAAATAAAAATAAAATTAAAAACACATAAAATCAAATATAAATAAAATTTTGATTCCCTTTATTCTGATCTGATTTATACGACTTTTATTCTGAAAAACAAATCGAGGATACTTTCTATTCTAATCTAATTTAGGATTTAGCTATCTCGACAAAATTATATATTTTTAAATTTCTTTCTTTCATCCATTTTTGTCGGGGTCCTCCAAATAAAAGAAAACATATCCGTATATTAAGTAGTTTTATTTTAAATAAATATAACCAATAACATTTATTACATCACAGGAGCAGGGTATCATAACACAATTCAAGTTCGTAACAGCTCTACGAACTTCCGAAGCAAACCATAGACAATCGTTTCTTTTTTAATTTAAAAAAGAAAACATCGTTTTTGGTTTGCGCAGAAAGTTTTGGCGCCATGTTGCTTACGGGTCATTTTATTTGCAGTTTTATTACATAAAAATACCATTAGTAATATAAATATGATTGAATATAGTAAATGACAATTTTGACATTATGCGCCATTTTTTTATTGGAAGAAAAAGATTTATCCTTTCTAAATGCACCGGCGGTAACAAACTGCAAATCGAAGACCCTTGAAATATCAACTGACATTCCTTATAATATAAATAGTTGTAACCTAAAAATAAGTTTCATTACACAAATTATTTATTTGCAATGTTATTCGCGCATGAAAGTACAATCGCAAAGAAAGTTTGTCACATTCACTCCATTTCAAACAAAATGTAGGCCTTAATTGTGCGTCATATGTTAGTTTCTTAAACGCTCATAATAATTATTTAAAGGAGTATTTTTCATAAATTTATAATTATCATTAATAGACTTAAGTTTTGTAATCAGTATTAAAAAATGAATACCTTATTAATATAAGTTTATTTAAAAGTTAAAAACGGTAAATTGGCAAATTAGACCGCATAGCTTACCAAGTTGTCACAAGATGGCGTTGTGTCTAAATATGGCGCGGTCATCAGCGCAACTTATTTGAATATTTTTACGATTTCGCAGATTTTTAGAAGCCAAAATATAATTGAAATTGATACACGACAAAATTCAAGTAAAAAAAAAATTACGAAAACAAAATAATATCCACATATTAATAGAAACAAACGCTCTATAAAACCTTTACGATTTGTTACTATCTTATAATTATAATTCTTTGAAATACATTTTTGCACGCCGGCAGCCATATTAAGGGAAATATCTTGAAAACATTCGCTAAACATTCGACATCTTAAATATAACATGTTATTATTATTATTTAGTACCTATTGTTTACATAACTTGACATTTAATCCACAGAGTATAAAACAGCGTGCAAAAACTCATTCCTACGTATAAATTACGAAATCTAGAGATATGCATAACTAGAAACAGGTTAATAGATAGATCTACAACTAAATACACTTTTTACAAACCGTATTACGATCAAGCGAAACTTCTAGTCGATTTTAAATACGATATCTAAACGATTATACACTCTTTGTTTAAAAACGTGTGGACCATAGACAAGGTTTTTAAAAAAACTTTTTTTAATCATGTTACATCATGTTACATATATCATACAGAAAAAAAAACATTAAAATTATCTTTTGAACTTTTTTAAATGATTTCTTTTTTAATGAATCTTGGTTTAATAGTATCTGAAGTTACGTCTGACTTTCAGAGTTTACTGTTCGTTCAACTTATTAATTTTGCATTTACGACTTTCCCTCGCGCCTCCCCCACGTGCACACACCCTATTATAAGGGGATAAAAGTAAAGTAGTCTATTACGAAATATCGTCAAATTTTATAACGCTCGTACAAACAGGTCGAAAAATGTTTAAAAACAGATTTAAAATTTATTCGCGAAAAACGTATGAACGTAGAAAAAATACTTACTTAACTATTTATTTTCTAAGGCAGTTTTAATGTATTCCAAATTGCACATGATAATCATAGCAAATGTGAAGCGCTAATAACAAAACAATAACATTATGTTCATTTCGTTACATAACGTTATTATAATATATGTACTTATACTGTATAACTTTATTATATGCAGTTGCTTTAGAAATTTAATATCAACGCAACCAATGCATATCATAATTCATAATATCTATATAAATTTTATATGGCATGGAAAATCGATGTACAAGTTTCCATCAAGCCATCACAATGTTTGCTCGAGCGCCGGCGGCGGCCCCACAATGGATTATTGTGAGCGGTTTACATGCCGGCAGATGATTTGTTGCATTGTGCCCGGGTAGGGCCACCAGGCCGGTCAATTTGGGGGGACAGTCTCGACTTTTTTATAGCCATACGCACGTCAAATTGACATTGAAAACATGAAATAATCATGCTGACATAACATTTAATTTAAATACTGAAAAGTATATTCAATAATTTACTATTACAATGTAAAGGAATATGATTATAGATCTTGCTGATTTCTTCTTAGATATACTCCACACTCTTGGAAAGTGGACTCTCGCCACATCCGTCTTATTCTGAGAGGAGACCCGTGCCCAGCAGTGGGACAATGATGTGGTTGATGATGATACTTCATACACATTTGAATGAACAATAGAGAAGCTTTGAGTATGTAGATTTTCATTAAACGTTTTCTGAATTAACAAGTTCTGAAGTATGCTTATGAAATATGAAGATAGCATGAGCCGAAGAGAAGACTATTTGTTATTCATTATTAAGAACAAAAAACATAATTAAATATACTAGACTCAACTATAGAATTTGGCTTAAAAAGCAACAAAAGCCTTATCTTCTTTTCTGAGTAATTCCTATAAGAACTTCATGTTTGGGAATATCGTCCTAAAAGGAATTTATATTTGGGCGTATCATTGTTGTCCATAATAACCTGGCACAGCTGGTCACTCCAATCATAACCGTACCGGCGATCGCGTATATAATTTTGACGTCTCAATTGCGTTTGATTACTTAAGTGTACGCTTTGTCTGAAAATAATGGCGCGTGTATTATTTTCTCAACGTAAATTGCATTTTTGTTTACAATAGAACTTTATCATTTTTCATCGCGAATGTACTTAAGAAACAGTTATATTGTTATAAGTTTTCTATTTCAAAAAATAAAAATGTAATTTTCGCATTGTTAATGCATCTTTTATATTATTTGAACAGTTTTCTTTCTTTCTGTTGAAGTTTGAGAGAAAGTGTCCACACGTTTTTAAACTAAAAAGTCCTAATTAACTTTAGTAAAGCTAATAATACTGTACATACCTTTAATTAGGCGATGTATATTCTTCAGGAGGTTACTTCTATAGATATTATATATGTCTAGATTCCAGGTCGCTACAAACCAAGTTAAAAATATAGCTTCATTTTAATTGACAACATGACACCTACTGACAGCCTGTTGCGTTCCAATTTATTATCTGTGAGCGTTTTATGGCGCGGAAAATAGCATAGATAAAAAAACGTCAAATTTCAACTGTATTTCCCGAAGTAAAAACGCATCTAGACATATATAATATCTATGGTCACTTCGTATCTAACCAAGAGGGACTGCGGCTGTGGGAACTCAAGTACTTAGTACATACCGTCGTTACATACTTTGGCAAGAAACTCCCATATCAAATCTACTCGCAAGATTTTTCCTAACGGCACATAACCAAACTGTTACTATAAATTAATAATCTGTAACCCTTAACATTACACTTAATAAATGAGGTACGTTAAACCATTATGACTATGCTTTGTGGATGAATCCTCGCAATAAACCACCTAAATCTATATTGTACAATCATAAAGAAAAATATCATCTGTCAAAAAGCGCGGGCTGTCAGACTGACAGCGATGTGGCAGTTACGCGCCATATTTTGACAAGTGATATGTCGGTGTTGCCGGCACCCAAAAAATATTAACACAGGCATTTCGGATACAAAAGTAACAATTATACAAAAATGCATGAAATGGAACGAAACTTCAGTTAGCCTTAGAATTAATCTAGATTTTTAAATAAATTAATAATCTTAACGTACACTCAGCAACACAGTTAAGTTACCTTATAATGTTATTTTTAAACAAGTAATGTTAGAAAAGACCTAACTATGCTGGTGACTGTATGCTATAAGTATAACGAAATCCTAGGAAGAAAATTTTGTAGAAGTCATTAAGCCTTCCATTTTTGGCATTTTCATGAAGATTATATTAAAAAGTAGAAATGGGATGTTGGTTGTAATTTATTAACGCTTACTATTTAGAACTAATTATGTGATAAATTAATAAACTAAAATGAATTTAGAAGTAATAATGACAATCAGTTATTCCTAATTTAAATAAAATTGGATAACAGCTTGAATTATCGATTGGAATAAAGAGTAAACAAATATGTTATTCATTTATCACATATCTAAATCCAAAAGCAAGAAACAACAACTAATATTTTACACGCGACTAGTGTTTCTATTGTATTATCGATATAGACAGATTAAATAATGGCAGTAACATGAACTTGACTACGTATCAATTCATTTGCACGGAACATAGACGGAATACCTTACGTTCGAACATCAAACTCAATTCTCTCGTTAATAAATAGGTTACTCGTTAAGTTTGGCTGTTTCCTTAGCGTAGGTGGCGCTAGTGGCGCAGATGTCGCTAGTGTCGCGTAACGCTAGTGGCGCAGATGTCGCTAGTGTCGCGTGGCGCTAGTGGCAGTTGATGGCGCGCCGCTGCAGGCGCCGTATGCGTCGGTGCCAGTCGTCCCGCCACTCCAGAAGTAAGGTCCTCTCTCCCACCGCCAGTCCCGGCATTCCAGACGACGCTCCCTCTTTTTCCACTCCTAGGATCAGGTAGGATCTGTTGAAAGACAATTATTTAATTAAAACCACGTCAACTGAAAATTGCAAACGTCTATGGAAGAAAACGGTATAAATGTATTAATGATACATTTTACAAACGTAAAGAAATGCTCTCGAAGCAAAGTGAAGATTAATTTCTGTAATATATTTAGTTACATGACAGAGCGTTGAGTCTCACTTGACCGATGAGTCCATTAAGTTTGCGGCGGAGCCTTCGGTCTTTGAAGCTTTCAATATATCTGCGTCTTTAAATGTTTTAATCATTGATATTTTTAACGCACTTGCGTTAATTACAACAAAATAAACTGTCTTACTTCTAGAGTATCGACTATTATCAATTCACACGGAAAGAGGATATGAATAGAATTAATGCTATGCAAACATTAATGACCGAGTTTTGAAGTCCAACCAGAACAAATCAAGCCGCTTATCAAAGGTTTTATTGACTACAAAATAAAACTTTTTTGATCATAAAGATAGGTAGAGAGAATAAACTCCAAAAAATCTTTACATATAGTTTGCGCATTTGAAACGTTCTATTATTGGTCAAATAATCGAATGTTGCAAATTCGTCAAAACGTGCAGTTATTTCTAACAAAATTTTATAGTTCCCGATCACTTATATTACAACATCGTGCTATGTAAAGTTTATATCTTATGATAGTAATTTTTTTCTACGAGTATTTTCGTGCATTTACTACTGATGATCTACAATGCTATAGTCCGATTCATAATTAGGTGTCCAAAATGTAAACAACGGTGTTGACAATAAAATATGTTTCAAATGTTAGTTTCTTATTTTTGACAATATTAAAGTAATCAAATAATAATCTAAATAAACTAAGATTAATTTACATTTTCCAATATTTATATTACCTTAATTTCGTTTCATACAGTAATAATAATAAAAACAAGGTTTATGGTGGAAAATTAAAATGTGATGATGGTAACATAATCCGGATCCAAAACATTTTTATTGCCGCCATTTTTAAGTTTCGTTTAAGCTTTTCGTTGAGTTTGTTTAAGTTTTTGTTTCTTGTTACTTTGTTAGGGTTTACAATACCTGTAATCGTATTTTGACAATGACATTTCTTTGTTTACATTTTGGACACCAAATTATAGTAATTATGAATCGGACTATAGTTAGTTAGTCACTCACTTGTTAATCTTGATCTTGGGGCACTTGCAGGCGAGGTCCCTTGCGCGCACGTAGAGGGCGGTGTTGCCGCGGCGCAGGCGGCTCCGCGGCGCGCGCTTGTACACGGCCTGCACGCTCAGCGCCAGCCGCGCCCACGCCTCGTCGCCCGCCGCCGCCGCCTCGCGACCGACCACCCGACCCATTATGACTGGAATAACACCGGTAAGCTATAGTTTGGTTTCGTGCGTCACTAGCATAGATTAGTAAAGATACTTCGCCGCCTTAAAATTGAATGAAGCCGCAAATGGCTTATTATAGAAAGTTCTTTACTTGAATTCTTGACAAATAAAAACATTTTTAGAGAAAATTTACGAATAAATAACTAATACTGCGTAATTTACATAATAAATAAATAAGTATTTCAAATATTTTAGGGACATTTTAGCACGGAGACGTGGCAAAACTTTTTTACGCAACATTTCAATTCTCAAAACTGGGTACATTTTCTTGTTAGGAGTGAGTAATCTTTACTAATCTATGGTCACTAGTGACATCTATGCTAGAGAACTACGGTCGCAGTCAGATCACATAGTTTTACATATATCATGCATAACGAGAAAACGACGATTTGCAAATTAGGTGTTCTACTATATGGGCCTTTCAATAGTCCGACGTTTTGGTATAAATTCAATTTGCTAATTAGGAAAGATAAGAAATGAAAATAATTTATTCGTCAAAATACACAATAAAACACAGCAGCACGTTAATCTAATTTAGCGTATTGACAGTAAGGTTTTTTGGATCACACAACCTATTATGACTGATATGCGATGAAATTCAGTAATTAGAAGCTACTTCGGACATAATTTCTGAACATTCTCTACTTATTGCCTACATTTTTAGTTTTAAATCTCCAGCTACACAGTAATGTTTTACTAAGATTACCTGGGCTGGCTTATATATCTGGCTTTTCTGAACACCTAATCTTTGACACTACATCATAAATATCTCACTGCGGTAGATTACAGCTCCGTAAACGTTCGCCAAAGTTTTATCCCCAAATAGCGTCATTGCGATGGTACTTTATGAGTATGCGTATTGCGTATGCATTGGACTAATTCAATTTGAGCACTTTTTACAACATTATTGGGCATTTTTAAATGAATTATTTAGACAAACTCACCGTAGTCTCGGCTGCAAAACTTGTTGAGATTTAGAGTTCGAGCGCCGGCGCGGCACCGTCCGCACTGATCCGCCGCTGTGGTCGACAACACATCGTGAGCACACGCAGTGTGCACATGTCCTCATAGAGACGAACTAGAAGCTTGAGCTGTCAAAATGACAGATTGTCTATGCCCTTTAAAATTAGAGGTAAGAGTGACAGTTTATTTTTTATTTTATTTTTCTTAAATCTGTCACTGTTATGATACTAGTTCGTCTCTATGAGTACAGTATAATGTAATTCCTTGAATAAAAGTTAAAAAATATTAATAGTAAAGATCTTCTTATTTACATAGTCAAAGAATTAAAATAGTAATTCAATAAGATAAAGTCAATTTTAAGAAATATGACAGTGATTTGTATTTTAAAGGGATAAAAATTATCTGATGATAGGAAAATTAGCTACTACTTTTTACCACACAGAATTTAAATTCAAACTTTTCAGATCATGATTAACATTCAATAGGCGGTCCAGAGTTCGAGTCCCAGTAGAATATTTCAATATGGAGTAATACGTCGTAATTGTATCTATGTCATCCATCACAAGAAATCCTTGCATGGAGCCTTAAAAACATAAACAACATCCACTACAACAGAAACACTAACAACAATTACATTCACGACGGTACAACAAAAACAAAATTACACAAAATGTTACCTTTTCACTTGGCACTTGACAATATAAACAAAAAGAAAATGTATGAGTTTGGCATGACGATGAATTTTAGAACAAGCCTGAAAAGAACTTTCGGGAAAGTTAAAAACAAACATTCCGGGCTGGCAACACTTGAACAGTAAAATAAATTTGCAGTTGGCAACACTTAACGAGTAAAGTGCAAATTAATTACAAATGAGCTGACTGTACTTTAAAGGATAATGTTATTAGGAATTCACGACTGCTCGCTTTGGTGGACGAAATATTAAATTGTACTTCCTATATTACCCAAAGGGGTTCTGAAAGTTATGAAGTTGAAGTTTAACTTGTTTGTTTATTTTTAACGACTTCGAAATGTCTTGTTTCTTAAGTTTGAGTTTAATAAAAACAGATATAATTTTATGAAATTAAAAGTTAAGGTACTCGTAATATAATAAAAAAAGTTTTTTAATATTATAATTTGAACATTTCAAAATAATAGCCTCTAAATTTTGATATTACTGACTGATTAATTGATTAACATTCTTTAAATTTTAATTCTATGATAATCTTAAAAAAAATATGTAGCTATAATAATTATAAACTTTGTATCTATTGTATTTTGCTTTTTGTATTTAAAGTAGGTACTTATAACTTGAGGCAATATAAATATTTTTGATTATTAAAAATAATACATTCTTCCATAATATTTACAAATAAATTTAATTATTAATGTTCATTAAGTAGATTTTTAATTTAAAGACTATTTTATTTTACAACATTCTGAATAATATTTCTCTTATATTTTGTCCTTAATCGGCAAATATATCCTAATAATACCAAAGCGAGCAGAGTTTGGACAAAACTTTGTTTATTTAAAAATTGACGGTTATAGTACAGTCCACTCCTAAAGCACTCCATTACGACTTTTATCTATAGAAATAAGTATGATTTAACTAAGATATTAGATTAAAAAAACTGTACTTTTAAAGTAAGATTATCTAGGAAGCTACTTTTCACTGCTAATCACTCGAATAATTACAAGAAAGGGCAGATAATTTATTTTTGAAAATATCTACGGTAGGTATCTATTGTTTTTACATGTATACTTGCGGTACGGGACACATAAACTTTTTTATATATTTAAGTATCCCTATGTGTATAAATACTAAAACCGGGTAATAACTAAGGGACTGGATGTAAATTAAGAATTATAAACTAACTACTAAATAATAACTTTGAAAGCAACATACCAATTTTCAAAAGGGACATCATTCAAACAATCATTCAACAGATTAATTTCATTGAGAAATCTACAGTTTTTATTGTACTTACGTAGATTTTCTCTAAACAATAATATGTTCATAAATACATTTTAAAAATCTATACTCCTATGGGGTACTATTTAAAACATACAGGGCACGCGTTCTGCACGCGTAACATATCTTATTTTTTTACTCAAACGCTGTAGTAGTAACGCAATAAAAACACACGGGGCCAAAGTTCGTATCAAACGCTATTATACAAAGAGTATGAAAACACACGGGGCCAAAGTTCGTAATGGAGCGCCGCATGCGGTGTGATGGGCGAAGTGCAATGAGGTCCACTTACTACTTACCGCGGCCCGGCTCTGCGTCCACCGCCTCCATGGCCTGCACCGCTGTTACTATGCGCGGGATACCTGTGCACACGAGCATACATTATTATTATATATATATATAGTATATGTAGCGAAAGTCCAATTAAGTCCGGCAATTCAGCCCCAAACTTAGGCATAGGTTTAAAGGATTAAAGAAACCCGCACACGGATTTTTGCCTAATAACAATGTTGAGTGCTGCTGTGTTCTGGTATTAAGGGTATGGTGACCAGAGAAACACTTACGGTGGTAGAATCCTTTGTGGTTCGACTCCGGCGGCACCTCCGCCATACCTAATTCTGCCTCATAACAGCAGTGTTAAACCTTCAAACCGGAATACAGCAAGTATTCCGGTTTGAAGGATGTGGTAAGAGAGATAAACTTGTTAATAATCAAGCTTAACTCACAGTGCCAGCGAGGCATCTGTGGTCGACCTCAGGTAAGATATTATTCCTATTTGTTCCAATGTTCTGTATTAGTTGCTGCACTACATGCCACTGTGCAACTTTTCCACTGACACCATCAGCATATTTATTAAAACTTACAATAGCATTGTTTAAACAGTGTGTTAAGTTTTCAGGCTAGCAATATACCTATAGCCTACTTCAAGTAGGGTTCTTATTCGATTTGCCACAGATATATATGAGAAGAACGGTTATCAGATCAGTATATCTGGTAACTGTTCTAAGTTCGTTTGTTGCTTCGAAGTTATATGAAACACTTGCTTTAACTTGCTGGTTGGTAGCCCTGCTGGTTGGTTATTGATACCCAAAACTTCTACGAGCACAACCACCAAGGCAACAAAAATCACCTAGTGGTTTAAATTACACTTACGTATGCAAGGAGCGATATGGCTCCTGGACTGCTGGTAGCCCTTAGCGCAACGGTTGCAGGTGGTGCCGGTGACGCCGTCCTTGCAGGGGCACTGCCCGCTCGTCTGGTTGCAGGTCTTGCCGCTCGCACCCACTGGGTGGCAGTCGCAGGCTGGGGGCAAAGGGAATTTTAGTCTACGATACTTACTAGAAAACTGAGAATATTAAAGTCAAGATGCCTAAGATTTTCGATAATTTTAAGTACTCTCCTCTCTCTCTCCTCTTCTTCTTTTAGAAGAAGAGGACCTTATTGTAAATAAAGATGGCAAAACTTAAGGTAGTATAAATCTTAAGCGTTTATTTTAATTTTTTGCTTTCTTCCGCAATACCTATTTGGCAAAGAGAGATATCCCGTCGGGCTAGGTGATCATTGTCGGCAGCGGCCGTGCTCCAACAGTCTCAGTTCAAAGCTGGTATATATGCAAGATGTCAAGAAAACTTCGATAGCGTGATTCAGAAACACGTGGCACCATCTTTTGACGGGTTACCACACCTATTTCTGGTTAACCGCAAAAGTGTAGTGCTGCTGAATTGTGGATAGAAGTGGTAAAGAAGATTTTTTTTTAAATTTTCAGGTTTTCAGATAAGATTCCAGTTCTACATAAAATCAGCCCCAGATATAAGTACAGTATAGCAGTGACAATTTACCACTAGTTGTGCTGCATGGTAATTTTGTTTTTCCATCCATCCATGACACAAAAAGTGATGATCAAGGAAATATCTTGCTGTTGCGGCATCGTGCAAATAACAGTCAAAAATCTATTCATACCTAAGGTCGTCTTGACATTGGTCGTCGCGACATGAACATATCCTCGACACGAGTACACCCGATCCTACAACGCTGGCCTGTCCGCTGTCGGGGGACGCTACATACATTACCTCACGATTTGTTAACACGACACACTTGAATGCTAACAATTATTTCGTGCTGGTGTTACTATACAAATAAATAGTAATAGTGTAATAATAAGTGTTGGTTAATATGCAAATGTTTTTATGGACTACTCGGACTGACGGAATAACTTGCTCTTCACACTTTGAGACAAATTAATTTAATTTCTTCATGTACAATTATAAAAGAAGCTAAGAACTCGATAGAACTAATAATAGCAGATAATAATAGACGCAGAAATTGTCATTTGTGTTTCAAGTAATAATTAATTTCAAATATTTTAAGGTTTATTATTCAATTAAATTCGAACTGTATTCTATTGACCAATCATATAAAGTATGAATATAATTCTTTAGATAAAGAAGTTAAAGAAACCGAATAAAACCCGTAGAAAATCAAAGTAGAAACAAAAGTTACGCTTTTCTTCACAAAACAAAGACGCTATTTTCCGATTTTATAAACCACAGATCCCGGAACTTGTAACCATATAAACAAATAAAAAATCCGCCATGGGTCCATTTCTCACGAATAGTTTCCCCATAAAACGTCTTACAAAGGGCCCTTGCCTCACAAGGCCCTTCACAAATAGGTCCCCAGAGGCTGTAGCTGCTGACTGGCTGACAGAGGTCGTTATGGGTTTTCCTGCACTTTCCTCCCGACAAATAAATATAAGGAAAGAGAGTTAGTTTTCAGTGATAGTTTGTGGATGCTCTTTGTTACTTCAAGTTTGCGAAGTTAAACTTCTATCTGTTTATTTGGAGATAGCGTTAACCACTCCAACACTTTTACAAGTTTATCTCTTTTTATTTCTACAGTAACAATTATTTTTAAGTGCAATATATATTCTATCTTTTGAAAATTCCGTCCAAAATGTTTTCATGGTCTTTCGTGGTTTTTTTTAATGTGTTAAATGCTTTCTTACCCAAATTAGTTTCCTTGCAAGATGAATTATCAGAAATCTTTACGTCTAGCTCTCACACGTCATATTTATAAGGAACTTCTGTGCAAAATTTAACTCTTCTAGGCACATGCCGCATAGATATAATTTTTAGCAGGGCATTCTTTTAATCTCTTTTAAGATATTATTAAAAGTACATTAGGTATATCTATTTTATTTGCTAAACCTCATGTTATGTTATGTTTCATTTCAATGTTCCTTTAGAGATGAATACGGTCTCTGAATATATTTTATGTACCTAGGTTATGTTAAATGTTTCTCAATGAAATAAGTTAAACAAATACTTCTTTACAGTACCTACCTATACACAGAAATAAGTTAACAATAGTGTGCGAATCCATTTCCTTACTATCAACCACATCAAGCGACCCTCGATCGGGCACACTATAGGGACCCATAACCTCAGAGATTGGGGTCACATGCCCACATCCTGATAATGGCCGGGTTCGATTTCGGTCGTATTGTTGTTGGGAATGCCTCGTTATCCTTTCCACGGTTTATTTGTCCCGTGTTTGTGGAGGCTACGATTCGAGAAAATTTCAACCATTTTGATTTTACTGACGATATTATTGTGGTACAAATGAGTCAGTTGGGACTCAGATGTTTGCGAAAATAATAAAGGAAAGAAGCGTATGTTTATTTTCAATGTCAGGATGTACTTATCAGTCCAAATTCTTAGTAAAGTTTTAACAATCTTTCAAGAGCTGATAGACATTTGTTATTACTACGTTTACTAGTGATATTCTGTATTTATTACCACGCTTTTATTAGCTTGGGTTGTATGTATGTAATGGAATTTTTGAACTGGATTTTTACCTACTTTGAACGGGTCGATTAATATCAAATTTTGAACAATTATGAAGAACCGATGACAATACACGATTTTAATAATTTTATCCCATTCTCCTCATCAGGATCGTCAGGAATTAGGATTAACGATTTTCCTTGCACTTTTTTTTGGGAAAAGTATGAAAGATAAATTTTAAAACGTATGTTCGATATGATCTTACATTTGTAAAGCAGTTAGGTTAATTATATTTTTGGTCTGTTCAAAGAAGTTAAACTTCTTATATAATTTAAATTTGCAGTCTAATGTGAACCAAATCCAAAAGAAAGAAATAGATTCGTTGCGGATTAAAACAGCAGAGCTGCATTGCTGCAAAGAATCAGGAGCGGTATTTCCCAAATCACCTGATTATAACGGCCACTACCACCCACGGACATATTATTGCTAGCTTCCTCGTGTGTGACTAGCCTAACATAATAACAATTTTATCACGCGATATTTTACACGAGTGTCACAGGTTTATTAAAACTATAAACTTTATTAAGTCACAAATAAGTGTAAAAATAGCCGTTGTAATGTCGTGTTTTTATGTCAAAACTGAGTAAATCGGGGGTCGGGTAGAGATGTGCCGAGTCAGGTCGACTCGAGTCAGTACTCGAGTACTTAAGTAAACTCGCATACTCGAATACTAATAAGTGTTTTTTTTTATAATATAAGAGTAGCAGACGAGCATGCAGTCCACCTGATGGTAAGTGGCTACTGCCGCCCATGAATATCTATAATCAACCCCTAATAGGATCAGATATTCCTACCTGAGGTCAGCCACAGATGCGCCGCTACTCCTGAGGACTAAGCTGGAACGCCTCGGAAAAGTTTGTCTTCCTTGCCACACCCTTCAAACCGGAATACAGCAGCGCCTAACACTGCTGTTTTTAGGTAGGTGATACTCGAATACTGACGGTACTCGTACACTGACTCCAGTCTTATGTACCTTACATAGGCAAATGATTGAATACAGCACTAATTGTATAAGTTACAACTTGTTTAATTTTGTTTCATGAGTGTTTTTTTTTGCTCGTCTTGCTATTGTTCTGTGTTACAAAGTACTCGAATACTTCATGCTAACTCGAGTACATTGTGAATACTGGACTCGAGTCCTGACTCGATTCTTTTTTATATGAGTACCAAAGTACTCGAATACCAAAAATGCCCGACTCGGCACATCACTAGGGCCGGGCACAGATAAAAAATAAATTAAATGGCGCCATAAAACAGTTATGCACGTTTTACACCTGTTTAGGCTCGTTCATGGGTGCAATGTTGTGTAAACTATAATGTATTCTGTATTTAAATAAAGCGGTGCATGTTTTGCTTCAAAGTATTTTTGTTTGAGGAAATCGTTTTTGTGTTACGATAAAATGCAGTTGTGCAATTTCGTGTATGTGATTCCATGTTTTGTATGTAGATTTGTATTTTAGTTACTTTATGAGCTTAAATATGGAACATGACATATTAACAAAGTAAACTGTTATAAAATACCGAACACATTCAGTGATAAGTTTGTCCGAGCTATGTAGTTCGGTGCTACTGAACACTGTTTCACAAATCTTTCTTCTTCAACAGATTACAATTCATTGCTAGATATGGACTGCCACAACTAAAGGTCGTCAACTAGCCGTCCCTTATACTCGAATATGCCTATCACAGCAGTTGTAAGCTATGCCGTTTAGGTAACATGTCGATTGGTTTCATCTATTATTATACAGTCTGTTACATTAGATTTTAGACTATTATCATGTACATAATTGAAACATTGAAATACATAACGGGTAATCGCGACATGCAGTTTTAATTTATTTATTGTCAACATTTCGATTCGGTAGTCAGAATATTATTTTGTGTAACTTCATCATAAACATTCCAGTCCCACTCCTGAGCACGGGCTCTTATGTGTGAAAGACGGTCATAGCCCACCACTTGTAGATAGGTAGAAACAATAACTTAATATGAAAAGCCAACTTACGTTTACACGCCTTCTTATGCGTGATCGGTTTCGTGGGGTCCCGGTAGTAGCCTTCGCGGCAGTAGTGGCAGTGGCGGCCGGCGGTGTAGTGGCGGCACTTGAGGCACACGCCACCACTTGCACGCCCCGACAGCTTGTAGAGCTCCATGTTGAAGCGACAACGACGCGCGTGCCCGTTGCAGTTGCATTCTGGAAAGGAGAAGCACGTTAGACATGTTTGGTATTTTGAAAGATGTTTAGAACGGAGAGTTTGGTTAGAATGTGTTAAGGGGTTCTTGAAAGGAGATTGTGCTTAGACTTGACAATGTAGAATGGATATATGTGAGATATTGCCACACTTATTTCTGCTTCATAATAGCAGCGTTAAACGCAAAATAATAGCAGCTCTGTTCTGGTTTGAAGGTTGTGGAAAGGAGATATAGTTTTCCGAGGCGTTCCAGCTTAGTCCTAAGGGGTAGTGGTGCATCTGTGGCCGACCTCAGGTAGGAATATACAATCCTATCTGGGGTTGTATACAGATGTCCATGGACGGCAGTATCCACTTAGCATCAGGTGGACTGCATGCTTGTCTGCTATTCCTATATTATAAAAAATATTGTGGGAGATCTTACTAAGAATATATCGGTACATTCTGGTAAAATAGTCTTAGAATTTCCTTAGAATCCTAGAACACGTAAACACAGACGTGGAAGAATGTGCTTTAAAATATTGGTGTATGTTTTACTGTTACCCTTAAATGCCTAAAACTAAACTAAAATACTTTTTATGCGTGGTAATTAAATACGCTCACGTAAATACTACAAGTATACATCTAAAATTAATCTTATACCTACAAATTTTGTTATAGGTATTGCATACGTGATAATGACAAATAAGTAACCGCTCAAATCTATTGCTTAGAATAACTATCATATCTTCTTTCTAATTAATCTTACACGGAGAACGAAACGAATCATTGTGATGACAATAATGTCACACGGGTCATCATTAAAAGTGGAAATCACAAAAGCAGTTCATAATAACAAAGCATTGCGCCTTACATCACAAACACACTAAAATAACAATAACTGTGACACATTTATCATCACCTCATAGAACTTTGTAAGAATGAACGAGATTACATCATGGTCACAAAGAACCCATATTTTCGATCATTTGTTGCGGAGACAAATACGTTGACAGTACCACTTTCTCAATGTTTAACTGAATGAGACAAATTAAGAATATTTACTCATATTTGTTAACAATATATAATTTTTACATTTTTTTTTGCAAATAGTTCATTGCTTTACTTAAATAGTTGGCGAATGTAAAATATTAATGACAGATTCCATAAATTAGGAATTAAATATGAGTTTGTATTTGTTTGTCTTCACGGAAGTTTATTGCGCCTCTTTCTTAATTTAAAAATTAAATTGTCCACTAAATTTAGAATTTATTTTATAATAAAATTAAATTTATACTAATTTAATTTTATTCTAAAATACAATATTTACTTCAGTGCCACAATTAACATAAGTTTCAATATGAAACAATGACAACAATGTCAGGTTATGTAAGTATAATTTAGTTAAAAACTTAATAAATTAAGTTATTACAAATATTATGTTTACACATATCGGCTCCTATCAGCTTTTCGTATAAAAAATATTTGTATGTTGTCGACCCTCTGCGTCATATCCAATCACGTGTGCGCGCGCGCCCCAACACATAAAACTGTCAACGCCTATCATCTGTTGATGGAAACTTTAGTGCGTTCGCGTACGCTCAACAGATGGCGCGCTCGTACATACTAAACTATTCCTTTGTAGTCGCTGCTACTGCTAGATTTATGATCTATTTACTTATGATGACGGGTTACTTCGTAAATCTTTGAATTATTTTTTGTTGGTTTAACTGCGAGTTGATTTAAGTTTTGTTTTCGTGTTCATTTTTTTTTATAATATAGGAGTAGCAGACGAGCATGCAGTCCACCAGATGGTAAGTGGCTACTGCCGCCCATTGACATCTGTAATCAACCCCAGATAGGATTAAATATTCCTACCTAAGGTCGGCCACAGATGCGCCGCCACCCCTGAGGACTAAGCTGGAATGCCTCGGAAAAGTCAGTCTCCCTTACCACACCCTTCAAACCGGAACACAGCAGCGCCTAACACTGCTGTTATTAGGTAGAAATAGGTGTGGCGGTGGTGCCGCCGGAGTCGGACCATAAAGGGTTCTACCACCTTCAAACCTTCTTCATTTTCACTAAGCAGCGCATGTACCATTACTATTTACTGAAATAAAAAAAAATATGAAACCTCTATATACTGTCCAAAAACATTCACCCTACATGCATATATGCAATTAATTTCCCTTGTCATCCCTCGGTTACGCGTGCCAACCCTAATTATTTTATAATTTCACTGCCCTGATGTAACCGTCCATAAGAACACACCTACATTCCCAATTTCATTTATATGTTGCTAACAACATCCACTAATAACAGTTATCTATTTCTGTATTTTAGTTTACATTAAAAGAAAAATGTGTCCATATTAATAATAAATCTATCATTGTAATAATAAATCTACCAATTGTCAAATTTTGATCTTCGGTTGGCAAAATTTGGTTAGGTTATTTTAATTTAGTAAGCGTTCATCATTATCAACCCGTTACTCCCACTGCTGGACAGTCTGGACACGGATCTCAGCGTGATCAGGATTAGGCCATAGTCCACCGCGCTGGCTAAGTGCGTATTGGTAGACATTGATAAGCGTTGTTTCAAAGCACCGTAACATTTGCAGTACTGGAATCTACAGACCATTACATTACTCAACTATTGCAGGAACTTAATGCAGGAACTACGTGTTACGATGTAAATGTTGCGAATTTGTAACGTTATTACGAAATCGCAATAACATCTCTATGCAGTTATCTGGCTTAAGCTTTACTTATGTAGTTTGTACATAACCCTTCGTTTGTATTTCCCAATCTTATTAGTGTTTAAAATTAAGGTAGTAAACAAGCATATAGTCTGCGGACATTTTTGTGTGATTTGAAACTAGTTTGAATACTTGAAACAATACATACTTAAAATTTATCATTGATCCGATAAGACTCTTGATAATTGAAATAAAATTAAAGCCTTACCTTCAAAGCGGAGTAAAGTTCAAATCTCAGCTCGTCATTAACCCATTACTGTCCCACTGCTGGGCAAATCTCAGCTACCAATATCAAATTCTGAGGATTAATTCAGAACTTAAAATTAAGCTTCATGTTCACATTTCCTTCAAACAGCGCTTAACATATAAGTCAGAAATGGCGTTGTCTTAACCAGAATGGTTATCGGGCAATATAAGCCACGTGACTAATCCCAGCTCAGTGACTAACCCGTGCAGCAGCCAACTAGGTTTAGACCATTCATCTCGGACTGGATAGCTGCCAAATGGTTTAACCGATCAGAAATACAATTGGGCGTAGTTGTGTGGTTAAACGGTAATTTATTTGCGAGTTAGTTTGGTTGGTTGGTTTGTGTCGCGAAGTATGACAACGGTTAGATTAATAGTTTACTTACTTTTAGAATTACAAATAGATGAACTTTTTCTTGATGACTTCTATGTCATCTACACATATAAATAAAACTGGAGTGTCTGTTTTTAATATTGAAATAACAGCTTTTTACTACATGCATATGAATACATACGGTACATACACTAAAATAACATTTTTTACAAATTTGTCTGTCTGTCTGTTTGTTCTGGCTAATCTCTGAAATGGCTGGACCGATTTTGGCGGGCCTTTCATTGGCAGGTAGCTGATGTAATAAGGAGTAACTTAGGCTACTTATATTTTAGAACTAGGTGTGCCCCCTTTTTTAACGCAGGTAAAACCGCGGGGCACAACTAGTAAAAATCTACACTAATAGAAATCAACGGGTTGCACTCCGGGAGTGCCGACAGGAGTGAAAACTTGAATATTAACATTGTAATTATTGATATTTCGGAATGGTTAGGGGATAATTTGCATGAATTGCTTTAATTATTATCATAAAAGTAATATAATTTTAAAGGTAAAATACAATATTCATTTATTGCGCTATCGTACACAAACATGACAGTCTTACGAATTTTCGATCAGGTCACATATCCTGACGCGAGTTTAACATTTGTTACCCATCAAAAAAACTGCACATGCCGCTAAAGAAGTTTTCACTTAACAGTGTAATAAAATAGTGGTTAAGTTGATAGGTTTAAAATCAGTGCTGATTTCTGTATTGGACACAGTTTACGTCGTGATACAGCAAAAAATAAGATTTAGATTATTAGTTAATTAAATACTGATTCAAACAACATTGTAAAAAAGCGGATTATAAATATAAAGAGGGATAACTAAAAAGATAAAAATGTGTGGCCTGAAATAGGTCTAACTCTTAGCGAACGTTAATATTATATTTTTATTGAGAATTGTTTTACTAAGCGTTGAATAGTTATGTCAATATAATATCATAAGAGGGGACATAAATATAATAAACGGTTTCTACACTCAAAGCCCCACACTCCGATTCCCTATGTCGTGGATGCCATAGACACACACATAGACACATACACAAATACCCAGACCTAGAAACAGAAATCTAAATTCATCATTTAGATGTCTGCCTGGCCGGGGATCGAAACCGGGACCCTCTGCGCGTCAGCCCGGTATGGTGACAGCTCCGCCACGCGGGGCGTTATACAAGTTTTTGTTGTAATGTGGTCATGAAAGGCTTTGTTAAAACAATTGATATTTCCCTTGCATTATCCCGATGTTGTAACAAATTTTACACTACATTTTTTCGTGAATTTACAAATGACCCCAACATCCGTCTAGGTCAATACCATTGACCAGTATAAGAGTCCAAAATCGCTTTCTTCGGTCCGTGGGTCCGCACATCCGGTCGCGATCAGCGTAAGTAGCAGAGGAAGCGGCGCGGCACGTGCCGGAGCTCGCGTGGGCACGTGCGACCACCGGCACGGGGAAAGTGTTAAGGGCAGCGTTTGTAGGTATAGTCTGCGTAAAACTGCTAGTCCGCTCTGAATATAGAATTGAATCGCGACGCCATACCAAATTGTATGACCTCACCTACTCGCAACAACTTCTGGGCAGACTAGCAGTTTGGCGCGTACTATACACTTAGTGGTATCATCACTACAGTTCTTATTTCTGTCTTACATCATCAACCCATTATTATCTCACTGCTGGGCACGGGTCTCCTCTCATAATTAATTTCTAATACGCACAAAAGTTTGAAAAATCAGAGGTGCCTGGGATTTGAACCTCGGACCCCTCGATCGAGAGGCCGAGTTTCCTAACCATTAGGCTTACAGTGATGATAGATGCCGCTGTGTTTTGTTTTTAAATGACGGACAAATGAGGTGTTTGTGACCTTATTATGGAATATTATCTTTATATGTTGATTATATGAAGATATGCAGATTATGATTTTTTCCGGAATATATTGACAATCCTATAGTCGCCTTCGACAGTAATGAGTAAGCTTGGTGATATTCCTTGCAAATGTTGCAATATAGCATCATAAATAACCTATTACTGTTCTATTGCTAGGCACTGATCTTTCAAAATGGGAATGGCTCATACCATAGTAAAATGTGTAGGTATTGTTAGACTTCACACACGTTTAAGACTTTTGTTTTACGGAAACTCTCAGGCGTCTAGATTTCTTCACACAATTCCTCTTAAAGTACTAATGTCCATATCGTCAGCACGTTCATTAACCCATTATTGTCCCAATGCTAGGCATGACTCTCAGAGTGAGAAGAGCTTAGGCCACGATACATCGCGCTGGCCGAGGACGGATTGCTTTACACAATAAAATAAATAAATAAATTGATAGGTTACACATTTTTACGACCCATGTGGCGGAGCGGTCACCATACCGGTCTGACGCGCAGTGGGTCCCGGGTTCGAACCCCGGTCAGACAGATATCTAAATGATGAATTTAGATTTCTGTTTCTGGGTCTGGGTTTTTGTGTATTTGTCTATGTGTGTGTCCATGGCACCTACGATACAGGGAATCCTAGTGTGGGGCTGTGAGTGTTGAAAGCGTTTTAAGATTTTTTTCACAGAATTTTCAGGCATGTATATTTTCAAGACGTTTTCCATCGTCATAAAAGCTAGCGACACTTTCAAAGAGGCGCACAACTTAAAAAGATAAGCCTATATTTCGAAACTAATTTAATTGAATTTAAAAGGAATCACGCTCCGCTGGTCTCGAAGCAATACTGACATTCTAAGTAATAGGATAACGTTTGCTGAGCGCTGAAGAAAAGCAGACATCAGCTAACAATATTAGGGGGCTCCAAATTGCCACACTCGAGATAACGAGTTTATTAATTTAATTAATCCCGACTCAGAATGGATGTATCAACGCTTAATTACGCCGTAGGTTGCGCCCTCTGTAGGGTTGCCATATATCTACACTTATGAAAAGCCGGACTAGGTTAGCCGGATGGCTAAATAAATAAAAATAAACAAACAGGTGGCGAAATTAAAATTTAGACGGCTAATTAAATTAAAATTTACCTTTGTGATTTGAAAATAAACGCAAACTTTTTACGACACTAAACATACAACATTAGTTAATTTAGTTGTACAGGATAATTTTGGAAAGTATTGAAGCGGTGAATCTATTCAAGAATTAAAATCTGTATAAATCTTAAAATCGGAAATAAAAACAAAAAGATGTTACTAGTGAAAATCTTGGTAAATTTTTATTCACAAAATATTTAGTGTTCCTATATGAAATTAAATTCTTTCGAGGAGAAGACTTTGCGTGGACACTCGGAGAAAGGCTCGTTTAGTTTATAGCCACTTAGTTAGCTAATTAGTATTTATTTGAACTGTTTTTTAAAGACTCCAGATTTTTCTATTATTTCAAATAGTTGAAAGTTATTGCCATGGTCAAATCCTACCAAAAGTAGATAGACGCTGCATACTAATTTTTTATTGGTAAATTAAACTCTAATGTGGCAACCCTGATTCAAAGTTATCGGGCCCTCCGAGACATGTTAATTAATTTTGATACAAAACCATTGCTACGAAATTTTGCAAATTCGAGCGAAATTTAACGGTGTGCACATACCTGGATCATATGAACGACTGCGAACGCCCTTTGAACTTCATATAAATTAGGGAACAATTCGGGAATTATCTTTGGGTAAATGGATGAGTACCAATATTATACTGCTTTGCAGGGGTTCTATGGCGAAGAATTATATTCTAGATATTTCTAGTTTCTTTGTTATTTTAGTTCGAAGTAGGTGGCAGATAAATCGTCATTCTAAAAGTAACATGTCTGCCGAGGGCCTTATATGTTATTTTTCATACGGTTCCCTAGGTCATAACGAAAAATTGAATCCCTATAAGATCACTCATGTGTCTAACTGTTCGTCCATCCGTCATAGCCTTAGCTCTACATCTTTAATAATAAGAAAGATACCTATCGTAGTTGTTATTTAAATATAATTTTGAACAAATTCCAAGTTGTGTTACTTTTCCTTATTCTACGTACGTAACCCTTCATGTGCAAATGCGAATTACATTCGCTCGATTATTAAAATAACATCCCAGCTAAAGATAACAAGAAAAACTTAGAAAAAAATGTTTTTAAAATCGGAAAACCTAAGGACAAATGTGACAATCGTTTACCTTACCTTCCAGCCACCCTTTGGAAGGGTTTACATCAATTTATTTCACGCTAGTCAACGTATTTACCGTCCCTTACTACATTATTCAGAGGTTCATTCCGACGCAAGCAAATCGAGTCGCCATTACCTAAAGAACGTTGTATGCTCACAAAATACGAATTTGTTCGATTGCTTTGGATTAGGCGATACAAGATGTTTGAAAGGATTGAAAAGTTTGACTTAAGTTTCATTATCATCATCATAATCAACCCATTATTGTCCCACTGCTGGACACTGGGATAAGGGCATAGTCCACCGCGCTGGCCAAGTGCGTATTGGTAGACTTCACATACCTTTGAGATGTTTTCCTTTTTTTTTAAGTTAAAAAAATAATTTCAATTATGAACTTATTGACATATTAAGCTTATGAATAATATAACTTCCTATTCTCTGGTCCCTGAAATTGAAGAACGCTTTGTATAAGTATCTATCCTTTTTTACACTTTTTAAAGTAGAACATATTAGCGTTTAATACCCAATATAATGCAAAAATAGGTACCACTAAAATCGTACTATAAAGGGCTCTACCCCCCCCCCCCCCCTCTTTTATACTATAAGAGCAGCAGACGAGCATGCAGTCCACCTGATGGTAAGTGGCTACTACCGCCCATGGACATCTGTAATCAACCCCAGATAGGACTAGATATTCCTACCGGAGGTCGGCCACGGATGCGCCGCTACCCCTGAGGACTAAGCTGGAACGCCTCGTAAAAGTCTGTCTCCATTACCACACCCTTCAAACCGGAACACAGCAGCGCCTAACACTGCTGTTATTAGGCAGAAATAGGTGTGGCGGTGGTGCCGCCGGAGTCCAACCACAAAGGGTTCTACCACCTTCAAATTGTTTATATTGTAATACCAGCTGTATATTATTTATCAGTTACTGTTAAAGTTTTATGTCAAAGACGTATCAACTTCACGGATAAAAATCTGAAGACGGCATAATTTTCCAATTTTTGCTCAACACAGCGCTGTCACATAAAAAAAAAAAGTTAATTGACACAACCTCCCAGGAGCGTCGCAAGGCTGTCCATTACCCTCACTCCATTACTCATGTCGTCGTAACAAGCATGCTAACTGTTTACACATCGTACATTTTTCTGAAGGCACATTACTTGAATTGATGACGACGGATGATTTATTGCTAGCCGACCCCTGGACTATGTCTGCTCGTGACGGCAATGTATGCTAATTTCTGCTACGGTTGAGTTTTTTATAGTAATTGCACCTAAGTCACTACCTCACTATACTATCACTAAATTTTGGTGTGCTGGGGTTCGAATCCTAAGAACCCAGGGTTTTACAAATCAGATGGAGTTGGATTGGTCTGGGATTTGGCGAAGATGAAATGATTTACTAAAGTTATATTCGGTTACTTGCCTGTAATATAGTTTCCAAGAATTGAAATTTAGATAGCTTCAGATAGGACCAGAATAAAATTTGGAGTTGATCAAACGTCTCCTTTCATTAACCTCACTCCATTAGTCGTGTCGCCATAACAAGCATGCTAACTGTTTGTACATCGTACATTTTTCTGAAGGCACATTACTTGAATTGATGATGACGGATGATTTATTGCTAGCTGACCCCTGGATTATTTCTGCTCGTAACGGCCATATATGCTAATGTCTGCGATAGTTGAGTTTATTTCAGTAATTGCGCCTAAGTCACTAATTCACTATTACTAAACTATTATCACTACTATCACTATAGTTTGGTGGCTGGGGCTTGAATTCCAAGAACGGAGAGCTTGATAAATCAGATGGAGTTTTAGTCACGGTAAGTGATAAGTACTAAACGTGGTGTTATGTGAGGTTGGCGAAAATGAAATGATTTATTAAAATTATAATCGTTTTCTTGCTTGTAAAACAATTTCCAGGTATTTAAATTTAGATAGTCAGAATGACATTCGGGGTTGATTACACATCTCTTCTTATAACCTTTACTCCATTACTCATGTCGTCGTAACAAGCATGCTAAATGTTTACACATCGTACATTTTTCTGAAGGCACATTACTTGAATTGATGATGACAGATGATTTATTGCTAGCCGACCCCTGGACTATGTCTGCTAGTGACGGCAATGTATGCTAATGTCTGCTACGGGTTAGTTTATTGCAGTAATCGGATCTTAATAGTTATAGTTTAGTGTTCTGCCGTTCGATTTCCAGAACCGCAAAGAGAGGAACACAAATCGAAGGGATTTTCAAACATTTAGTTGATTTCAGATATGACAAAGATCTATAGTTTAAAGGTGGCACACGATAATTATTTCTAATTTTTACGACTTGTTTGCTTTTTAACGACATTGTTGTGCTTTGAAGGGCAGAAACACTTACATGAGATATTACAATAATCCTTGAGAGTAGCAGAAAGTTTGCAGCTGAAATCAGATAAAACTCCAATTCTATTTGGGACTTATTACAGATATAATCTAATACAGCATTGACCACCCACCATCAGGGTGGTTCTTTATATAGTCCATGGAACTATGCATTTAGTTCTGCATAACTCTTGTTTTAAAAAATCAACTTATCAAATGTTTTTAACGCGCCTTTATTAGCTTGGCTTGTTTGTATGTATGTAAAGGAATCTTTGAATGGAGCACCCCACGATTTTTTTTACAATTATACTATTTACTGCTCCTTAATTGATTCCTAGATTGAAAATTATTTTCTTCTTTTTAGTTGATTTTATCATAAAAGCATGTTTTTTAGTTTTTAAACTATATTTTTCCTACTAAAACTCGAAGTATGACAATGTCTGCCTCCTACAAATGTTAGATTTCGATCTTAATCTCTAGGTAACTTAGTAGGTAACTTTGGATAGATTGATTAATAATAACGGACGTTAGTAGATGATAATCACTGCAAAATTAACGACGCAGGCATAACTTAGTTTTCATATAAGCCGGTTGAATATTCAGTAAGTGAAAGCGGGTTAAGTCCTCTAAAGAATTTATACCGGAAAGGGCACAAGTAGTGGTCAAGCAACGTAAGTCTAGGCCTTGGCCTATTTGACACTGAGGCCTCTCGGGTTTCAGTTCAAAACATTTCTAGGTTTTAAGTTGTGATGGAAATTTTCATAGTTTTTAGGAAATGAAAAATAAGAAGTTAAAAGTTTTAAGTTTCATTTTGAAAACACAAGTTGTTTAATTACTTGAAATTGAAATGTTTTCCGGTCATAAGTCCTAAATGTAAGACCTTTTTCTTTGGTCTCCATACTCAGTCTTCAAATGTCTAAAGTCCCATCAAATTCTTTTAACTACTTTAAGTATTAGCAGAATAAGTAGATAAAAGAACTTCATCATCTTCTATCTTCTATACTTCATATGTACTAATTCTTTAAGAATTACTACTGGTATATGTATAACACCGCATAAAATTGTATTTATTGCTATAGAATTAGTGGTCAAAATTGTACAACACCTCAGAGTACCTTTAGTATAAATGTATTAACTGATTAGTGATGTAACGATGTATCGAAAGTTCGATAATATCGACCCTAAAGCATCGACATTTTAAAGATATTTAACCATTACCAATACGATACATATAATGTTATAAAAAATAATATCGATATCGAAATAATTATATAAATTTGCTAGTAAATTGTTATATAACTGACTATTTTAAATACTCGTAGCAATACGATTAGATGGGGAAATTATTGATATCAAAATATTGAAATCAATACGTGAATGGTGAATACGAATGACGTTGAAAAATGAACATGAAAACTATTCGTCTCGAAAATTTGTACACTATTTGTTCACAGATTTGGCTTATCAATCATACCCCGTTGAAACTATTCGATAAAATCAGTTATCGATACCACAGGTTCGATATAAATAACAAAATTTTCATCGACAAATTCACCCAACTTACAACCCTACTGACGGATCGCTGAGCCGTCGTGAAAATTAATTTGGTGCGTGGTCAAATATTTTTTCGATAAAAAGCCCTTGATAATATCCGGATCGGTCTCATTTGTCAATCAGTGTCGCCGATGAGTGATGAGTTGCCCATGAGAGCGATGAGACCGATGAGAGTGATGAGACAGGTCGCCGATGTGTTTACGTATTTAATTTACGTTCGACGAGGTTTATCACCATTGGGTGGATTTATAAATAGGTATGGACGAAATGTTAGTAGAATACCGGCATGAAGTATTGATGGTAAGTGGCTACTACCGCCTACGGTCTATGAATGTCGCTAATAAAGAGTCTAGTCTATTCATCTTAATTTTTTTGTAATATAAGAGTAGCAGACGAGCATGCACTCCATCTGATGGTTACTGGCTACTGCTCATCATGGGCATCTATAATCAACCCCCGATAAGATTAGATTTCTACCTGAAGTTGGCCACAGACGCGTAACTTCTCCCTGAGGACTGAGTTCGAATGCTAGAGAAAAGTACACACCCTTCAAACCAAAACACAGCAGCGCTCAACACTGATGTTATAAGTCAGAAAAAGATGTGACGGTGGTGCCTTCAGAGTTGCACCATAAAGGATTCTAATACCTTTAGCATACATAATTACAGACATACGATCAATAAACATTACCCTCCGCGGGTAAAAAACTCCACGGTGGTTCATATCGATACGTTTTAAGCAGCTACTTAAACTGGTAGCAATGATGTAGCTACCAGTTGGAGGTAAGTCCGCGGATGAATAAAACATACCTCAATTGGACACTCGCCCCACTGGCAAATGCAGGCGGACTGTACACGGTGGTGAGGTGAAGCGATTTTAATTTTTAGTAGCTTAAAGATGTGAAGAGTTATGAAAGTGATATTCGAAAGTATCATACGAGTATTTTTTTTGTTCTGCGACTAATCTGTCGCTTGCTTCCATATTAAAAAAGATGTTTTCACGGCACAATGATATATTTTAAAATAATTAAATCAAATTAACTGGTAGTTTAAAATAAATTATGTTACAAAAAAATACGTGTGGCACTCGGAGACTGCCGCGGTAAAGCTATTGCATAGCATTTTTTATCAACTTATGCAATTACAATTATATATTTATTTTATTTATGCAGTGTGCGCCCCGGCGCGCACAGATCGCTACTAAAAAGTATCACCGCTGTGCCGGTCGGAGTGGGGGGTGTTAGGTTTTTTCGTTACGGAATTTCTGGATTCGGTCTCCACGCTCAAGGCCCGCAATAGAAGCTATGCAATAGCTTAATAAAAATATAAAACGCTCTGCATTCGGATCGACGATACATAATTGTAGGTTGATGCAAATAAATATTTACATTTGAACAAGTTTTACCGGCCAGACACTTAAAAGTTGTATTAAAACTTTCATTCTGTGTCTGTGACTATCTAGAGCACTAAACAAGGGAATCGTAAGATCGGAAGATGAATTAATAAATCATTACAATAATAATTAATGAAATTAGAAACGCGGGACTCCATTTAGTCACAGCTTAATCGCTTCCGCGTCCGCTCAACGGAAATCGCTCGCGCTCATACACCATATCCACACCCAGACTCGTACAGAATGCATTGGTTCCTTTTACAAATGGCGCAGCCCGATTATCGGTTAAAATAAATATTGCATGAGCCCAAGATATACACCTACTTCCTTATATTTGTCGTCGCCAATCTGTATTATATTAACTCCGAAATAGGCTGCGTCTGTTTTTTACTATTTTGAGGAAGTATTCATTGGTATGGCGTACCGTATTTAACTGTTTACTGATGTATATCAATACTAATATACCAATATACAACTTTGTAAATCACTTCTATATAGGTTTACTTTTATCTACACTAATATTACAAAGAGGAAAACTTTGTTTGTTTGTTTGGTTGTAATGAATAGGCTCAAAAACTACTGGACCGATTTTAAAAATTCTTTCATCATTCGAAAGCTACATTATCCACGAGTAACATAGGCTATATTTTATATGAAATATATTTGATAAATAGATTTTGCGGCGGTACAAAGTATGCCGGGTCAGCTAGCAAAACAGCAAAAACTAGGGGTTTTTTGTATGGTCTAAATAGGGGTCTTATTTATTTTGAAGATTTTTTTTATTTTTAGTATTTGTTGTTATAGCTGCCACCATTATACATGTTCTGTGAATATTTTAAGTGTCTATTACGGTTTCAGAGATAGAGCCCCCTTGTAGATGGCCAGATATACAGACGAATAGACAACGGAGACTTACTAACACGGTTCCGCATTTACTCTTTGGTTACGGAACCCTAAAAATGAAATAATTACTTTCACACGTTGAATTTTAGAAGTTTCCGCTTTTTATGTTAAAAGTTAAATAGTAAAGCTATTTTGTCGCGTGGTTAAGTGTTTAAGTTTAAATTTACTGTTTTGTGGGTCACAGATGTTAACTGGAGATGTAGGTTTTTGATAAACTGTCCCCTTGAAATCAGCTTTTTATGAACTCTATTAATAAGGTATTTGTTATTCGATTAAAGTGCCAAAGTAAAATGATATAAATGATGTATGTTTTTTTTATAATATAGGAGACGAGCATGCAGTCCACCTGATGGACACTGTCGCCCATGGACCTCTGTAATCAACCCCAGATAGGATTAGATATTCCTACCTGTGGTCGGCCACAGATGCGCCGCTACCCCTGAGGACTAAGTTGGAACGCCTCGGAAAAGTCTGTCTCCCTTACCACACCCTTCAAACCGGAACACAGCAGCGTAACCTAACCTAACCTAACCTAACACTGCTGTTATTAGGTAGAAATAGGTGTGGCCACAGATACCTTAGTACTCTTGGAGACTAAATTCTAACACGTACTCCATCCTCATCAGACACTTGAAACCAGAACATAACAGCGGCTAACACTATTGTTATAAAGGAGAAATAAGTAAGGCAGCGCCTCATGAGTTGTTTCTACCACCATCAAAATGTTATCAATGAAACTGCAGTTCACATTTCAGTAAAGACTCAGTAATTTTTTCTCACTTTCCTTCATAATCATAAGTGTTTTGCCATCAAGGCAATAGTTCCAATGGGCACTGGTCGCGTCTCAGAGTGCAAATAGGCCATAGTTAGTTGCTAGCCAAGTGTAGATTCGTAAACTTCATATAGCTATGCGAACTCTTTTAAAGAACAGGCGTATGTTTCCTTGCGATGATTTCCTTCACCATTATAGCACGTAATAATTAGTTTCTAATACGCACATAACTATGTTAAACAAGGGTAAGTCTGAGATTCGAACCTCACACTCTCCAATCCCAAAGTAGCGTTTCAACCACTACACTATAACTTTAGATATCTTGGCAACGCGCCCTAATAAATTCAAAAGACTAGTTACTGAGATTAAAAAATCCTGTACAACATAAAACCTATTTTCATCAACCTTTCGATTGTTATGTTAACCATAATTGAATTAATAGTTTTATATTTTTAAACATAAAAATAGACTCTTTGTAATAAATAAAATAGCTTTTTGTAAAAACCACTAATAAGAACCAGTAAATCATGGAAAACGGTGCTGGTAGCAAAGTTAAATAACATGTTCGATGTAATCATAATTCTGTAATTTTGTATTTTGTTACTGTTTGTTTTCTCTAATAAATTAAAAAAAATACTATCACTGCCTAATAAAGTCAACGGTAAGACAATGTGATTCGGGCCCCGATGTAGAGACCGCGATTCAACCACTAAGCTATTACGCTTAGTTAAGAGTCTAAACTAGTCTAAACTTTAGACTATTTACCACAAATTCCCGTGTTGCTATCCGCGTTTCAATTCCCACCAGTGGAATGGAATCCATAATAACCCTCATTACCGGCTATGGAGCGCGGACCGTAATGATAGCTCTGATAATGATTATCTCGTTATCATTAATGATGTTTGTGTAAATATTTTCAGCGAGGTTTATGGATTATTGATTAATGTTCTTTACGTGTATTTTAATATATTAAAGCGCGTACTTTTCTAGTATGCAATTTTTCTGTCTTTATAGTTTAATTCTCTTAATTCCTACAAATATATTGCTTTCAATGTAATTTTTCGTCTTCTAATTTTAGGGTTCCGTACCAGTAAAAACAGAACTCTATTACTAAGTTTTCACTGGTCGTTTTGTACGTTAATCCGTGGGTCCGTTTGTACATCTGTCACAGGGCTTTATCTCTTAAACCGTAATAGAAAGATATTTGATTTTTTATGTGTGTATTACTATAGCCACTATAACAACAAATACTAAAAATAAAAATAAGTCAGTTTCTTCGGTTTATCTAAAGAACCATAAAGGAAAAAAGACACTTTAATTTTTCACGATGCATACTTCTATACCTGCTATAAAAATTAGTAGTACGGAACTCTCAGTTTACGAGCTCGACACATACTTAGCCAATTATTATCCAATGCCGTAACAATTTATTACATAAATTTAAGTTGGTTAGCAGCCATTTTAATACCATCGATGGTAGTTCGTTCAAAATTCATAAGGTCTTATTATCGACGCTGGGCGAGATAATGATAGTTATCATACCATGAGGGTACCACTAACCAGGTCATTACCATACGGAATAATGACCGGTAATGATTTTCGGGAGAAAAACGTGAGGTGCATGCAAATTGGTTCTACAAAAATTTATAAATGTCTGGGATTTTTGATATGATTGCTACTTTACAAGTTTTCAGCTCATTTGGGATTGGGAGATAATACTAAAATTATATGTTTTTGTTAGTAAATTAGTGTCTAAACTAATCTTGCTCTACTTATATAGCTCAATAGGTAATATTAAGATTTGTCGATTTGTCTGTCAATTTTAATCGTTTGAATCGATTTTGAAATGTAGAGTTTATGGAGTAAGGCAATAACGTACGGAAACAAAGATTCTCCTTGAATTGAACTTATCTAGAGTTCTTGTGTAAAACTAGAGTTCTACATTCAGAATCGCCATTTTTAAGTTATTTGTGTATAATAAATTAATTATCATTTGTTTTAACTTTGATGGAAAACACCATAAGGAAACATGATTACGACTGGAGAGCTTTTCTTCGATTCCGCGCGCGAACGCTGAAAGGCTATTGTTTGTTTTGAAAATGACCACTATCTTCTACTTATATTTCCATATTCTACATATGTACGTTTTTTAAAACAAAAAAGAACAGTATTTTCGGGTCCGCGCGCGGTGGCAGAAGAGCGCTCCGTGAGTTTTCACTGAAACTTCACAAAAGTCTACAAGACGTGGTGTCTATATTTTTTGCAATATAGAAATAGCAGACGAGCATGCAGTCCATCGGATGGTAAGTGGCTACTGCCGCTCATGGACATCTGTAATCAACCCCTATTTATCCACAATTGGTCAGCTTACTGAACTATAGCCTGAAAGAAGACCCATATTCATCAATCCACCTGAACTATTGATGATGTAAATAATGAAAAACAAACATTTCCACTGTAATTGCCAAAATGGTATTTAATTGAAAGTTCGGGAATGGCTACTCAGCTGCAGGTAGTATGTACGACTGTTAAATTGCACGCTTTGATCGGCCGCCGGCGGGAATTTAATATGCAACCTTCCGCACATCAAAGGGAAACTCCAAAACAGAAATTAAATAAAGTGCCCGGTGCATGTCATGAGCGGCGAGAGAGTTATATTTAGTCTGATAAAAGTTACGTTTTGTTGACTAATTTAGAAATAACTTTGGTGTAAATTGTCTTTAATACTTTGGAGATACAATTATCTCTTTATTATATCTAATTATTCAATTTGAAAAAACCAATACTTGGAATCTTGAAATCATTTTGAACGAGGTAGAACCCTTTGTGGTTCGACTGCGGAGGCACCATCGCCACACCTATTTTTGCCTAATAATAGCAGTGTTCAGCGCTGTTTTGGTTTCAACGGTGTGATAAGGGAGACATACTTATCCGAGGCATTCCAGCTAAGTCGTCAGGTAGGAATCTAAATGTATTACCTGGGGTTGGTTGCACTTACCATCGGATGGACTGCATGCTCGTCTGCTGCTCTTATATTATAAAAAAAAAATAGTAAAAATTGTGCCTTCGTAAATTTTCGTAAACTCGCTAGCCGCCTATAACACACACCAAACCGTGTAAAAACAAATATAATTTCATTCACATCTGATATTACGTTTTTTGTGGGCGCACATAATTAGGAGTATATTTTGGAAGGTAATAAAATGTATTTTGGTTTATCGTGGAAATAGAAAGCATGGCTTGATGTTTGTACACATACAGATCATTATCTTGTTTTGAATTGCGTTGCGGGAGATAATGATGATAATTATGATGATAATAATTGTACATATTTGAAACTTGATTGAAACTGGTTGGCGGTTGGCATTCACTTCAATTAAAATTCAAGCCATTTTTACTCTATCATGGAAGGTAATGTTTTTCGAGCGCATATTTGTATGACCCATTCTAGTCCCATTTTATGACCAATTCATTTGTATGACCCAGGCGTGCCAAAGCCTTACGGTCCAAACGGCTTGTGTCGTGCAGTCCACATGATGATTAAGACACCGGTCACAAATAGATCGCTGTAATTAACTCCAAATAGAACAAATTTTACCTGAAACCGATCAAAACTACCCCTTATTTCTACCATATTTCTATTTCTTACCACACCCTTCAAAATAGAACACAGCAGCGTTTGTCACTAGTGTTATTAGGAAGAAATAGGTGTGACGGTGTTACATGTGTTACATGTAATGCTTTATTACCGTTCTAATGACACTTTATTTACATTACCCATTACCACACAATATATTAACACAATATTATTTACACTTATTTTATTTAATACAAAATAATACATTACCAACACTTGCACATCAAAAAAACATTCGCGCAAAATTTTTAACATAGGAAACGATAAAGCAGTCGAAATGATAAAATTTACTCAAAAGAAATTAATGGCTTCGTTCCATTTTACAAAAACATTCTCATAAATGTGTTACATTAAATCTTAATATCTTTTAATCTGGTCTTTCAATTTGTTTTTACATTTTCGACGTAAAATTTAATTTCCTTTTTAACAAGAGTAATTGCATGCTGCGTTTTATTTACGATGTGTTTGAAGCTTATGTTTTTCATGTATTTCAACGAATGTTCAGATAAATCTTAGATTTTTATATTATGTGCGTATTAGAAGTGAATGCTTAGTGGTTGAAACCTGACCTCCCAATCGGGAGATCCGAGGTTTAAAAACTTAAATTTAAATTACCTACTAACAAAAAATTTAAATTACCTACACATATACGCTATGGACATTAATAAGTTTAATTTGAAGTGCCTAGGACTTAAATTCTTCTCTGATAAGACTGAAATCATCTAAATAGATAAAACATGAACATCAATATTCGAAGTGGGTAGCATTCCGGTCCAGTGCCCCGGAAGGGAGTCACGGCGCTTCGTTAGTCTGTGCAAACTGTACACAATCCCGGTATTGTATCGGGAATACTGGGATTTGATTTACTGTGATTGTGACTTTAGGGTCCTTTTAAAATATCTAAAATGGAGCGTCTCAGGTAAATATCTCTCTTACTACAAAAGACTTACTCTTACTACTTACTTCAAAGCAGGACACATCGCTTAACACTGTTGTTATAAGGCAGAAGTAGATGCGGTGGTGTATTTACAGTTGAACAACGAAGACATCTAGCCATTATTAAGAGGGCTTCCAATGATAAAGATCTCTCCGTTTTTAAGAATACTTATTTTGCACAGTTATTTTGCATCAAGCATTCGTTCTTTATTTATGTTTACCCGAGCCATTTCATTTTAGGCATGGTGGGGTATAACATGCTGGAACTACGATGTGACGTTGCCTTATTAGACTATACGTAGGTACAACTTATTAGGGGCAAGCTGCATAACCCAAAAGTACTTGAGATGATCATGCTAAATGTCCCAGACGGCTACCTCTGGTGGAGACGACGGAAGCTGTTCGCAACACCAAAGTGTAGGCTCTCGTTCGGGATGGATTCTCCCCTACTTAAAGCAGTGACACTGCTCAACGGTTTACTGACTTGGAATCCAGCAGTAGATGTTTTTTTTTACACCAGTTGCCGTATTTTGCAAGACGGGAATTTCTAGAGAAGGTTGACAAACGAATTAGATAAATTCTGTTATGTTAAGCAATATATATAAAGTTAAAATTATTTAGTGCCTTTAAGGGATGAATTAAATCCTCCATTACTACCTACTCATCTACATTGCGTTTGGATGTCACTAGTTTCGGTTGAACGTTCAAGTTTAAAAAAATTACATTCAGTCCATAGACAATCTGTATGCATCGATTAAACCGACATGCATACAACTATGGTTCTACGACAATATCCATAGTACAACTATGGTTGTACGACAATATCATAGCTTTACAAGGGACCGACCAAAGCCATGTTGGTCACCCGACTGTAAGCTGTAGGCTACAGCTCCCTGTTACTGATGCCAGCCACTGTTTGCTCTGTGTCGAATCCGCCACAGCCTGTGTACACACGTTTATGTGACTACGCCACTTGTTCACTCAAAAGTCTCGTTATTTGACTGGAAAACTTTCCGGCTAATCCGAATTTAAAACATTACGGTGTACATTAAAGTTTGGTAATTTAAGTCATCTTCCTGGCTCATTAATGTAATAAGGATTTTTACATAATTGAAGTAGAGCGGAGAATAAGCGTGTCTGTCTAAAGGTTATCGGTCATTGCCACCCTTAGATATTTGTAACGCTTTTGCAACCCCTGTAGATTATACGAGTAGATGATCGCTCCATGTGTAAGTTAGCTGACATCCACACCCCGGTTTAACGAAAGAACATCACTATTTGTTCCAAATCGGTTTTATGAAGAATGAATAAGATAAGTAGTTTTGAAGGTAGTAGAGCCCTTTGTGGTTCGACTCCGGCGGGACCAACGTCACACCTATTTCTGCATAATAAAAGCAGTATTAAGCGCTGCTGTGTTCTGGTTTGAAGGCTGTGGTAGACATACTTTTCTGAGACGTTTTACCTTAGTCCTCATGGGTAGCGGCGCATCTGTGGCCGAATTCAGGTATGAATATCCAATCCTATCTGGGGTTGATTATGTCCATGGGCGGCAGTAGCTACTTACCATCAGGTGGACTGCATGCTCGTCTGCTACTCGTACGTAATAAAAAGAAAGTTCCATCGGATGATTACTCAAAATTGGATTTATTTTAATCCGATACTAACTTTAGGATGAATTGGAAACTAACTTGATGGATAAACACAGTAGCCGACTGCCCTGCTGCACTCGTTTGAATTGAATTGAATTTTCAATGCAAAACAGATACAATAGCATCCCATGTACGCCTTCTCATTTTATATTTTATATTTGACTTTCTGAGAACTGTATTTTTTATTTAAATTTGAAGGAAAATGTTTTGAATTGTAGGAATTCGTTTTCGTTTTTGCAAGAATCAGATTCGGTTAAGCCGCTTTTAAGACGGTTCAATTCTAACAGAATGATGAAAAAATCAGAAGGAGATATTTGAGTTTTTGGTATTATGTGAGGATCATGTGGTTAGGAAGAGTAATTATTAAAAAAATCTGATAGTAAATTCTTCAGCTGCAATAAGAAAAAAATGTGTAATAAAGATAATAGATGATCATATGAAAAAACACCACAGTTAAAGTTATACTCCCAATTTTCCCCACATCTAAATAACTAACCAGCCAGATCGTAAAAGAATGCAAGTTTCATATTTTATATTTAACGTAATCTAAACAATAAAATTTAGTAATTTAAATAAATGATAATATGACGTTCGTCTATTGAATTTAGATATAATTTATTCATATTACCATTAAACTAAATGTGCGGTTTTGTTAAACTTATAATTATTTGGGTTTTACCATTCGGAATCCAACGATGCACATCAATCAATTTTTACCTGTAAATCAAAAATAAAATAAATTAGTTTTACAGATAATAATTATGTTACAGAAATTAACACAGTATAGAAAGTAACATGTTTAAAAGCAGATTTCTTTTTTGCATAGTTTTGTTAAACATTGTAGAGAATCTTAAAATCTATCTTCAGCAGTTTTGCTATTGAGTCATATATCATACATAAGAGTAGGCAAATTTATGATATTTGTGTACTAGCAGTCGTATTAAAGAATGCTAGAGAACCTAAGAGCTTACTCGAGTAGTTTAAGTATTTGTATACAATGTAACAATTCGTAGCTGATAAAGATTCTAGAGAATCTCAAAATCTGTCTTCAGTAGTTTTGCTATTGAGCCATAAATCATACAAGTAATATATTCGAGCAGGTGTCTGCAAATCTACGATATTTGTGCACTAGCAGTCGTTTTAAAGAATACGAGAGAATCCTACGAGCTTACTTGAGTAGTTTAAATATTTTATACAATGTAACAACTCGTTAATAAGGATTGTAGAGAATCTCAAAATCTCACAATATCAGTTTTGCCATGCTGTCTTGCAAGCCGCGTGCGAGCAGGTGTCGGTACTATCGCGTGCTGAGCTTATCGTGATGATTGTGAAGTGCCTCGTAATTGTAATAGCGGCTTTAGGCGCTTTAAAACACTTTAGGAATCTGGTAAAAAACTTATTTACTGATTAAGTAATATGTTTGTCTACTAAAGAAATTTTGCAATTTTTGTCATTATAAGTTAATCTTCGTAAAAACTGATGTTTATTACCAGACTGATCAATCGTTTAGTTTATAAATCCGTGGGTCCACGCATCGTTTTATTTATGTCAAGATTTATTATATGTGTTTAATCATAATATTTCATTGAAATTGTCACAATTTCTTGTTCTATCATTTGTGGCGGATATCTGGACAACTAGATGACACAGGTACAGGTACAAGATTATACCTCTGAGGACTAAGCAAGAATTCCACATGTGACTTTAGTTTATAATAGAGACTACCATCCTCTTCACATTAGAACACAGAGCTATATCGCTGTTACACCAAGCTAAAAATAAAGGTGACATTGGTGCCTTAGCAGTCGGATTGCTGGAGCTTCTACCATCTTCTTCAATCATTCTTCATCATTTAACTTTTTTTTCATATTTAATTAAGCATATATTAAATCCTTCCTTACTAGATAGAAAATCTAACTAAGCCATTGAATGTAAAGAATCTATTCAACCTCTAAACATTATGACCGTACGTACACTTTCGTTAGTGTCACGACGTAACAAGCCCTAACTGTAAATTATGTTTAATTATGGGATAAATAACTTGGACGCTTGTTGGGGCGACAGTACACGCGAGCGCTGACTGTACAGTCCGGTTGAAAATACAGTAACTTTAAATAAATACTTATACGTGAAAAATGCAGTGGATCTTTTTGTGCGTATAGTTGAAATTAAAAAGGAAACATAATATTACACATAGAACATAATATTATACATATGTAATTGTTTTGTTTTTTATATTGGAAGATTATCAAAATTATGTACTCATAAATTTTAACTTCAGGTAATGTAATAGGTACAACTCTAGATAAGAAAATCTCGTAACACGTAAAATATATTTGAAACATAAACTAGGTCGGATAAATAATGTAGTAGAATCCTTTATGGTTCTACTGCCAGAGTGTCACCTCCACAGGTACTTCTACCAAATAATGCCAGTTCTAAGTGCTGCCATATATATAATTGGAGGGTGGTATAAGATACAATTATACAAACGTTTCAACGTTTATAGAAGTCGTATGGTTGACCTTAGCAGTTACGAGCAATGGCGTCCGCACCATCGGACGGACTTAATGTTTTTTATTACTATAATTTCGTAAAACAATTAAGGGTTTTGTATCAAAGCAATATTCCATCGTGTAAGTATTTTTTTTTTATAATATAAGGAGTAGCAGACGAGCATGCAGTCCACCTGATGGTAAGTGGCTACTGCCGTCCATGGACATCTATAATCAACCAACGATAGGATTAGACATTCCTACCTCAGGTGCCGACCTCAGATGCGCTACCCCTGAGGACCAAGCTGGAACGCCTCGGAAAAGTAAGTCTCCCTTACCACACCCTTCAAACCGTAACACAGCAGCGCTTAACACTGCTGTTGTGAGGTAGAAATACGTTTCACATACACGAAATTTTCACGACTATTTTACTATATTATTATGTGTCACATAAAACCGTTAACAAATTTCAACACGACAGTACATGCGCGGACGCAGGTGAGCGTTTACGAGCTCGTAAAGTCCGCGTTTAAAATAGAATTAGGCTGGATGCTGCAGGTCCCTCGCAACAGATAGCTAATTTATTTTTCTCATTACACGTACGACGTGCTGTAAACGTTTAGGAGTAAACTGCGCGCTGATTTAACATGTCTAGTTTTGTTTTGAAGCGCTGTATGCGAATAGCGAAGGGTTTTTGCTTTAAAATGCTAATTGTGTGAAGTGATTGACTGCGTAGGATTTAAAATGCTTAAAGTTATTGGGTAGTACCATAGATTAGTAAAGATACTTCGCCGCCTTGAAATTGAATGAAGCCACAAACGGCTGATTTGTAAGTTATTTTTTTTTAATTCTTGACAAATATAAACATTTTTAGAGAAAATTTACGAATAAATATCTAATATTGAGTAACTTACATAATAAATAAATAATTATTTCAAATATTTTAGGGACATTTTATCACGGAGACGTGGAAAAACTTTTTTACGGAAATATTTCAATTCTCAATACTGGTTACATTTTCTTGTTAGGAGTGAGTATTCTTTACTAATCTATGGGTAGTACTTTGAAATTCGGTCTCTGTGCTGCGAAAAAATAGAGTGCGAATCCTAGACCTCTAATTTATCGAATCTACGTGTCTCTTAAAGATTAATAAGCTTGAACTGTGAGACAGTCTACAAAATCGAAATTGGCCAGTGTATTGAACTGTGCCATTAAGTTCTTGGTAGGGAGAGTATTACATAGGTTAAACCTCGTTGAATGTTTTACACCGGTCATAATGCCTCCGACAAGGTTTAACATCTTCCATCCAATTATAAAAGCTTTAATTCACGTATTCACGTATCATTTGAGGCACGGAAACGCTCCAAGATTTAACCACTAACGGTCACCCATCCTACTGCTAGTAGGATTACTACCATCCAGTTAAGATCTACACAAGCCGCAGGCCTATGCTTTCTTTATTTCTCAGAGATGTTATTGAAAGCACATTTCCGATATCTTAGAAATAAATGCCGTAAAGTGAAAATAAAAATAGCTATTAGTAAAAGCGGCCCAATCCATAACCTATCTATTCAATTCTAGACACGTACACCACATAGCGACAATTAATAGAGGGGATTTATTTATTGTGTCACTAGTTCTTGCCGACAACTCTGTCTACTCAGTTTCAGTAGTTTAGCAACAAATTTTAATTCGTTTCTTAAAAATATTAAGGTTTTAAAGGATTGAAGTAGTAAATGAACTTCCAGTCCACCTGAATCAGATCTGATCTGAATCTGATGGTAAGTGATCAATTGGAAATTGCAAGACGAAAGTCTTTATCTGGTACACCGATTTAATTTAAATGATTTTAAATATTAAACTAAGAATGTGACAAAAAGGAGTGGGCACCAACTTATAGATCAACAGAATGTCCAATAACTTAATTTATTTGAAGGTAGAACCCTTTGTGGTTCGACTCCGACGGCACCACCGCCACACCTATTTCTGTCTCATAACAGCAGCGTTAATCTGTGCTGTGTTCTGGTTTGAAAGGTGTGGTAAGGAAGACATACTTTTTCCCAGGCATTCCAGTCCTCAGCGGCTTAGCAGCTTAGCTTAGGGGTAGCGGCGCATCTTTGTCCGACTTCGGGTAGGAATATCTAATCCTATCTGGGGTTGATTACAGATGTCCATGAGCGGCAGTAGCCACTTACCATCAGGTGGACTGCACGTTCGTCTGTTACTCCTATATTATAAAAAATATATTATAAAAAAATATATAAATTAAAAATATATATTATAAAAAAGTATTTCCTTTATCGTTATCAAAGGTAAAATTACACAAAAATAAATTTAAATAGTCAACCTCAATTAGTATGTTTTAAATATCCCCAATACACAGACAAAGTCACAGTTCTATAATAGTGTACATTTAACACGTATGACCATGTTGGCTTATTTGGCCGGCGGGTCGTTTCGCACGGGGCTGGTTTTCTAATGGGACCCATAAATTATACCCAGTGGGGCCCGTTGGCCTCACCTCCGTGAAGAAAGAATTTATTGCCAGTTATCTATCAGAAGCTTAGTTCATTCAGCTTGGAAATTACTTGTCGTATGATTTCTACTTGTTAAGGTTCCGTATGCGAAGGGAAAAACTGACCACTATTACTTAACCTTTGCTGTCTGTCACAAGGCTTCTATCTCCTGAACCGTAATAGATAGACACTTGAATTTTTTTAAGAGTTTGAAGAAGCAGTCTATGATTGAAGTTTATGGTGGTAGAACCCGTTTTAGTTCGACTCCGCCACGCCGCCACACCTATTTCAGCATAACAACAGGGTTAAGCGCTGCTGTGTTCTGGTTTGAAGGGTGTGGTAAGAGATACATACATTCTTAACCGAGACGTTCAATTTACTCCTCTGGGGTAGCAACATGTTGGTCGGTTTTAGGTAAATGTCTAGTCTTATCTGTCAGTCCACCTGATAGTAAGCGATCACAACCACCTATACACTTTTGCAAGCAACAAGGATTCTATCTAAAGCCATTTCAAACGACTAAGATGGTAAGATATGTAAGGCAACTGGCATCCACATACTTTCAACCAAATGCAAGAACTATTTCACGCTAGAAATAAATATGTCAGAGGTTGTCTGGTCTAACCATACATCTACCACCTTTCAGATATAGTAGTGTAATGATAATTTCAATGAAACCTATTCATTGGTAAGCCACAAACCACACGGGTGTAATAGTGGCAGCTTTATTTGTGGTAAGCTCATCGTCATAACGCGGTGGCGAGCGGCTATGTACGCTATTGATATTTTTTTATGGAACGGAAACCGGGAATTTTGTTGTAGCGATGAGTACTATCGCATGGATATTTTGAAATCTATACAATTAAGAAACAATAATATATCTGTCTGTGACTTGAAAATAATCATTGCTTACTTTGGTTGTGTGCTGTAACAAAGTAGCTTGCAAGCTATCTGATGGTAAGTGGTCCCTGCCGCACATTGACATCTTTGGCAAACTCTATGTAATATAGAATAAGTTCTACTTGAAGCAGATCACGGATACATTACCAGTCCTGAGGAGTAATGTAGTCATCTCATGTGTAAGTAAACCGGCATCAACCCTTCCACCGAACGCAGGGTCACGCTAGAAATGGGTGGGACGTTGAACCATACTCGTCCTACCACCTTTCAAATGATCATTATTCTAAACTACAATAGTTACTTGTCCTATATCGTTTTTAAATTTTTGTTTGCTTATCTGATGTTACTTGCATGACTCCATCAAAATATTATAAGCAATCCTCTCTTTGTCTAAGTTTACATTACTAGAAAGAGTCCAAAAACCTTGAACACTAACATAAGGTAAGTAGCTGGCACCGAGGTCACAATTGTGCAATAAACCCATCCGATAGAGACATCGATACCGGACACTGTAACGAGGGTCAGCTCGGAGAAAGTGTCAGAATTATTGCTCGCACCCACTGACAGATTTATCGGATAAGGGCCTTTGCACATGGAGAGGTTGGACCGCTAGTAAGTTTGAACTTTGCCAGTGTATTAAGGTTAGACAGCTTAAATAACATGCATATAAAAACCTTGCAAACCTTATATAAACAAAGTTTATAATACAAATTAACCAGGGAGTTTGGATAAAATTTCCAATCAGGTAGATAATTAAACAGAAGATTAGACGGAAAGATTGACTTTTTCGCAATCAGTAAAAACAGCACGTTTCAGTCGGCAAACAATTCTAGAGCGTAGTTACCCTAAAACATTAGTTAGAGCGAGAGCAAGGGTTAGACAGAGACAATGAGTTATCAAGTTTGACTTTTTTGAAATCGGTACAAACTGCGCGTTTCGAACTGTTACGTTTTCCCTTTTGTAGGGTTTTTAAAAAAGAAATTACAAAGTAATAAAGTGACTTTAGAGTTTATTTAGCACAATGAACACGGAATTTGGAAGCGTGTGGCCGGGATGGAAGTTTGGAACAGACTGACTGCACTGGAAGGATGAGCGGAAGGGAAGGAAAAGATATGCTTGGGATGCAGAAATGGAAGTAAGAGGTCAGCCAATATACATACATAGAGTCTATAAAAGAACGCTAGTAAAATTCCAGCGTGTAGTTACTCTTAAGCATTAGTTAGAGCGAGAGCACGGGTTAGACAGATATAATAAGTTATCAAGATTTACTTTTTCGGAATTGGTACAAACCGCGCGTTTCAAACGCTAGTAAAATCCCAGTGTGTTTACACCCTAAGCATTAGTTAGAGCGAGAGCAAGGGTTAGAGTGAGATAATGACGTGTCCATTCATACCGTATTCAAGATTGATTGTCACGCGCCACACGCTGTTATGAGATTAACGTTTCAAAACAAAGGCCGGTTATTTAATAGTGTTGGTGTTACGAGCGTTTTATTGATTAGTGTGTAGTGCTCTTTAGTGTTGCGTTTGTAGAGCGCTTTATATAGTTGATTTTAGCATGCGTTAAAAGCGTTTAACTTAGAATTAAAACTTTTTTCTTTTATAATATTGGAGCAGCAGACGAGCATGCAGTCCGCCTGATGGTAAGTGGCTACTGCCGCCCATGGACTGTAAACAACCCCAGATAGGATCAGATATTCCTAACTGAGGTCGGATACAGATGCGCCGCTATCCTTGAGGACTAAACTGGAGCGCCGCGAAAATGTATCTCTCCCTTACCACACCCTTTAAACCATAACACAGCAGCGCTTAACACTGCTGGTATGAGGCAGAAATAGGTGTGGCGGTGGTGCTGCCGGAGTCGAACTCCAAAGTGTTATATTTAGAATAATATATTTAGATAGGAATATCTAATCCCATCTGGGGTTGATGTACATGGCTGACTGCATGCTCGTCTGCTACTCCTATATTATAAAAAAAATGTACCTACCGTAATTTATAAAGAGATACAAAACTAAGGAAACAGATTAAACTCAATAAACAACTAACATTTAGTCCAAGAATCTCGTATAAAGCTGAAACCTGACGTACGAAAACCGCGTAACACATTTAGCGTATGTTAACTGTCGGTTTATTGCCGCAATCAGTTTTACGGGTTTATTTCAGGCGACCACACAGACATGCATTCCTGCTGATGCACCGTTCATTTAAGATTACACATTCTGGTTGATGAATGTTAAAGACAGACTTAGGTTTTTAATAAGCAATCTGTCAACCAAATTGACAATTTCCGGTATAAGCTCAATCGTCGTCAACGCACTATCCCAACGCTGGGCACGGGTCAAATATCGTTCTTTGATAGGGAAGACGGAATGCGTTAGAATTGCTTTATTGATGGACAATTTTATTTTTGAAGGTGGTAGAACCCTTTGTGGTTCGGATTCCGGCGGCACCACCGCCACTTACTTCTACCTAGTAACAGCAGTGTTAAGCGCTGCTGTGTTTCGGTTTGAAGGGTACAGTAAAGGAGACTCGCTTTTCCGAGGCATTCCAGCTTAGTCCTCAAGGGTAGCGGTTCATCTGTGGCCGACTTCAGGTACTAATATAATCGTATCTGAAGATGATTGCAGTTGTCTATGGCTGGCAGTAGGTACTTACCATCAGGTAGACTTCATGCTCGTCTGCTACTCCTATATTATAAAAAAAAACCTTTGAGAACTTTTCTTAAAGAACTTGCAGGTAGGTGTCCTGACTATGTTTTCCTTCCGTTATAGCAAGTAATAAATAATTTCCATTGCCCACTGCGTTTGAAATATCAAAGGTGGGTGCCTAAGATTTGAACCTCGGACCCTCATATCAAGAGACTGATATGCAAACCAGTATTCTGCAACACAATACTACACACACACACACACATGATACTAGTATGTGCTACATATTACTCAAGCCAACAGTCACCGCCCTCACATGACTGATTGCTTCCGACATGCGGTATGGAGGCGAAGTCGCGGTGCTATACATGTATATTGTATACACGTGGTAATGAGGTTGTATTCTATAGTGTTTGTAAAGGTACAGATGTAACACTTAATAATATTGAGCTTCTAAATCTTCTCTTCTAAATATATATAACTCAAAGGTGACTGACTGACATAGTGATCTATCAACGCACAGCCCAAACTACTGGACGGATCGGGCTGAAATTTGGTATGCAAGTAGATGTTATGTACGTCATAGCATCCGCTAAGAAGGATTTCGATTAATTCTACCCCCAAGGGGATAGAATAAGGGATGAAAATATTACTTCGTAACGCGAACGAAGGCGCGGGCAAAAGCTCGTATCTAAAATAACTTTCCTTTTGATCAATCTTAAGACATACCAGTCTGCGACGTATGAGGCTCGGAGTTCGATCCCCGATCCGACCGAGCAGACATTCAAGTCATTAATTAAGATTTCAATTCTGCTTTAGTGTTTATGTTTTCTTTGTGTGTAATCTGTCCAGAAACCTAAGCCTACTCGAAATTGTACAAAACATTATTATTATTTACGAAAGCTATAAAACTTGGGTAATATTATATATCTAATATTATAAAACATCTAAGTGGAAATTACATAAACATCTACACCTCGGCCAACAAATTATTCAATTATATACAGATTTAATAACTGTTATTAAGTATTACCACAGATAAATAAGATAAATAATCTCCTCCGTTTTACTACTTAATTGAATATGCAATGATTGCAATCCTTATCCAATAGGTTCTTTAGTCTCGGTTAATTAAGGAAGTGGGGGTCATATCGTTAGCTCACCTACAGTTTAATCGTTTTATTTATAAAGTTCCTTATTACAGCTGTAAAAGCCTCTTTAAGGTACTCACTACTCATCCTTATGAAACCTATTAAACTCTTCGTTTTAATATATTTATAGTAACTAACGAGCATGCATATATGATACATATATCCCATTTTAATTCACAATTACAATCGAAGTACAAATCGTAATTGACCTACAAAGTTAAGCAATATCGGGTGGGGCCGAGAGTTCTATGGGTAACCGCCGGTGGTTTAATTTCGGGTGTGCTTCAGAGGGCATTAGTTCTTGTCATTAAATACCGTTAAACCTTGTCAAAGGCCTTATGAAATTATAAGGTTTGAAAACACAAACACGGCCTCTAATTCATACTTGCCTCCACCGATTCGCTCGATTACTCGTAGATCACCATGGTGAAGTATACTCCAGACATTCTCTAGTTGTGACAAGAGAAAGTTTAAAACATATTCTTATAACTATTATTAAAACAAAATACCTGATACTTGAAAATAGAGCTTATGACTAACGACACCTCATATGTTAAAAAAATTTTGACAAAAAAATAAAACCGACTTCTATGTCACTACAAAGTAAAAAATAATTGAAATAAATGTTGGTTTAGTACATATTTCTGAAGTTGAAGTTCGCAACGAAACACCCTTTCATATGAAAAAAAGGAAATTGAAATAGGTTAAGAAATACTCTAGCAATTGAAGTTTTTATGAAATCGGGTTTTTCCAATTTTCCGGGAAAACGCAAAAAAATTCAATTTTCGCGAAATGGGACCCCCTGTGAAACTAGCCACATACAATGATGTATGAATCATGTCGATCGGTCGCGGTCTCGTGAAAAAATCGCCGAACAAACATAATATATATATATATATATATAATATATATATACATATATATATATATATATATACCTATATACGGTCGAATTGAGAAAACTCCTCCTTTTTTGAAGTCGGTTAAAAATGCGACAACCCGTTTAGCCTGCGGCGTACATAACATACATGAATACTAAGAAAAACATTACCCTCTGCCGTCTTGTAATGAATACGGTCATAAGCGTTTTCCATTAAGTAAATAGTTTAATTCGACCTTCATTTACATATTCTCGTGTACAACATGGACAGCTCAACCACACATGACCCGATGCGGTTGTGGTCGTGATGGTCGAAGGCCACACTTGTTAACAACATACACCCATAGACAAGAATGGACGTGACTTTATCTAGTACCTATAATATAATGTCTAGTATAATTTTATTAAACCGGCGATGCATTGGCGACTCCTCTGGTGTTGCAAATGTCCATAGGCGACGGTGACTGCTTTCCATCAGGTAGCCCGTCTGCCTTATCGTTAGGTTAAATATTTAAAGAAATATATATAGTTTATGAGTACATATTATTTAACCAGTTTACTGCTATAGAAAGTAACGTTAATTTTTTAAAACAAGAGTAACTGACAAGCACGCAGTCCATCAGATAAGAGTGAAACTGCCACCTGATGTTGCCCACAGATACATTGCTACTCCAGAGGACTAAGTTGGAACGCCTCAGAAAAGTATGTCTCTTACTACACGCATCAAACCAGAACACAGCAGTGCTAAAACTACTTATTAGGCAGAAATAGGTATGGCGGTATATAAATAATATTTATTCCTCTAACGTATATCGTTATTGTTATGTTACCATACTTTAAACTTACAGCTCAAGTTCTATCTCATATCTTTCCAAAAACAAGGAGTGGAAATGAAAAACATTAAAGCTTTGCAATCTGTACCGAAATGGGTGTTATAACAGTAACACCAAACTCATACACATAACATACAACCCCATATATAATGCGTGGGTGTACGCATTTTTACGTCCAAAGTTAACCCTTGAGCACCATAAGACGTCATTACCAACATAATCAAACATTACATTGCATAAAGGATATCACGTCTTTGGAAGCATAACTGAAAATTTTACGAGTCCATTCGTTGGGGGAAACGAGGTATCGTGTAAGCCAGCGGTTCCCAAAATAATAATTATTTTCCTATCTGAGATTTTTGGGAATAAGTTGGCGAATAAAAGTTTATTTTATGACAATCATCTAAGCCGTGTGTCTTTAGAAGTAGACGAAAAATTAGGTCCATTCAAATCAGCTCGCCCCTTACACAGCTTCAACGCTGCTTATTTTTTCTTAAACCATCATCATCCCCCTATAGTTCTTACAAAGCTTACAAGGGACCATTGTCCACTTTGAGAAACACTTCCATACATTCCAACCCCTAGTGGGGTGGAACCGTCGAAATAAATTACTTAACCCTAGCGTGAAACGGTAACGAGTCGAATGAGTTATCATTTGGTGAATGATGACAGGTGGGAAGGAATTACCGTGGGTAATGATGGGGACCCGGGAATGACTGTAACATTATTTGTGAAGCTTTTACTAAGAACGCATCGAATTTGTCTCGGATTTTTCGCTAATGCTTTTTGCTTGCTGCTCTTTGTGACAATTTGGAGAGGAAAAAATGATCTTGAATGAACAATTTTTAATGCTATTTTGCGGAGTTACCATTAAATTAAACATGAGAATTTCTTTAAAGGGTCGTAAGGGAGACATACTTTCTCAAGACGTTCCAACTTATTCCTCAGAGTTACCAATATCTGTGGCTGAATTCATCTGGGAATCTAATCTTGTCTAGGGTTAATAACTGATGGGCGGGAAAAGCCAATTACGTTCAGATGGATTGGATGCACATTTGCTACTTCTATACTATAGTAAAGTAGAGAAATATAAATAAAAATAATGAATAATATAAATAATATTAAGACTAATCTAACGATACCTCATATTTTTAAATCCGTCAATCCGTTAGGCATGCGGGCCGTGCTAAGGAAAGAGATATACATACGATCAAAAATATTCCCCTCTGCAATCCGGTAAAAACATATCCTGGAAAAACAGGCCAGTTGGCAACTCTACACTAGAGCCAACCATTCATTACCGCTCGGTGTTTAGGCGCAGCTGGAGAATTTGCTCAAAATCCGCGTGCACTGGAGTGGGAACTCAAAGGCATTCAAAGGAGATACAGCAATTTATTACATTAAGCACATTTACAGATTGTGGGAAATTGTAGAGCATGTCGATTTAGTGAAGCGTGAGTTGTGCAATTTTTGAAAGCTTGTGCCAGATTTAATCAATTTATGTAGCTACTGATTGTGTCAGCCATGATAACATTGTATGCGCATATAGCCTAGTAGTTCACACCCATACTCTCTATCGAGGGTTTCAAGGTTCGAATCCCAGGCACTTACAATTTTCAAAGTTATCACTTGCTATAACGGTGATGAAACGCATCATGAGGATACCTCAACACGATTTTGATTTTTTTAAATCTCAAATCGGTGTGAAGTTTATTAATCAATTCGTATTTGGCTAGCGTGGTGGACTATGACCTAACCTTTCTCACTCTGAGAAGATTCCCCTGCCCAGCAGTGGTACACTAATGGACAGACGACAATCTAAGCCATTTTTCTGGATACCATGGTAATGTCGTCAGTCAATTGACTCATAACGATATGGAAATATAATTATGTTGCCAAACCTACGCCAAGTGAGTTTGGTCCATTGCATTTCTATATGAATCATTCGGCTCCCATTATAATGTCGCCATCACGTCTGAATAAGGTATACTCTTGGCAAATTGTTAAACAATAGAAACAATTAACCAAGTAAAGGTGCTTGTAGTCCACCTGATGTAAGTGACCAATGGCACTCCTGTAATTAACCCTAAAGAGGATTAGAGTCCCATCTGGGGTCGGTCACAGTGACTTTGCTATCCATAAGTAAGTCGGAACGCTTCTTTAAGCTCCCTTACCACCCCTTTCAAAATAGATCACAGGAATGCTTGACACTATAGTTGTTAAGCGGGAAATAGAGGAAGCAATTATTAAACGTTATGTTCCATTATGAAGATAAGTGCAAAATATAAAACGCAGGAATTAACTTAGTTCAAATTTTGCTCCATTCATCGTAGTATGATGTACTCGTTAACAACTCAGTAGCACTACCATGAGTTTACAAAAGTATTACTCGCTAGCGACTGCGTAAAATAAATGTATGAAAAATTGTACAGCGCCTCTGGTGGTTACTCATACAAGTAAAATCCGTAGTGGCGTAACTCGATACGTAAAAAACCTATCGAAATCAAATAGCTAGCGAATGTCATTATGATCTATTTCCATACAAATTCGGTCTCATGAGACATTAATTTGACAGACGTTGTCAAGAAATACCGTAACGATAGTAGTTATGTTATTCACTAGCAAAATGACAATAGTTTTCTATTTACAATTTCTATAGTGACGTTTCTATGCCAACTCATGGTAGTGCTACAGGTGAGATAATAACTAGTAACTCAGTGCAGTTCATAAAACTGCATTATGCCCACTTGTCTAACTTCAGCACAACATTGCAAACCATAATCAGTCTCATTCCCAGAGCATATTACTATTAACAGCATAGTTATAGTATAGAACTCAGGCAAAACAATAACTCCGTTCAGTTAATAAAACTACATTATGCTCTCTTGTCTAACTTCAACACTAAATTGCGATCCGTAATCAGTCATTTCCAAAGCACATCATTACCGTGCATGAGGTTTAGGCGTTCATTATCGGAATTCACCCGTCGAATTACTCTCGAAATTCGTGAGTGCGATGAGGTGAGAACTCAAAGAGGGCTCAGCTCACCCCCCTCGACCCCTCGGGGGCAATCACTGCAGACAACGAGTTCGATTAACTATGTTGTAGCATTGTGGAAACTAAATCAGTATTGGAAGGTAACGAGTGAATAGAAAAGGAAATACGAAATAGAAATTTGCTGTGTAATTTATTTAGTTAATGTTTAGAGTATATCATTTCATGACTTACTGGAAAAAATAGTTAAAATAATTTCTCATAAAGTGCTTTTTTATGCGACATTACTCCTAGTGTTAGAGATAAAGATAAATAATTATAACATCTTTCTCTTAAGTTTATATCAGCCTATTGCTAAACATTAAACTTATAGGAAAATAGTAGTTATTTTGCAATCGCAGATAATTAAAAATAACGTATATTGTATAAAAAAAATTACCGGATTTTATTTGTAAAGATATCGATTCTTCCGTCAATTTTTAGGTAAATACATTTCGTATTTTCGTTCGCATATATGAAATAAAACCCGGTAAAAGAGTTGGCCCCTCAGGGGCACTTACACGTACGGTCGATACAAGACAGATTAACGAGGGCCGATACGTCGCCACGAGGCTGCAACTTACAATAAAACAATTTCGCAATTAGGCTCGGAACTTATATACAGGAGGTTACATTATAATATTTGTTCTTTTTATAATATATATTGAATGGGATTATATTCTCTAAAATTTGTCTCTGATTTTTGAAAAAAAAATATGATGCTTATATTGCTTTAACGCGGAAGGAAAGTAACGTGAAGATATAGATTAAAGATATAAATTTATAATATCTCCCTCTTAAGTCAAGCAATTTATTTTTTTTAACTGAAAAATATTTACAATAATATTTAAATTTACAGAAAAATAAAAATAATAAATTAAACTATAAATATAAAATAACTTATTTAAGTCTATATTATTATCAGTCTTTTGCTGAACATGAACTTGTAGGAAAACAGTATTTTTGAAATTGCAGATAATCACTTATATGGCATGTTAGTTGTGTAAATTTTTCTTTTACCGGATTTTATTTGTAAAGATTTCGATTCTTCCGTCAGTAAATGCATTTCGTATTTTCGTATGCATATATGAAATAAAACCTGGTAAAAATGGCCCCTCAGGGGCACTTACGCGCACGGTCGATACAAGACGGATTAACGAGGGCCGATACGTCGCCACGAGGCTGCAACTTACAATAAAACAATCTCGCAATTAGGCTCGGAGCTTATATACAGGAGGTTACATTATATTTATTTTTATATTTATTATGTGAAGAATGGGATTAGTAGTGAAAAGCTTTAAGTTAGAGCCCAGTCTTCGAATACCAATAATTATGATTTTGCTTTGACGGTGAACAAAAGTATCAACTCAAATCAAATCAAATCTCTTTATTTGTGAAGATACATAAAGTACGCTATATTCGACCGTTTCAGGTATACAAATATCATAATTTACAAGACTTATCACAAGTCATTAAAGAAGAAAAAAATGACATTTTCATACAAATCATAATTCAGCGTCAGTATTGTGAAGAGTTCACACGTATGTTTTCATAAGTAATCGAGGTCCAATCGACATTCAGTCAGTTATCCTACAAGGTTGAAGCCTAGCAATGGATCAGTAATAAGATGAGGATATTGTAATGCGAGCTACAAGTAGCTCAATTTAGTAGCTCAAGGTGTGGCTCAAGGACAGGTCGCCAAATCCAAGTAGAGTCCTATCTAAAGTCGCTCATGAGTAAATTGCAACTTTCATATTGAGTGAGTTTAAATATCGAATTTAAGCAGATATTACTGTTGCAGCGGCCACCGCAGAGTTCTGTCCTTAAAATACCTTTAAATACCCTTTTAAAAAGAGCACAGTAATCAATAAAAAGTATAAAAATCGATCCTTACCGATAAAAAATTGCCTTTACGACCGTGTCGGGACACATTTAGCAATTACGCACGGTACCGGTTGTAAGTACGTCTTGATTTCATGGTACTTAAAGTCTCGGTACCTTTTAATGTGCCCAGCAATGATGCCCACCTGATGTTAAGTGGTCAATGCCGCCCATGGACTTCTGTAATCGATTTTAAACAGAAAAGTAGATTTATCTAAAGTCTATTACAGAACAATTGATTAAAACTATTATAAAGTAGAAATAGGCGTGACATGGGTGCCTCCCGAGTCATACCACAATGGGATAGTCACTTATAAGATTTGATTATATGCAAACGCACAGCATAATTGGCATAACGCCAATGAATCCTTACTAATCCTTCCTAATATTATAAATCTGAAAGTAACTCTGTCTGTCTGTCTGGTTGTCTCATCTTCACGCCTAAACCACTGAACCGATTTGAATGAAATTTTGTACAAAGATAGTCTGAGACCCGAGAAAGGACATAGGATAGTTTTTATCCCGGAAATCCCACGGGTATGTCATATTATTTTCATTTAAACGCGGGCGAAGCCGCCGGCAAAAACTAGTTCCTTATAAATAAAATAAGTATTAACAAGATTCATTTCAAGATTTAAGGGCTTTGTAGGTGAGAAAAGCTTGTTAGAATATAAATTCTTGTATTAATTACACTTACCTATACTTAAACAGGAATCTTGTTTATCGTTTTGGCGAAATCATACATTAGGGATATTAAAAATATCAGGAACCTACCTATCTAATATTTCGAACCTATCAGCCGAACCTAATTTCCCTTAACTAAACTACGACTACCGGTAATTTACCGTTTTCGGAGGCAAAATCAAATACTATCACATTAACTAACGGAACGAACTTAAGCCACTTAACTAAACTAAGGGAGGTAACATACGAGCGACAATAAGCTATATATGAGATGAGCGACAATAAGTAATATATGAGAAACTCTAGGTGGTAGAAGCTTCTGTGGATCGACTCCGGCGGCACCACCGCCATATCTATTGCAGCCTAATAAGAGCATTGTTTCTGCACTTCTGTGTTCTAGTTTGAAGTAAGGGACATACTTTTCCGAGGCATCTCCGCTTAGTTATAAGATATAGCGGCGCATCTGCGGCCGACGGCATATAGGAATCTACTCGTATCTGGCGTTGATTACAGATGTCCATGGTCAGCAGTAGCCACTTAACATCTGGTGGACTGCATGTTCGTCAACACTAAAAAAACTCGCCGACTGTCTTTGTTCGATGGCGACCATTTACGACCATCCGCGACGCTCATCTACCGCCGACTGTCGACTGTCGCCGTGTCGCAAACTACCAGTTGCCTGCGCGATCTGTCGCTCGTATATACCGCCCTTAAATATACCACGTGACGCAAACTACTAAAGTGCGTTAAGATTATATTAATGAGTGGTGAGATAATTAATTATAACCCCCGAGCCGCCGAGATGCCGCGCCGGTTAATTGGATTTAGTTAACGTCTTACGCTAAGGCTTCGCAGGTGCTCTCCCTAAGGATTATCTGTTTAGGAAGTAACCCTAACATATTTCGGGAAGTGTCTATGACGCTTTGAAAAGTCGTAAACATTAAGTTGTTATATAATGTGATCACTTGGTGTCAAAATTCAACATTATTTTATTTTTGTGTAACGCATCATCACTGTTATGCATCATCTGTAAAAAAATCAAGTTCCTATCTATTACGGTTCCAGAGATAGAGCCCTGTGACAGACGGACAGATGGACAGACAGCGAAGTCTTAGTAATAGGGTTCCGTTTTTACCCTTTGGGTACGGAACCCTAAAACTCAAACTATGAACCTCGAAAAAAGCTGTTTAATATAGACATATCTTCAAACAGCACCTCTACAAATTGTTAAATATCGATAGGTATATAAATCATTGTTTCCAACCAACCAATTTATCACACCTCGAACATAAAAGACAGATCTTTGCGTTGCAACAAAACCCGCGATGTCACCGATACCCGAGCGATTCGATGCGACAATATCGATTCGCGTACGAAAATCGATTAATCAACGTCCCTTACATATCGTCGGGAATTATTCACCGCGACGCTAATCTTGATGTAGGATCCGAATAACGTGTTTATATTATGAATTATTCGAATCTTTTCGAATGCCGGCCACGCATGTGAATTTGATCCGAATTTATTATTGTTCTAATTGTTTCAATATTTAAATGTATATGCGTATATTTACTAATCATTGTTTTAGTACGAAAAAAATATGTGTTACATAAATTGTGCCCAAAGTTTTACTAAAACTATACGTTTTTGAAACCAAGTGACGTAAAACTGAACTATAAAATTTGTCTTACCTGTCTGTCAGTTTGTCATACACCTATGTAATGTTACAAATAAGTTTTCATTCATGGGGATGTACATGGTACGTAAAAGACACAGTTTCAACGTAGCGAAAAAAATCCAAGTCTATGGTTTCAACTTAGTTATTACTTTTTACTAACATATAATAATCTGCCTTACTGATCCTAGTTGTAGATTTAATTAAGAATTTAAAAAATTAAAATTAAATTTCATTGAGAATGTTTAATGATTTTTTTTTATTAAATTTTAATTAAGAATATTTAATTGAAATTTTAAAAAATCGCTTACTTAACTTTGAAAATTTTATCAAAACATCAAATTCATGTATAAAAGTCGAAAAATAAGCAATCCCTAGGGTTCGTTTGCTCATGTTATTTATGCTATTATATTAAAAGATTTTACAACCGAAACACAACAAGGCTTTAACTTCTGTACCATAGTAAATATTAAACCCACCCCGAGGGCAGGGGAACTGCAAGTAGCTTATCATTATTTGTTTTGTTTGCATTTTTACGTTTCACCCTTGGCTATCCAGAAACTGGTACTGACGGGTCATTATTTTTATTTCAAGTTAATATTTTTCTTTGATATTGCAATTTCATTTGATATTTTCTATGAAAAATTGCAAGCTCAAATTTAATTAGTTGTGTAAACAATTTGGTACTTTATTGAGACGAAAAAATAGGGATTTTTTTATTATTTAGAATTTTTGCTGTCTGTTAAATTAATATTATGTGACGATTTTTGTACGTAAATATATACATATTTAGTATTTCATATACATACGTATATAAGTATTGTATTTACGCAGTAAGAGTGTGATGTTGCCAACTCACCACTGCAATACTTTTGTTCCAGCTGTGAAAAGCCGCTGTATTCTGGTTTTTTGGGTTGATGGGTATGATAAAGAGATACGACGTTATACTCTCCTCCTAATATTATTGAAAATTACAGATTATATATAACAGTAGACATTTAACAGCAGAAAAAACCTGCACTACAAAATAAGGATACATCTTTAATTATGATCATAACAGTTAACACCCCATACACAGAAGCTGTGATAGCCTAGTGGTTAAGAAATTCGGCCTCTTGAGTGAGACGTCCGAAGTACAAATCCCAGGCACGCATTTCTGATATTTCAAAGTTATATGTACTACAAATTAATTATCACTTGCTTAAACGGTGAAGGAAAAAAACGTGAGAAGACTTACATATCTACTTGAGAAATCTTAAAAAAAATGTTTTTAAAGGTATGTGAAGTCTATCAATACGCACTAGGCCAGCGCGGTGGACTATGGCCTAATCATTGGTGGGTGATGATGATAATAAACACCACAAATGATTTTACCAATTCTAAAACGATTAAAATTGTGTAAAAACATTTTAAAGCATTACATACTCGTACCATACTTTTCCTTAAGAGTTTCTCACCCATAATTCATTGCACGTGCAATAATTTACGCATTCATTGCGAGCAGAAAGTAATGCATGCAGGTTTTATTTATTGAGCGAGCGGTGCGTGGGACACGTTATCGGGTTTGGTGATTTATGCACTTTATTATGGAATGGGGATGTTATCAGGTGTTCACATGCGTCGCACATGTGGGCATAAAGTGGTGTTTGCTAAATTTACTACCGAATTTGTGGTGTGTTGTATTTGCCCCAGAATACTGGGTATAAAGTTGATTGTCTGTAGTCCCGTGACTAGAATAGGGCTACGATATCCCCTGTCTGTAAGAGGCGACTAAAAGTGGGCTTCTGGGGTTGAGGGCAGTAAGAGTGGAAGGAAGGAAGTGACCCCGGGAAGGTCAGCGGTATATGTGGTTGCATACCGTCGTAAGCACCAGATGGTGTGAGAGGAGCGAAAACTAGGCAACTAAACCAGGGCAGAACCCGATCGGGCCATCGCGCCTGGAGGACTCCGGTTGTGTTCCGTCGGAGATCCCCGAGTTCTCCACCAAGTGTTGAGAACGGCCACCGGGGGTCTTAGTTCGGTAAAAATCCTACATAACCCGACTGCCCCTGACAGATTTGTTTTTTATTTTATTTTTAAAAGACCTTCTGATATTTTTAACAACAATGGTAATCTCTGTTTGCTACTCGTAAAATAAGATACAATTCAGGTGTTAAATACATTTACATATTCTTATTTTATTTTACCTGTAAGGCGTTGTTCACACGTAATGCAATACTAATGGTGAGGTTGGTAGGTAGGTAGTGCATCCATAATAAATACATCCATGTAGTACCTACGTATATAATTATAAATATACGACTTTAATATACTGGCTTTCTATAGCCAAACCCCATAGATTAGTAAAGATTACTCACTCTTAACAAGAAAATGTAACCAGTTTTGACAATTGAAATTGTCACTGTCATCTATTTTCGTGTTTGCAAAATATTAAAAAAAATGTAGTGTTTCGATCATTTACGAATGAAACGATATTTCTCTGCACTTTTTCTTCGATTTCGTGTTTTTGCACCATTAAACTGCGCATGTCAGCATTGTTCCGCGTAAATTACACCATGACAGCCATTAAATGGCTGACAGAAGTGTCAGCCGCTTAAACCATTTAATGGCTTCCTTCAATTACAAGACGGTGAGATATCTATACTTATCTATGCCCCAACCACACACATTTAACAGCACACATCAATTTTCCATTTCCTTCACATATAATGTAACGTATAGTCCCCTGAAGGCATACATAAAGAACCCAGTCAGTAAAGCACACACGTCATCCTAATGCAGAACTAGTATCAGGCGAAGCTTTCCACCGCCGCGGGGTTACAAGCCTTGCCTCTCAAGATATATTCCCGCAAACATCTATATATTATAGAAAATTATCCTTTTCTTAATATTTTCAATTCTTTGCTTTGCTCGTGAGAACATTCAATCGATTGTTAAGTATAGTCCGCGTAAAACTGCGAGTCTGCTCTGTATCACTACCATGAGTTGGCATAGAAACGCCACTATAGAAATTGTAAATAGAAAACTATTGTCATTTTGCTAGTGAATAACATAACTACTATCGTTACGGTATTTCTTGACAACGTCTGTCAAATTAATGACTCATGGGACCATAGATATATGCATGGGACCGAATTTGTATGGCAATAGATCATAATGACATTCCCTAGCGATTTGATTTCGATAGGTTTTTTACGTATCGAGTTACGTAGTGGCTCACACTACGGAGTTCTACGAGTAACCACCAGAGGCGCTGTACAATTTTTCATACATTTATTTTACGCAGTCGCTAGTGAGTAATACTTTTGTAAACTCATGGTAGTGCTACTGAATATACAATAGAAATGAATCCCGTCGCCATAGCAAATTGTATGACTAGTTGACTACATCAGCTTGCAACGACTTCAGAGCGGACTAGCTGTTTGGCGCGAACTATACTGTGATACCCAGTGGAAATTGGTTGTGTCACAAAAAATGACAAATAAAAATGACTAATACGTAACTACGAAACTAATATGCGTTACGTTTGAACCCAAAACGGGTAGAGCATTTCTGAAAAATACTGCTGAAGTTTTTATTTAACGTGTATTAATATAAATGGTATTTATCAAGATGAAACCGATCAAGCCAAATTTGATTGACCCGTAATATAATCTGATTTCGACTATTTGCTGGCATTTAATTTTTTTAAGATGCTCATCTTATTTACCTAATAGCTAATACCTGGGGTAAAACTATATATATTCGTATATCACACTATATCACACCAGTGCAAAGTCAGGTCATGTCCCTAGTAAATAAGTTAAGTTAGTAGCTATCTGTCAAAATCATCCATATTGTATTATATGCACTCTCCTTGCTGCGAGAGCATAGTTGTTTCATTTAAGAAGTTATATTTTAACGGCCGCCGGCTAGACGTGATTTCTTTATGTCAGTATGTACTCATATAGATGTATCTTCTTAGGCTATGTAATTACTGTAAAGTGTACAGGCATTATATATTTAAAGAAAAACCGAATAAAATCTGTCCAGGAAGGATTCACACAAAAATAACTTCTTGCGCGCTACAAACTTATGAAATTCTTTTGAAAAAATCACTCTAGCAGAACATTATAATTAAAAGTATTGATTATTCTTTTTCATTAATTTCCGTGATACAATTATTATTTTTCCTTTAAAATCATAGACTAGTAAAGATTACTCACCCTAAAAAAGAAAATAAAACCAATTTTGACAATTGAAATTGTCACTGTCATCTATTTTCGTGGCTGAAAAATATTAAAAAAATGTAGTTTATAGATCATTTACGAATGAAACGATATTTTTCTGCACTTTCTCTTAGATTTAATGTTTTTGCACCACTTAGTTGTGCATGTCGGCATTGTTCCGCGTAAATTACACCATGACAGCCATTAATTTGCTGACAGAACTGTCAGTCGCTTAAGCATTTTAATGGCTTCCTTCAATTACAAGGCGGTGAGATATATCTTATCTATGTTTAAAACAAATAAAATATTTTTTCGACTTTTTTAAACATGAACCGAATAATTATTTTGGGAGTGTAACATTACCCAAAATACAGAAGGATTCATCGCTGGATAATAAAAGATAAGTTCATTATCTTAATAATGTGAAGCGAGTTACTGGATTCGGTACAATTAGAAACCAAATATGGCTGACCGAATTAGGCTACTTCGTGATCCAATATGGCCGCCTCTGCAATTAAGTTTTCACTACACGAGAAATACATTACCCGTTTCAACAAATTTAAGCGATCGAGACCATATTTAACGTTCTAAGTAATATATTTATAGATAAATTATTGTATGGCATTTAGATATCGTTTTTAAGAGTTTTTTAAGTTTCCCGCGAAAATTACGCCATATTGTTTTAAAAGGTCCTCGAAAGGATGTCATCATGTCATGAAATAATAGGTAAGTACAGATAAATATTAAAATATATAACTTTCTTTAACATATTAAGTAAATATCCTTCTGTTATAATATTATTTAATAACAAATTTTAAGAGGTATTATATAACTATTAACATTTATTTGACCTAAGTGATAAATTAACTACCTATAATTAAATTTAATTCTAAAGATATAAATGTCTGTTTTAATTGTTAATGCTATAAGATAATGGGTGTATAAATTGGCACCCAGGTATTGGCCATTGGCTTAATAAACTCGAATTCAATTAAGATAACTTCGTGTCAATCTGAGCAATGTTGGTATCGGCCGGTTGTTTATTGACGGCTATTAATGTACATTTAAATATTGTAACGATAAAAGTAAAGGACTTTTAATGAACAGAACAAACATAAGTAATTTTAATATATACATATATATTATATACGTAATTAGTTACCATATAAATATCTCTTATCACAATAAAATAATGTCTATGAATGTGGTTACCGAAAAGATCAATTTAAAGATGCAAATTCTTTCTTTCAAAATATGCAAAATCCCACGTGCTTGTTTACTCATAAAATGCAATGTATAGTTTTAAAGCGTTATGTAAATAAGCGTTATAACGCGATAATAACTGCTGGATTGCTAACGGTATTATAAATAGCGTTAAACACATCTTGCATAGCTCTTGTCAATCCATCACACTAAATAATGTTGTAACAAGTGTCGTGTGGTATTTTCTTATTTCGCGGGGCTCACGGGTATAGGTAATAAAGTGTCACGTTGGAAACAAGCCCTAACTCGTCGATATAATCTGTGCAACTGGCACTCAAGTTTCCCGCCGCTGTCAAGGCCAGGCAGGTCATTGTTTTATTCGTTCCGTTCCCGCGCGATTTGTTACGCAGCTGATTCTGTACGAAGTTTTATTGTCTTAAAAACAAAAATATACCTTACACGCCAAAGCTATGGGCTTACTTTGCCGCATTTCGAGATAATGTAAAGGAATGATTCGATTTCAAAGCGGATCGTAAGGGATTCGCTTGAACGAAACCCGTACGCCCGGAAAGCGTCACGGATGTAAATATGGTGGACAACGAGCCACGGCGATCAGTAACCATCGTTTCATGTTATTTATAAACACGAGTTTATACCATTTGGCTTTACCATTGCATACATCAATAGGTTTAACATCTTAAGCTTCAAAGTAACGTCTCGTACAAAATATGCAATCAGTTTCTTTATTATTATTCGATTAAACTCAACCTGATTGCATAGAATCTTAATAATGGGTAACTAACTGTATTCCAATTTCATGTAGTCACGACGATGGTCAATAACTGGTGAGAGTTTTATCGAATTGTTACGTTATTTATTTTAACCCAATTTAAAAGCGGAAGAGAACTGGCTATTTTGATTAAAAGAGCGAATAAATGTGTCCATTAAACAAAATAATTAAGCAGTAAAAGGTTCCAAAAAATAAATGATCAGTTTATGTCCGAAATTATCTCTCGAAGTAAAGGCTATAAAATATAAAAATACAAATTGTTACACGGCAACATATTTTTATGGCGGCTAATAAGAAAGTGATAAATAAAAAGGCGCGAAATGGCTCATTAATCGGCGCGGGTGCGGCGATAATTCGAGCTGTCATCTTTAAGTGGCGGTGGGGTCGCGTTCTTATTTTGAATTCAATTTTTTGAATAGTGATAAATGGTGTGAATGACATGTTTGTCAGCCGGTGACTGGGGAATAATACACGTAAATAATTATAGATGTGGTTACGAAAGCGTGGTTAAAGCTCCGCTTTTGTGACTGACAAAGTTAACCTGTCAGGAAGTAGAGTTAAAAGAATATAGCTTTTTGTATCGATAACGTTGATCTCGAATGTTCAAATAAAAAGAACGAAGCATTTCACTTGGAACCGTAAAATAAACATTCAATTTCCAAGCTACAAAAATTTTACAATTCACGAGAGATTTATGTAGATCAGTCAGCCACTGGCAGTTACAAAAAGGTCTCAGTTTGCGGCATTAAAAAGTTTTCATTATTCGTTTTCATTTCACTTAGCGGGAAAGGCAAAGGCGGAGCGTACCGTACAGCCGATTCAATAAAGCTTCGATGAATGAACTTGATGTTATCTAAAAGTTTTTACGACCGTTTAGCTCTGAATGGAGTGTTCATTGTGAAACCGAAACGGATCGTCGGATCGCTCCGGATTTTAACCTTTATCTCTTTACACATTTTATAGTTATAACGCAGTAAGTATGTGACATAAAGATTTTTTGTTTTGAATTATAGTTCTCCAAATTTCTAGAACAGGTGTGCTATAAGATTAAAAGATTCTACGATCAAAAGATACTGATAAGTTGCTGTCCCCAAGAACTAAGATGGAACGTTTAAAATAATCCTTACTATAATATTGTAAATCTGAAAGTAACTCTGTCTGTCTGTCTGTCTGTATGGTTGTCTCTTCTTCACGCCTAAACCACTGAACCGATTTTAATGAAATTTTGTACAAAGATAGTCTGAGACCCGGGTAAGGACATAGGATAGTTTTTATTCCGGAAATCCCACGAGAAGTAGGGATGGATCGAAAAATCGGTCTTTTGGACCAAAAAATCTATATTAAAATGTATGTTAGTATGTCATATTATTTTCTTTTAAACGCGGGCGAAGCCGCGGGCAAAAACTAGTTAATTATAATTACCTACTTATAGCGTTTTAAGATCGTTCAATGAAAATACATCATGCCTACAAATGTAAAAACTACAAATCAAAGATAAGTTAATCGTTTTTATATATCTATACATATAAATAAAATCTGAGTGTCTGTTTATAATATTGAAATAACCGCCTTTTACTACATGCATATGAATATACATACGGTACATACACCAAAATAACATTTTTTACAATTTTTGTCTGTCTGTCTGTTTGTTCTGGCTAATCTCTGAAATGGATGAACCGATTTTGACGGGACTTTTATTGGCAGGTAGCTTATGTAATAAGGAGTACTTTAAGCTACTTATATTTTAAAACTAGGTGTGCCTCTGTTTCTTTTTAATGCAGGTGAAACCGCGGGGCACAGCTAGTAATACATAAAAACATAATTACAAGGAAGTTAGCTGAAACATTCATAAAAGCACTAATCCTTTGAGAACTGTTTATTCATTTATATTCTTAGCATATATCAAGATCCTCTGATCAATTATTTACAATTTATATGTCTCGCTGCAAACATTTATTCTGATCGGAAATCGAATCCGAGACCATTACGGCGGGCGGTTGCAAATCATTCAATGCTAACAAGTTAATTCATGTAACACGTGAACAATCAATAATGTTGTAATTTGAATAACTTACGAAGAGACTGAAGATTAAAATAAATGCAAATGTTTTAACTCGGAATAAAATTGTCTGAATGTTTTGTAGAATGAGGTCATGTGCATTTACCGGCGTTTATTATTGCTATTGCAATTAATTCATGCGTATGGTATTTTGTTTAAGTATTCTATTTTTAAAAAGTAATTCGATTCATTGTCTATAGATATAACGGTAACTCTAACTTTAGTCGCTTTTCGATCAGCTTTAACGGATTGACTAGATTAAAAATATTGACAATCTTAATGAAATGCATTCAGCTTGAAAACAAGCACTTTAAATTTCATTTGTATCAACATATACGTACGAACGTAGCTTAAGCTCATATTTCTATCATTCACCTAATCGATAATGTAGTTGCGTTCAAATTAAAACATCACGTAATATTTTCTTAATCAGGAATCATTGAAGAAATTTTATGCAAATGGCTCTAAGCAAGCCTCTGCAAGTACCAAAAAAATAAAACTTGTCTATGGCATGGCGTGGGTGTACGATATATAAGCTGCAGCGCTGCACAGATTAAAGATTACTTCTGATGGATGGAAATGAGCGTCGTTTGAATAATGCCTCACATATATTAGGGTGACAGACGAAGATCTTTAGTGTTTGCGAATAGAAATACGACGGCCATAAATAAGGATATTTCATTTCTAGGGACAGGAAAATAATCAATTTCGCTGCGTAATATTAAAATAGTAATCAAATATTATAGAGGTACCTAGGTGTTTAACATTTAACTTCGTTTCGCTTTAACGCCACTCCACCATCACAAAAATAATTTAAATAAGCCTCAATAAAAATAAAATATTCTAAAATCAAAGAAAGGAACGTCTAGCATTTGTATATTAATTTTATATATGACTAGCTGTGCCCCGCGGTTTCACCTGCGTTTAAAAGAAATAACGCGGATGAAACCGCGGAGCACAGCTAGTTCTAAGATATAAGTAGCCTGAGTTACTACTTATTACAACAGCTACCTTCCAATAAAAGTCCCGTTAAAATTGGTTCAGCCATCTTAGAGATTATCCAGAACAAACAGACAGACAGACAGCCAGACGAAAATTGCAAAAAATGTTAATTTAGTGTATGTACCGTTTGTATATTCATATCCATGTAGTAAAAAGCGGTTATTTCAATATTTAAAACAGACACTCTAATTTAATTTATATGTATGGATATTTAAAGGAGTAAATCTTTTATCGCGTATAATTGTATATACTTTTTTACCGTTCGCTTTTAAGTTCATACAAATAAAGAGAGAGTGATATATTATTGTCAGGTCCTATCTAATAAAAATTATAACTGTTCCTCCGTCCTATTGTTTGATAGAACAAATCGTATTCCTGCTGACTATGATTAATTCGACTTGATATATAGCCTATTAGGTGCACAGATAAAAATAAACCTGCTGTCATAAATTATTCTTCTATTGAATATATTAAATATCGTATGTCCGCATTTTTAATCGAGTTGTGCTGGATACAAATGTATTATGGATTTATATAACTGTAAGGGTGGTAAAACTCTTTAATTATGGCTACTCATTCTACTTTTAGCTTTCTTATTCCATTATTAGTTTTTCCTTAATGCGTTTTATTAAAGGGAAAAATAAATATTACATCGCCTATGTAGGTATATGTATACTGCATAGATAGACACCTACGTACGAGTATTACCGGAATAAGTAAAATATTATCTCATAAAATAAATTTCCTAGTTGTGACATAACAATTTGAAAAGACAGCAGAATGTTTGACTTTGAGAACAGTACGTATGTCAACAAAGTTTGAGATCTATCTGAAACTTCTCCCGCCATTTCATCGTCGTAAAATTTGATATTATGATCCAATAAAACAACTGTCAATTTCAATTGTTCAAACGAGCCATAAAACCATAGAGAATAGTTTACTGTCAAATAGAGGTGTAAAAGTAACGAGAAAAAGCAAACCCGTATGTATTCGTTACTATAAAAATGAGTACTCGTTACTTTCGTATCGTTACGTTACTCGTTACTTTTTGATACCTCAGAGGTTCAGTATGATAACCCAACGAAACAAATCGTATCGTTCATTTGGTACGAGTGTATCAGTGTAGTGTAGAACTGGAAATGATGAACTATTGAGTAAATACCTAGAATATTATAATATGTAGTATTAATGGAATCTCTAATTCATAATGAAATACCAACACTAAGTCAAAGTTATTTATTGTATTGACATTTAAACAAATAAATCTTTTATTTTGAACCTGAAATTAGACATTATTAAATAAAAACATATTTTAAACAACATAAATAGTTTGTTCTAATGAAATTAGTCATATTAAATAAAATAAAATTTCACATAATACTAATATAAATCGAGGAACGAAATCGTGCGAGTAACGAAATTCATTCAGTAGTAACGTTTCGTTACTCGGTACCAGAGAGCGCACCCGTTACTTAGTACCGAATACATACGGTTTGCTACAGGTCTACTGTCAAATCACTAAGATCACTTATTGATCACGAAATATACCTTCAGGTTCGCTTATACCCATTTCAGCCATAAACCAGAAGTTCTTGCGAAAGAAATATTAATTAAAACCTCAACATTTGCATATATTTATTACAAACAATACATTTACAACAGCGTACTTGCAAAATGGCGGCCGGCGCCTCGAGCAGTACTAATTAATCCTTTGATGCTTGTTCGCATTCGATTGTTCAATGGATACTTATTTATTATTCATTTATATTAATTACTGTGAAGGGAAATTTTAATTTGCTGCAAAATCGTCGTAAATTAAGTTCGTTTCATGAATTTATTGTTACGTTTTTACTTTCTAAAAACATTTTTGAAACATTTTTACTTTTCTGTGATTATGAAGACATTAATAAAGTTTATTGTAAAGTTATACAACTAAAAAAAAATTAAACGTATGTACGATGTATATGAATCATTCACAAGTTTATAGAATCTTAAAGATCTCACGGAATACAATATTGAATCGTGTGGCATTTATTAACCTGCTGATATTATGAATGATATATCATTGATTAGACCTAAAAGGGTTAATAAAACACTGACGTAAGATTCCTAATAAAGGCTTACGAGATTCAATACGCAATAAATAACGTTAATACTGCTATTCTATTATCTTCGATTGCAAGGATAATGTACTCCACAATCTAAAAATCTCAGAAATCTATGAATCATATCAAAGTAATATATTTTTAAACTTATTTTTTAATGTTTAAACCTTTGACATGTTATAAAGAGTACGTTATCCCTAACTTTTCGACCGATTTTGATATTAATTTTACTGATAGAAAGACATCACTAAACGTAATCTAACTTTTCAGCAATATTCTTTGAACATGAGCAAAATAACAATAATTAGTACTATGAATTATCGAAAACTTAAAATATTGTACGTAATTAATGAAGAATTAAAAAGACTTGACGATCAAACGAACTTGTTGATCAAATACCAGTTTCTTTAAAACTCAAAATTCTTACCAAAGTAACGTGCTAAGAAGCAACTTCTTCGTAAACTGTAAGTTTCTTACCTGCAACAAAAAACAATGATTTAATAGATAGAAAACAACACAAACGTGCTGTAAGAGCTGTCAATGAGACAAGGAAGACAAAAGACAGAAGTTTTGACGGTAACTCGGTAACGACTTCTTTGTTGGTTGTTGCAAACTGTGTGTTAAGTTCAGGAGTTACGAGATGTTTACAGTAGAATGGATAGTTAGTGCAATGATTTTTTTAAACAGATTAATTCTAATTCATTCTTATTAGTTTCTATTACGTGATGTTTTGGAAAACTTTTGAGTTTTCTTAGTATAAACTATATACCATTACACCATACATTTATGCAAATTTGTATACTTACGCTTAAAGCGATGAAGAAAATTCAACCAGTAATAATATAAAAGTTCATGTAATCAAAAATAACTTTAGAAGGGTTTTAAGAACAAGTCCAAAACAGTACTTAAGTTAATGTAATAAGTTAAGATAATAATGAAGAACCATGCCAAACAGTGAGACTTAATAAAGATATAGCCACAGTAACAAATCTTGTTACAGATATAATTTCGAATAAGTTATCTTACTCGTGTGTTAATAGAAAATAAAAGAAAATGTTGCAAGGAAAATAAGTCAAAGTTTAGTTGGTAGCTACTTCGTAACGACTTCTCGTAAGTTCGGCGGACGAGCTGAGGTAACAAGTTCGTGTAAGAATGGTGCTGGAGTAAGTTTTGCGTGATTTGCAGAAACGACGACATGCTCGCCGAAGTATATCTGGAGAACGTATTTTGTTGTTCTATACTGGACTCGTGAGAAATTATTCTTTGGACGCAGTAGAAAAATATGCGTTAAACACTAATATACGCGCTAATTTATTGTATAGCGATAACTGAAAACCTTTCATTCGGTCTTCGGACCATTCACTTATCATAAGTGATTAACATTTATAATTAAATGTCTCTACATTCCAATTCTTTATAGTCATCAAAAATCCAGTCTCTTATAAAATTAAGGATATTATTTTCAAAGTGTTATTGATTAAGTGATAAATTTTACCACTAGATTGCATAACATAAACACAAGTAATTTAGAATCAATTAATTGCTTAAGGCCAAAGTTCTTATACGGTATAATTATACCACTTTGATAAATAATGAATCATAGTGATACAAAACAAAGTGTTGTAAAGACAAGTTATAGAAAACGATATAAAATGGAGCGAAGGTTCTATCCCAATCTGGTTGAGAAGCCGCAAGCTACTAAACCAGATCTCAGTAACGAGATGCACGACGAACGATGGAACGTACAATAAAAGTTTGTGTAACGGTACACATAAAAGCAATATTTTGTATGAAAAATGAAGCTGTTAAACATTTTGAAATAAAACTAGATGATTTACAAGTAAATAGGTATTGTTCAGTCTAAGAGAAAATAATGTTTTAAAATATTATCATTTTAATAGTTTAGTTTTATGAAATATAGCATATAATTTTACTACTATCGTATAAGTGACATGAAAAACAAGTCTTTATCTTAAATATTTGTAATAACTTCAACCCGTATCGTTAAAGTTCTACCTACGTAATGATCTCAGATCACAAATGGGAACTTAATATCCCAGTTATAAGGTTTAACAGCGCCTGAAACCATAACGGTATTAGGGTTACTGCAAATTGATTCCAAAGACCACATTTCGATGAAAAGTGCTAACTATTAAGGAACGTGCAAAGCCTTTAGAGACTGTGTGCTTTCTTGTAGTTTTGCACCAACTGATAATTTCGTCGGGTCTGACACCCCGCGGCAAGTGCACAGCAAACAAAATAACACAGTGATTGCTGGCAGAGATGATATGATTGCATGAGTTACGGGCAACTGGGGCCGTCACAACGAGCGTGCACTATATACAATTGTGGACCTAGTACGCTGCCCTGAGGCACGCTTCCAAGCTTTACCCGACGGATTTCTAGTTTTACTTTATAAGTTCAATGTAGCCAGTAATTTGATAAATAAATGCTTATTCGACAACGCGGGAAACAATGTTTTATGACGTAGATATTATTATTAAGGTACTTGAACATTGCTATTATAGTAAAAGCTTTAGATAGTACTGTTATGTAAATATAAACATTTCTCTTCATTTTACAAAGATGTAACAACGTTATTAGAGAATATGACATTAAAGCTATTTCTATTTACTTTAATCGCTAAAACTATCAATTATAAATTTAATAATAAAAGCTTAAGAGAAAATTTACGCAACGAGAGAATGTTAAAGGAATAAGTATTTAAGCGCTTGGAAAGGTGTAAGATGCAAGAACCTTTCACAAAGAATACAAGAAGTACTAAAAGGTACACACAGTTTTAATATCTTATTATTAGGGTTGTCGACATACGTATCTAAGTAAGAATAAAAAATAATGGCGTTATTCAAATATGATGATTGGGTAAATATAAAAGCAATATTCGTTATATAAATTAATTGTTTAAAGATTAAAACATTAATTAAATAGTCAAAAGTTCTTAACGGTAAAATCGGAAGCGTCGTCTGAGTCTTCTCAAAAGCCATTGTGTTCCCAGTAAAGTTATTAAAGAAACACAACAATACTGTTTGAAACCCTTTCATGTAAATTCTGGTAATTTCCGTAAATTAAAAATATTTCAAGCTCCGCCGCTAGCCCTGTCCATCCAATCTTAAAACAAAGGGAATATAAAATGCAAGATTTACTTGAAAACGGGAGATGTAGCTAAGGGGAATAACACACGAGCGACAGTTCATGTCGACAATTGTTGCCAACGGTCGTTGTTTGTCCTCTGTGAACGTCGCCGACTATCGTTGACTGTCGCTACATGTCGTCATTGCCCGTCAACGATAACCATTGATTGTCAAAAACTTTCGCTGCCTATCTATAGTAATCGAAGACAGACCACAGGGCGCTGACTACAGGCCACAATCGGCAACTGTTGCCAACAAACATAAACATGAACTCCCTCGTTTATTAGCTCACTGTCGTACATGTATAACCTGCCTTAAACGCAACGACGTCTCAGTTAACCCGACCTAAGGAAATTGTTATTCGGAACTTCTCCGTGGAACTAGAAATGGTTAGACCATAGTCGCTGACTACAGACGACAATTGGCGACCGTTGCCGACAATTATCGTCATGAACTCTTTATTATTTATTCACTCGGTGCCGCACATGTGTAACCTCCCTAAAACGCAAAGACGTCTCAGTTAACCCGACCTAAGGAAATTGTTATTCGGAACTTCTCCGTGGAACTAGAAATGGTTAGATTTATTACAGAGTCGAGATGCGGCTTCAGGCGTAATTCCGATAAAAGCACTTATGTTTTTTACTAAATTGACGGATTTACTGTGAGCCGGTGCTAGGAATAAAATCGCTATCCTATATCTTAAATGTACATTAGCGGATGCATGAAAAAGGAACGTAGCAAGTGTGGGATACTGGTTAAGAATTGAATGTTTTATTTTTTAGAGATTGTTACTTTACATAGTTTGCATGAGATATTGTGTGACGATGAGATTAATGAGAGGATTTTTATTAGGGCTCCGTACCGAAAGAGTAAAAATGGAATCGTACGAGTATTAGTAAGACTCCGATCTCTTGAACCGTATTAGATAGACATTTGAAATTTGCGCAGAAAATGTATGACGGTGGCCGCAATATTATGACACGGATATTTATTATGAACTCCAAATAAGATTTGTTTCCTACCTGAGGTCAGCCACAGGTGCGTTGTTTCCTCTAAGAACTGAGTCGGAACGCCTCAAAATGTCTCCCTCACCACACCCTTCAAAGTGGAACACAGCATCGCATAACATTAGTGTTGTTAGGCCTATGGCGGTACCTCCAGAGTCGAAAGGGTCGTCAGTCATGCTCCATCCTCTCGTTCAGTCATGCTCTACCCGTTTTGGATTTAAATTTTATTCACGTATTTTATTCATTAGTAGTCTAATAGTTATTAGGGTTTCAATTCTGACAGTATTTTGTGCCACCACAAAGTTCGACCCCCTATCACGTTTCTTTAAGAATTAACAAAATTTCAATATGCTATAGGGTAGTCAGTAAAATGAACATCAATTCTGTTATCGGACATTTTCATCAGAGTTCTTTCTTTTCACTCACTTCAAAGGCTTATATCGCAGATATTATACAAAAATGTTAAAACAATTTTTCATTGATAGCCTTTGGATAATCAGATAAAAAGAAATCAACAAAGATTCTATACAAAAAATAAATTTGCGGTGAGGTATTTAGTTAAATATTAGAAGATTCCTATTTTCAGCAACGTACTTTTATTTATGCTATTATTTCTTTATGAAATATATAAAATTTGGTTTTGATATTAAATTAGATAATTCAAAAAGTCAAAATGATATCCGAAAACAAAAAAAAAAATCTAGTTTTTGATAACCCTATCTTGACTTCTTAGTACCTATTATAACATAATCCTACTAATATTATAAGGGCGAAAGTTTGCGAGGATATATGGATATTTGTATTTATTTGTAGCAAAAACTACACATTGGATTTGGATGGAACTTTACGATATATAGTTTAATCATCAGAATAAGATATAGACTACATACAACATGACAATAATGGTTTGTAATAATGAATTGAAGACAAAATATTATCTTTTTGAACACACACATTTAGTATTGACTGAAGTTAAGTCTACTAGACTCTACGAAGAGAATTTCAAACTGAGTTTAAGAGCTATACAATTCACGTGGCACTTAAGCCCGCTAATCAAGAAAACCGATAGACAAACGTCAATGCGAACACACTAGATTATAAGATGAAGACGTTTAGACGTAAAATTGAATAGCTCAATTCTGAGCTACGTGAGCAGAGATAGCTCACAGAATCTATTAAGGCGAAGGTCGTAAAAATGGATAATACAGTGAATGCGAAGTCGATGTTCTTGTGAGTTACACGTATGTTCAATTAGAGTGCCTGAGTTGAACCATAGGCCTTAACACTGAAGCCATAGAAACCAAAATCCATATCAGAACCAGTCTTAAAACAATGAAACGATAGAAGGTTGTGAAAGTCGATCTTGAGACAAATTTTTACGACGCGTTCGAAATGTTACAAAATACTTTTAAAGTCATTTTCGACCAAACAATCACCATTTCAATGAATTGCTTTCTTTCGTTTCGTGGTATACGTAGTCGATCGACCATCGGCCATTTATGATTTTGCACTTACACTTTTAAATAACCTGACTTTAAATTATACAACTTATATTATTTTAAAATTACACTGTTCGTTCATATACGTTGTAAAAACATAAAAGCTAATTTATTTAGCAAGTAAACAAATTGATACAAGGAAGAAATGTTCATAGCGATTGTCTCGCGTATGAGGCCCGACTTCTTGATTATTGCCAAAGGGCATTTACTCAATAGACTGACTAGGCCTGTTATTAATAATTAATCTATCCAGTTTTTGCCTAGCAAACAAACAACAATGCTATCTTTCGGGTCTAAAACTGTACTAAGTTTGAAGCTGAAACACACATAATTTCATTGAAATCGATTCACCGGTTTCGGAGATTAACGTGTATACAGTAATACCACAGTACAAATATGGAACAGTATGGAAACTAAGCCTAGTTGATAAAATAATTACCTACACTCTATTGAAGAATAAGGTTCATCGCGGCAATCGCGGAAATAAATAGCAAACAAATAGCAACGTAGCCTCTCATGTTGACGCGACACTCGCTGCTGCAGCACTGCGAAAACCGTTTAGGAGCCTCGTCGATGCGTATTTTTGTGTGAGTATGCCGTTTCGAACGCTTTGTAGGGAGTTTCCATACTGTTCCATATTTCTGCTGAGGTAATACGTTATTTATTATTAAGATTTTTGTATCTAGGCAGATATATCTCGTATATTACAAATGCGGAAGTCTGATATAACTTACTTGACTTATGATTCATGTTATTTTCTACATCGGTTGGTAATGTAACTTTCTTTGATTTCTGTCACGTGCATATCGGAATTTCCAATCATCGGAAGTTATTCACGAGCTTGCAAACGATAGTAATTTGCAACGCGTTCCTTTAAAAGAAATAAAATTTAATTCTTTAAAACATAAAACTAAGTAAGCTTTAAATAAGTTAGTAAGATGTGCTGCATTTGTACCCAATAAAGAAAATAGTTTTAGAATAGTCGCAAAAATTCTGCCCAATGCCAAAATAAGAATACAGTAAAGTTCTTCTTATTTTATTATTATTTGAAGTACTGAAATGACATTATTATCCTGATTATGTAGACACTACCTATGGAAGTTTATAAACCATCCTTAATAAAACAGAAGTCATATATAGATTTCACATACTCGTATTTATTACTGCTCACAAACTTGAAACGTCTCAAGTAAGTGTGTTTAACACACTTCAAATATGACGTTGGTCTAGTTGCAGTCTAACTGCAAGAGGTCTACTGAATTTAAATATAGCTGCCACGGCAGACGTTCTGCACTTTCTGTTAGGAAACGACGTTTTTAATAACTTAAACACACTCAGTGATGAATGAGAAATTGTGAATTGGAATTAATCTAGCAACTTTTTAAATTATATAGGAGTAGCAGACAAGCATACAGTCCACTTGATGGTAAGTGGCTACTGCCGTCCATGGACATCTGTAATCAACCCCAAATAGGATAAGATATTGCTACGCGCCACTACGCCTTAGGACTAAGCTGGAACGCCTTGGTAAAGTATATCCTTTACCACACCTTTCCAACCAGAATACAGCAACTTTGCTGTTGTGAGGTAAAAATAGGTGTGGCGGTGGTGGTGCCGGAGTCAAACCACAAAGGGTTCTACCACCCTCAAAATAAATTCCAATTAAATTGTATTGGAATTAAATGCAATAATGTTTTATACATTAAGTATAGAAAGGCTTGAAACCCCGACAAAATCACAGCATCACACCTCATAAACATACAGATAAAAAATAAAAAGCATTCTGAAACCATCGAGGCGCTACCTCAATCTGGCTTTTTGAACAGCGTGTCGTCTTATAGGATTTATTTCTTGATTCTCGACTTCGCCAAATCTCATTGCACGCCATGACATTTGTGAATGAATGACATTAAATTGATTTCATTTAAAGCCGGATTCGTTCACGCGATCGGGTACAAGAAAAACGAGGTAAGTCATCGATATACTACTAAAAAATGTCATTGAGGTAAGTAGATAAAATTGGTATAATGGTCGAAAGAGGAGTCAAGTTATTTATATATTTATATATTCTCCTTTTTTAAGTAAGCTTACTACGGTATTGATAATGCCTTTCTGTATCATAAAATAGTTTTCTACGCGAGATAACAATGCTATATAGTAAAAAAAAAAAATTAAAAAAGGTATTTGTATTCAAAGTTTAAAATATTTTTCAAATTAAAAATTGTAACCAGTAATAGATATTGGATACTGTAACCTAACTAATGAGTTTGAGTCATTACATAAAATAGATTTATAAAGTATATCAAATAGTCTATGGTTTAAATCTATTCATAATCTATGCGCAACTTAGCGCCAAATTATACATTTTATACAAAGCTATTTCAAAAAGTAATTGATTTAAAGAAAGTATTCCAAATAGTCTATGGTTTGCTGTGCGTAATCTGTGCACAACTTCGCGCCAAATTATACTTTTTTTTTTAACCCAAAGTCATTGAGGCGACCGAAGCCGATCGGGTACACGGGCAAACACAATGAAATAAATCTGGAATGGAGACAACGGCTCACGAATCGACTTGTTGTAAATCGCGGCGCGGAACCGGATGACATGTTTTTGTTTTTTCTTCGGCCAAGCTCGATCGCGTTTGATGAGGCAAAGATTATTTGTTTTATGAGTCCGTTAAGGTAATAACGGGATTTATTTTAATAATTTTGTGTAACGTCTATTTATTAAATCCGATTTATCGAAAGAAATATGCTTTGGATATATGAAGAAATATAATGTTCAAATAAACAAATACATATTAACGAAATAGAAAATGCATAGCTCATACTTTTTACATTTCCCTGTAAAGCATTTTTATGGTAAATTTAATTCCTTTAATAACAGATTTCAAAAAGAAGGTCATCAATTTGATCGTTATGTATGTAGGACATATCTGTGTAGGTATATACACGCATTTCTCCGAAACTACAAGAAAGAAGACCACTATCTGTAATTAAAAAGCTACGTATCATTAAAAGCGTTTCAGCCAGTTAAAAGTTTGAACCGACAAGACACTTCGAGTCCCGATACTCAAACAATTTAATTGTAGCCCAAATTATATCAGATTGCTTGTTAAACGACTCCAAATGGACCTTATCGAGATTCGGACACCGGTTCAAGTAATAAGATTTTCACTTTAATGTTAAGATAATAATGTAAGGGCTTTTTACAACATGCCTTGTTACTCCGTATGTCATAGATTAGTAAAGATTACTCACTCCTAACAAGAAAATGTAAAGTTTTGACAGTTGAAATTGTCACTGTCATCTATTTTGGTGTTTGAAAAATATTAAAAGAAATGTACTCTTTAGATCATTTTTTTTTTTTTTTTTTTTTTTTTTTTATAATATTGGAGTAGCAGACGAGCTTGCAGTCCACCTGATGGTAAGTGGCTACTGCCGCCCATGGACATCTGTAATCAACCCCAGATAAGATTAGATATTCCTACCTAAGGTCAGCCACAGATGCGCTGCTACCCCTGAGGACTAAGCTGGAACGCCTCGGAAAAGTCTGTCTCCCTTACCACACCCTTCAAACCGGAACACAGCAGCGCCTAACACTGCTGTTATTAGGTAGAAATAGGTGTGGCGGTGGTGCCGCCGGAGTCGAACCACAAAGGGTTCTACCACATTCATACGAATCATCATTTACGAATGAACCAATATTTCTCCGGACTTTTTCTTCGATTTCGTTTTTTTGCACCACATAACTGCGCATGTCGGCATTGTACCGCGTAAATTATACCATGACAGCCATTAAACGGCTGACACATCGTCACCCGTTTAAGCCATTTATTGGCTTTCTTCAATTACAAGGCGGTGAGATATCTATACATATCTATGACTACAAATAAAAATAATAATTGAACGTGGACTTTATTTTTATTTTTTCGCCTATGGACATTTGCAACACCAGAGGAGTCGCCAATGCATCGCCGGCTTTGAAGGAAAGCTCTTTTTACACCCCTCTTGAATAGCCCCATGTCATAGTCCTGAGGGAATACCTCAGGAGGAAGTTTATTCCACATTTTGCACGTACGCGGCAAAAATGAACGATCAAACCGCACCGTGGAGGACCGCCACGGGTCCAGTTGATGTGGATGGAACTTCATCCTACGGCGAGTGGTGCGATGAAGAAAAGGCGACGTAGGCACCAGACTAAAACGGTCACTTCACGTGTTTTGGAACTGTACAGAACATAGAATTCTAGTATAACAAAAGATTAAACTGGGTTATCTGGTAAAATGCCAAATGCAAATTTAAAAGTAAAGCCCAAAATAAAAGGAGCATTCGCAATAAACTTGTACTTGTGGCGCTTACAGCAGATTTTCCGGGAAATGGCGGAAAACTGTGTTTCCTTTGTAATGATAATTCGGACGCAAATTATCTTTCATTGGTATAGTTCAGTTTATTATGAGTACTTGTGTCAGATCAACGCTTAACCTTGCGAATGAAAAATATTTAGCCGACAGAATTCGGTACTGTACATAAAAACTAGAGATGCGCCGAGTAGTGGTTTCACCGTATAACCGAATACCGAATAATATTCGGTTTAACCTTTACCGAACCGAATATTCAGCCGAATTATTTGGTTATTTATCTATTGTCAGTTTGCCAGTTATGTGTGTTTATACACAGTTTAAAATGTTGATTTGAGTTTTAAAACTGAATACTCATATTAGGTTTAAAATAAATGTTAACTATACTAACTATAGATTAAGTAATAAACGTGTTGACTTGAAGTTTCAAAATAAATGTTGATTTGAAGTTTAATTGCCTTATTTTATTAGCTTTATTCAACATATTCTTTATAGGATTTGGATTTGACTTATAACAAAATATAAATTTTATACAAGAGGTTTTCTGTTTTAGTGCTGTACCATGTCGTGTATACAAGAAAATAGAAATACTCGAACCGAACATATTTGGCACTAAAACCGAATAATTCGGCCGAATACAAATAGCAAACAAAGATGCCGAATACTCCGAATACCGAATACCAAACGAATATTCGGCGCATCCTTAATAAAAACTTAGCACATATACTTCTTAAGCTATTACCTAAGAAGAAATAAATATTCGTACTGTTCACTCTTCTGTCGTCAAATTCACTCGGACACATAACTCAGTCCGAATTATCATTAAGCAAGTTCAACTTCCAGTGATAGTGTGCATTCAGAGCAGGCTCGGCAAGTATATAAACGGCCCTACACGTAAAGCGCCGTATTTACAATACCCGCCATTGTCCGGGGAACAATCGCGAGCTAGTTACGGGGGTCGTTAGCTGCCAACCGGTGTTCAGGTGACGCTGCTCGACATTCGTTATAAATATATCTGTTATTATATTTTTATTTCGTTTATAATGTGGGAGTAAAAGCGCACCTGATAGTAAGTAGCAACTGCGCACATGGACTAGTGTAATTAACCACAGATAGGATTAGATTTGTACTCGAGGTCGACCACGGATGCGCCGCTACCCTTGAGGACTAAGCTAGAACACTTCGGAAAAGTATGTCTCTCTTACACCCACCCACACAGTAGCGTTTAGCACCGCTGTTATTAGGTAGAAGTAGGCGTGCCAGTATACAGATTCGAACAGAAAACATAGTAGAACTCTCTGTGATGCGACCCCGGCGGCATCACTGTCACACCTATTTCTGATTAACATCAGTGTTAAGCGCTGCTGCGTTCTGATTTGAAAGGTATTGTAAAGGAGACATACTTTTCCGAGGCATTCCAGCTTACTGCTCATAGGTATGAACGAATCTGAGGCTGACCTGAGGTAGGACTCTAGTCTCACCTGGGCTTGATTACAGACGTCTCAGTAGCCACTTTAAGATGTACTGCTTACTCTTTTGCTACTTCTATAGCATAAAAAACTTCCATAGACAAAATAAACTAGCTACGACTTCTATAAGTTTCGTTCAATAATAGCTGCATTACATAAACTTGCGTCTATTTGTAGCATTGGTTTAAAAAAGCTTATCTACTTATCGAGTATCCGTTGGTATCGGGTGTCGCCACTTCATCAAGAAATCCTCACAAATCACATTATACAGTGACTTGCCAGACAGACAGCGGGTAGCGATAATCATGATAGAGTGTAATTTAAAGATTTTGTGTAATTTTACAATTACATAAGGATTAGTTATTGTATTTAAGTAATTATTTTTTGTAATAATTGACAGTTTTGTTGTTTATTGTGTAATTTTACAATTACATAAGGATTAGTTATTGTATTTAAGTAATTATTTTTTGTAATAATTGACAGTTTTGTGTTTATTTGAACAGTTAGGCCATTACAAGGGCGTGATGACTTTGATTGAAGCTTTACTACATCAATTTAAAATTCGAACGTATTTATGGATGTAATAAGACATTAATTCTATTTAGTTTATTTTAAGTTGTCCATAGACAATGGCCACTTAACATTAGGTGGACTACAAATCCGTTAGAGTTAGCATTCCGTACAAGGTAGAATTGAGTAGCTCGCGAGTGAGTGATATAAAAGATATATATCTTCAGAGCTAATCACTCATCAACTCCGACGATTTTGAATTATATCTTTATATCCGCGTCACATGGTTGAGTTCATAGGGCTTAAGTGAGCTACTGAGCTAAAAGAGTGATATATACCACTGAGTTCAAAAGATATATCTCTCTCTTTTCACTTTAATGATTTATTGATGCACCTCTAGTACAGGGAGAAACCCTACTATAATACCACTCGAAAAATGTAGTACACAAAATTACGTATGAACAATACTAACTCGTTCATCGTTACTCGCCGACAGTACAACGAACCCGAACTAAGAATCCCGAATCAGTAACACCTAATAAATCTCCCAAATATTTGGCCGGAGTCTCAACTCGGGATCTTCAATCCGCTGCTCATCAATTTGGTAGAGATCCGGAGTGCAAGCTGATTGAATCAAAACTTTACGAACATTTCTTAACTGTGTTTATATTGTAAGTTACTGTGTTTACGTTGCATAATGTGTCGCTGTGATTTTAATTATTAACTAGTAATTACTATGTAAACAAATTCCGTGTTTTTATAAATAACTAGCTGACCCGGCAAACTTTGTACCGCCTCAAAATCTATTTATCAAATATAATTCATATAAAATATAGCCTATGTCACTCGTGGATAATGTAGCTTTCGAATGGTGAAAGAATTTTTAAAATCGGTCCAGTAGTCTTTGAGCCTATTCATTACAATCAAACAAACAAAGTTTTCCTTTTTATAATATTAGTATAGATAGTATAGATTAATTGAAAAAGGAGTGTAACGTAGCCTACGTCCATAATGTATACGAATCCAACGACACCTCACATGTTACGTTAAAATCCGTCGAACCGTGTGAACTATAGGGTGTGCCAAAGATGTGGAATACACAAACATATTCACGAAAATATTACCTTTTACAACCAGATAATTAAAATCAGGCAATTTTACCGTAAAAGATTTAAATCTGTCTTTATCACAACCCCTCTAACTCCTAACACACACAATCCTAACCGATTATTTTTTTGCCTCCAAAAAATGTAATCTAATATATAAAATTCTCGTGTCACAGTTTTCGTTGCCATACTCCTCCGAAACGGCTTGACCGATTTTGATGAAATTTTTTGTGCTTATCCGATATCTATGAGAATCGGCCAACATCTATTTTTCATCCCTCTAAATGATAAGGGTTGTTCACCCTTAACATTTTTCGGGTGAGCTAGTTCAATATATAAATATTTCTTATCGTATTATAATGTAGCAAATAGTTCCAAAAGCGTCTACTTTAAACATTTCCTATAAGGAGTTTTTAAAACTGTAAACATTTAAAACAATTTTTAGGTTAAATGGAAACAATTAGTTACTTACTCCCAGTGCGGCATCGATCCTGGAACTCCCAAGGAACTAACTGTAGCATTACCATGAGTTGGCATAGAAACGCCACTATAGAAATGGTAAATAGAAAACTATTGTCATTTTGCTAGTGAATAACATAACTACTATCGTTACGGTATTTCTTGACAACGTCTGTCAAATTAATGACTCATGGGACCGAATTTGTATGGCAATAGATCATAATGACATTCGCTAGCGATTTGATTTCGATAGGTTTTTTACGTATCGAGTTACGTCACTACGGATTTTAGTTCTACGAGTAACCACCAGAGGCGCTGTACAATTTTTCATACATTTATTTTACGCAGTCGCTAGCGAGTAATACTTTTGTAAACTCATGGTAGTCCTACTGCAAGAGTTTAATTGAAGGTTATTGAATTAGACTCGCGTGACTACAGCCGGCAGACTACGTACTATGAGATTAGGGGTTATAATCTCATTGGGACGCTTTGCGCTGGTGATAGCGATAGTAACGTGAAGAGTAGAGTTCGAAGGGGAGACACAGGGTAAGATTTAGTTAACTTGTAATCTTAAATAGAAGTAGCAAACGGGCGTACGGTCCACCTGATCGTCAGTGGCTACTGCCTAAGTATATAATACTGTTAAATTCTACTGTAAGTGTGCAATAAAGAGTATTCTATTCTATTCTATATCTTTAATAAAATTCAGATAAGATCAGATTCCTATCTGGGATCGGCCACGCATACATTCCTACTTCCTATTCCTGAGGCCTAAGTTGGAAGGCCTCTGAAAAATATGTTTCTCTTACCACACCCTTCCAACCAGAACACAACAGCGCTTAACGCAACAATTATGAGGTAGAAATCCATTTAAGCAGAACACAGCACAGCGCTTAACGCTACATTAGACAGAAATAGGCATGGTGGTGATGCCGCTGGCGTAAAACTACAAAAGGTTCTACCATCTTCAATCATACATGAAGATGAAGAATCCTTATTACAGATATACCAATGTAGCCCTCTAGACTACTGCCTACGCACTCCAGGAATCTTTAAACAGGTTTAAATACTTTAAAGTTTTTATTAATGACCACACTTTAATCTTAAGTGACCGACTGAGACAAGGCACAGGAGGTACAAAATATTTTGAAGCCAGTTTAAACAAACAGTCCGCGCACACAAATATTTAACCCGAGATCAAAGCAAAAGCTTGTTATTTCATTAGCCGGGTTAATTGACCGTCAAATCCTTGTGCTAACAACTTAACGGTGAAACTGAACGTAAGTTAACGTATCTGTTAGAGGAAATTACGCGCCACGCGCGAAGGCAAAACGTGAGAAAACCTGGATACGTGAGAAATATCTGAAAAGGTGTGTGAAGTCTACCAATGCGCTCTTGACCAGCGCGGCGGACTATGACCTAATCCTTCTCATTCTGAAAGGAGACCCGTGCCCAGAACAGTAATGTGGTGACGACGATGTGTCACTCAGAAGATTCTGATTTAAGCCCAAAAGCAAAAGCACAGAGGTGATGATATTGGATTTGGATGGTGTCGAAGTTTGGGCCCTTACATATTTGTCTTTGTGTGCATGCTAATCGCAAGAAATCTTAGAATGAGACAAGTTTTTATAAAAGAAGCGTTTTTTATCGGATTTACACAATTAATCAAGTCTCTTTGGCATATTATAAGTAGTCCTGTGTTTTTCTTTTGCACCATATTTAAAGCAATATAATATAGTCCTTGGGGAATTAGGGATTATCTGTTGCCGATCTAAGTATGTTTCGGGGACGATTGCAGATTACCACATGGTCTACCATTTACTCCTTCAAACATCATAACCAAACATCTTACAAACTAGAAACTTGCGCACTATCTGACTTATTTTAAAAATCGCCGCCATTTACAATGTTACAAAATATTTTTGAACGTGGAACGTGGGCTCCATACACTATCAGGCATTTATTACTTTTATTCCTGCACTGAGTTTCTCGTTCTGTTCTCCTAGTATGTTATTTTTACGGCGAATCGTGAGCACGATCTCGCTACTGGGTGGTGTATATCAGTTACACATGCTACATTACTCTATATCATTTAGTGTTATTATTTTACGTGTTTCTTTTTCGCCATTTGTGTTTAAATTTCTGTAAGTGTGACTGTGGTGAGTTTTTCGAGCTTTTGTACGTACGTATGTATGTGTGTATCTATATATGTATATAGAGTATGTCTCATTCTTTGGCACGTCATACTTCGCAAAGGGTTTGAAAAATTTCGACATATGAAGTGTCGTTGCACTTATTTTAATAGTGCCAACATAGGGTATATTTTTAAGCAGTTGGAGTTTTATAATTAATATTTTTTTATTTTAGTATATTATTTTAGAATGGTCCAGGCTGAAAATCAGTTGCCGAGATCCTATCTGGGTTTTTTCTGAGTTCCGAAACCCTTTTCATAGACTTTAGCTGCATCACACGATTATGTATTTTGATTTCATTGTTTATTATGTATTATAATGTGTTGTTGTTGCTTAAGTTGTTGAAATAAATAATATATCTATCTATCTATCATTTTATCTATAAAGTGCACGCTATCATGGTTTAAAAGTTCCTAAAAATAAGATCGGACTGGCTGTTTATGGCTTTTACACTCACATAAACACCCACAAACACATCAAATACACTAATCTAAATTAATCCTTAGAGCGTTTTCACATTATCCGATCCGATATCGGTATCGGACGCCGATACGATATCGGGGTAAGTAAAATGTATGAAACATGTACCTGCCTTTCACATTGTCCGTTCCGATATCGGATATCGGAGCCGACAGCGATATGCTGGCGACACCATCGGACGCCCGTGAGCCGTCGGGCGATAATGTTTGTATGTGTGCTCTACGTGTATCTAAATTGTCTCTGTGTGCGTAGAGCCCGATGCGCGGCGGCCATTTTGAGCTTGTTTACTAGTTTGGTTGTCATCATGGCGTCGTCATCATTTGAAATAATTGAATGTGGATTCACTCATACGAAAGTAATTAAAAAACTTTCTAGGTGCGTGTTGTAGCTTGCTAAAAAGAGTGTAAAATGCTCCCTCTAAATATCTAGCTTCCACAATAGGATGTATCCAATACTGTCTGTGAACAGATCTTTTTTTGCGTCTCAAATATAAGAGATACAGCAAATAAAGTTTTCTATTATAGTCTGCCATGATGACCTGTCCGCACTAAGCTATCGAGCAAATGGCTGTATCGGAACGATTTTGTCGGAAATATGTGAAAATAGCACATGGTGTCGGCTATCGGATGTCGGCTATCGTCGTCCGACACCGATATCGGATCGGATAATCTGAAAACGCTCTTAAGCGTATTTCTATAAGCGTTTTAAGCTTTGAGTGTAGAAATATCTGCCTGAATGACATCGAACCTGGAGGCTTTTCATAGAAGACTGGTTCTCGCATTTTGCAAAAATGTTGATACTTCAAATTTATTTTTTTGCGCAATTTTTCAAACGATGTAAAAAGTGCACAATGCAATGAAAATTAATTGACCAGATGTAGAAAATATTTACAAAATGTAAAAATATATTTTCCGAGTATATCGCCCATGCTGTGGATACGCGTGTAATCGCACCGCCGGCAGCAGGTTTTAATTGGTTTTCAGTGTTGCCAGCTCAAACTGTTTTCCCTTTAAAGGGCAGAATGGAAACGCTGTTGTATTGTTTTAAGTGTGGAGAAAAAGTAGACGAAAAACAAGATTTCTACGCTAAGATTTTTGTGTTTTCCCACAAAAACGAATACATAGTCGTGTCTAAATCCAGAAATGAAAACTAAATTCATCATTTAGATATCTACCTGACCGGGAATTGAAGCCGGAACCCACCCACAGGCCGACATGATGACTGCTCCGTCATGCGGCCCGATGAATAGTCTATTTGGCATTTTTTACGGTGAAAGTAGGTACTAAAAATTGTGAAACTACGCCTCCAATTGTGCCTTGTTCTAAAATTTGAATCTACATATATCAAATCCCGTAAACACTTCTATCTATGGGTTAAAAACTGTCAAAATCGATACAGCATTTTCTAAAAACCATACATTACTGACAAATTAATAAAGTTATTTATGTTCGTGTTGCTCATTTCAGCAAAGAATATAGGTATTCATTACTATGGTATGGTATATAGGTATGTATTACTATAAGCACCTTCATATACTAATAAACATTTTATGGACAGCTAGATAGACAGTAGGTACTATTAGTCAAAACTATAAGTGATTGTTTTATTGCATTGTTTTGTCTGAACACCCGTTTAAACTGTTAAACCGCAGTTTACGAGCCGAGAACGCTAACATGACGTCAATTTTGTTTGAACAGACGTAGAAAATATTATATTTGTGTCTTGACACCTATGACATAAAAACTTCTAGGTCTGTGAATGTAAAAGAGGTCAACTTAGTCTTTAGGCACTGATGCATTTTTCATCGACTTTAAGAGATCTGTTCTATTTAGGGTCGGACCAGGTGACTGCTTACCACATACATTAGCAAAGCTTACTCACTCCTAACAAGAAAATGTAACCAGTTTTGAGAATTGAAATTGTTGCGCAAAAAAGTTTTGGCACGTCTCCGTGCTAAAATTTCCCTAAAATATTTGAAATAATTATTTACTTATTATGTAAATTACGCAGTATTCGTTATTTATTCGTAAATTTTCTCTAAAAATGTTTTTATTTGTCAAGAATTAGAAAAAAGAACTTACTAATAAGCCATTTAGCTTCATTCAATTTCAAGGCGGCGAAGTATCTTTACTAATCTATGGCTTACCACCTAACTTCCAAATTATTTGCTAAATTTACAAAAAAAAAAGCTAAACTAACTGAACGTTCCACTACAATTTAGAATTTTTTTATCCCTTAATCAAACCGATTGGCTCAAAACAAAACATTGCCGAAACCGGCAATGTTGCCTGAAACATTGTTTACAGTGGCAACCCCGTGAAAATCAATTACGTACTCCGCACAAACAGGCTACAACAGAGGATATTGGCAGTGGGTCACGCCGCGGTATTTGTGTTGGCTACGAATAAATAAGCTTGTTACAGAGCCCTAGGATTTTCCTGGGTCCTATGGATACATAGACTTTTTTTAGTTTAAGAGTAGTAGACGAGCATGCAGTCCACCTGATGGTAAGTGGCTACAGCCGCCCATAGATATCTGTAATCAACCCCAGATAGAATCAGAACACAGCAGCGTTAACAGTGCCGCTATAAGGCAGAAGTAGGTTTGGCGGTGGTGCTGCCGGAGTCAAACCACAAAGGATTCTACCACCTTCAATATATAATATATATTATATGACGTCATGTATCCTATAACTAGCGGACGATCAAGACGTGCTCAACGATACATCATATGTGGGTCTATGACACTTAGTTTAGAAGTTATTCGGGAACACATCACCATATAACTTCATACATTCTAGTGTAAAATTAACGCATCATTGCGTAAGGATAATGAACGGTCACGGTTCTGATCGGAGCCGCCTCTGATTGCATCGTTATGGTAATTTTAATATGGCCAGCTAATTTGCTTTATTGTTTCAGATTTTCATTACAAATAAGCGGCCATGCAATATTAATGATTTGTTGATAAAATCGGTAGCTCGTTGCATGATTATGCGAATTTGGGATATGTGATTTGAATTAATAATAAATCCATTTGTATATTTTGTATGTTAGCAAATATGTGGGTATGGATCGATGATTGAGATTAATGTTTGTGTGATATCTTGCATGTCTAGTTTGAACCATTAAAATCAGCCAAGTGTGAGTTGAACTTGCACATAGCGGGTTCCGCACTATTTTGTAACAAACAGAAAAAGGTTTTTTGTATGCCCCTCTTGTACTTTTAACTTTTGTATTTTTAATATTTTTGTTATAGCGCCAATACCACGTTAAAAGATAGAGCTGCCTTACGTTTTAACACTGCATATAGAACCCATAAACTGAACCTTATACTTAGTTTTTATTCTGTGCTTATACATCGTTGCTATTAACATGGATGATGGAAAGTACACATGTGTGTGACAAAAGTGTGTGTGTGTGTGTGTTTTTTTATAATATAGGAGTAGCAGACGAACATACAGTCCATCTGATGGTAAGTGGCTACTGCCGCCCATGGACATCTGTAATCAACCCCAGATATGATTAGATATTCCTACCTAAGGTCGGCTACAGATGCGCCGCTACCCCTGAGGACTAAGCTGGAACGCCTCGGAAAAGTATGTTTCCCTTATCACACTCTTCAAACCAGAACACAGCAACGCCTAACACTGTTGTTAGCAGAAACAGGTGTGGCGATGGTGCCGCCGGAGTCGAACCACAAAGGGTTCTACCACATTCAGGGTGTGTTTTCGTATACATTTTGAGACTAAAATTGTGCCCAGCAGTGGGACGCTAATAGGTACAATAAATGTCCGGGTATTTCGCACACTTACGACGAAAGTGAAGTCATAAAACAGTATTACTTTCACTATAGGCAATAATGTTAAAGTTTGTTCTTTTATTCTTTGTTCTTGTTTCGTATTGTTCCACATTGTTCACTTTTATGTATCGGGTTTATGCGGAAGTATCAGTAATTGGTTTTCAGTTACCGTAAATATAAAAGGATTACATGTTTACTTTATAAAATTGTTTAAATTTAATTTGAGCTTAATTTTCAATATTATTATGCAAATTAATGAATGCTGATGCGTTCTCGTGCTGTATTTATTTAATGTTTTTTCGAGAATTAAAATTTGCGGTTATAAAGTTTTCGTGAAACTGGCTTTGCTCTCATATATTTTTGCGTAAAAGTTTTGTCAAAATTAGATCAGTAATTTCCGAGATCAACCTGTATAGGTAGATATACGTACCTGAGGTCGGCCACATATGCGCCGCTACCCCTGAGAACTAAGCTGGAACGCCTCGGAAAAGTCTGTCTCCCTTACCACACCCTACAAAACGGAACACAGCAGCGCCTAACACCGCTGTTTTTGTTGAGGAGAGTTTAGACCATACTATTGCTCAATTAGACTTGAGAAAGGATACCTATTGTGAAAGTGAGTTGGGCTTTCCAACAGCAGAACAGACACGAAACCCTGCGACCACCTATAAAGGCTTTACGACCCACTTTGACACATACAAATTCACGGACGTGAATTATGCAATTAAGTATAGGTGTAATAGTAGGACGGTATCTCCTGCCTGTCGTAAGAGGCGACTAAAAGGGGGCTTCCGGGGTTGCGGGTGGCAAGAGTGGGAGCTCGAACCATCCAGCCAGCGGCCCCGGGAAGGACGGCGGTATGTGTGGTCGCATACCGTCGTACGCACCAGACGGTGTGGCGAGCGCCAAGCTCACCTGGGCGGAGCCCGACGGGGCAACGCGCTAAGAGGTCTCCGGTTGTGTTCCTTTGGAGATCCCGGAGCCCTCTACGCAGCGCCGAGGACGGCCACAGGGGGGGTTTTAGTGCGGTAAAAATCCCACATAACCCTACGTCGCTCCCACGACACCGGGTACCTTTTGAAGGTTTCCCCCTCGTAAACAAAAAAAAAAAGGTGTAATAGTAGGAATAGGTTTCGAGCAAATAAGTATGTTAGCAACGTAGAAAATTGTAACTATTTTGAAATCACAGACATTGAAACTTGTATTTCATTTATACAGATCATAGATAGGGACAATTTATCACAAGTTGGATCAGTGAAGCGGCTGTGATGTTTTGTACAGCACTTTACACTAATACTAATAGGCGCGGACGTTTTTATATAGAGATCTGAGCGAGGAGCGGACGGTCTGTCTGTCGGTGCATCATAACGACTACACGCCGCAGGGAACCAGTTAGGAGATGGTCTGAGTTGGAAGCGAGCGTTTTATTTTCTTCCTAACACAAAGACGTACGTTAGAAAAAAAATATACTTAATATACAGTGTGAATGTTTCAAATAGGCCTTCAGGGCCAAATCCAAAACTATAAGGATTAGCGAAAAATGCATGCAAGGAGTTACGAGGCCGATTTTGATAAAAAACTAAACCTGCATCATTACTTTTTTTAAATATCTTTTTCCCTAGTCGGGAAGCAAACGAGTTCATTTTGGAAAAAAAATACACCCTCTAGGTTATTTCAATATCTGATAGTGTTGCTTAAAAGGATCAAATTCTGGTATACCAGTATACAGGATAAATTTTTCAAATGGGCATTCAGGGCCAAATCCGAATCTTCAAGGTTTAGCGAAAAATTTTGAAAGGAGTTACGAGGCCGATTTTGATAAAAACTAAAACTGCCTCATTAGTTTTTTTGGAACATCGTTTTCCCTAGCCAAACATCGAACGAGTTCAATTTGAAAAAACACACCCTGTATTATTCGATCATCGAATAGTATTGCTTAAGGATCAAATTCTGGAAAGTAATTTTTGATGCCTCAAAGTAACTATTGCAAAAATAATTATTACCCTAAGCAATACTAAGCATAAGCCTGAACAATAAAAAAACCAGCATTATTAAAACTATGCGCTATTATATCCGCCTTCGCTTATACCTTGAGCTGTGACACAAAATAGCGATGACAGGAAGACAAATTAATACCCACGACATGTGCGTGCCGGCGTTATATCGGATTATAAAACGACAGATACACGTAATGATAATTATAACGCTCGTGTCTCGGTCTGTCACCGCGACGTGGTTTTATGTCAAATAACGTGAAAATTACGAAATTTACCCACTTTTTGACGTTTAATAATGACATGTTTTTAATATGAATGTGAAATTTTTGACGTCAATTGACGACACGTCACTAATATTTTATGACAGATATATTTTATGACAGAATTTAATCCACCTGATATAGTCCCCGCCAGGCTGCTAGTCCGCTCTGAAGTTGTTGCGAGCAGGTGTAGTCATACAATTTGCTATGGCGACGCGATTCATTTCTATGTTCAGAGCAGACTAGCAGTTTTACGCGGACTATACTAATGTCACTATTCCTATTGATTTTATTGACCCTAATAGGATCGGTGTTCTACCTCACGTACGTCGAATACGTAAGCGAATTTTGATGGACATTTTTCGACATTTATTTACGACATGTCATTATGTCATGTCCATTTTTATGACAGATACTTGTTTGAATGGTAGTAGAATGTTAAGGACAACCATTATATATTAATTGACCTTTAATAGAATTGGGTTCTGAGGTTAACCAGACGGGTCGCGACCCTAGAAGATTAAATAGAAATGCTTTCTATCGGTAAGTGATTTTCAATAAAATCAGGTATCGGGCCGACATTAGTAAAGACCTTATAATTTATTCTTAGGCTTTAGTTTGTAGAGTGCTTAAGTTGCCAAACGTAATATTAAATTAAATTTACCTTTTAAACGGTAAAAACTCGTAATGGCAACACCGTCCCTTGCGTGCAGACATGAATTCCCACAGATAATAACAAGCTACCTAAATACTTCAATGTAATGTGGACAAATTACTGACGTTTTTCGAAATTCGAGTTGACAAATTACATTGTAATTGTCATTTATTCTTTTGTGTCGTATTTGGAGAGTAATGTTTGTGTTTTGTACAAAATTGTAGTAGGAAACGAGCATACAGTTACCCATATATTAATGACAGCGTAAAGGCTAGATTCGGTCTCTACATCGGGGAGTCCGAGGTTTGAATTATAGATCTTTATTTTTTTTATTTCAAGTTTTTTTTTTATATATAATAACATTATTATTTTCAAAACTAAAAATCACTCTTTAACAGTTATTGAAACTAAAAAGTAATTATTGTTGCAATGTAGCAACTTTGCGATGAACTTTCTCTAAGGCGCTCCAACAATCTCGTCTCGAAAAATCACTGAGGATGTTGTTAAGGACAATGGTACAAAATGATTAAAATCGCGTTTTGTCATTGGTTTTTGATCATTCTTCAAAATGTTGAATTAGACTGAACGTTCAAAGTGGATCGAAATCGGGTTAAAAGATTCCGTTACATAGTTACATACATACATACATATGTACTACCCAAGCTAATAAAAGCGTGTTAATATAGGAGTAGCAGACGAGCATGAAGTCCACCTGATGGTAGGTGGCTACTGCCGCCCATGGACATATGTAATCAACCCCCTAGATAGGATTAGATATTCCTACCTGAGGTCGATCATCGATGGACCCTACCCCTGAGGACTAAGTTGGAACGCCGGAAAAGAACCCTTACCACGCCAAACCAGTACACAGCAGCGCTTGACACTACTGTTAATAGACAGAAATAGGTGTGGCGGTGGTGCCGTCAGAGTTGAACCACTAAGGGTTTAATCTTTAAAAGTTTTGTGCATTTTAGAAATAATTAATATTTGTCTCCACGGTGATCATTGATTAAAAAATCCATAGAAACATCAGTTCTCAAAGGTGTGTGAACTCTACCAATTCGCAATTGGCTAAGATGGCTAGAGAACTTTGTCCAAAACCCTCTTACTCTGAGAGTACATAGCTCGTTTAATACATTACACAAAATCCATTGCATTAGACTAAAATAAACAAGGGAATAACAGACGAAAACTATTAGTTTATAATTAGTGCAATCAGCGCGCTTCGCTAACCGCACTCACTCGGACATAAATTCTGTGCACAGATGGCCACGGCTTTAGAACATTTAATTCATATGACGACCGTGGTTATACCGTCATAGTGGTATTATACGCTTTGCAGAGTTCGGGGTTCGATTCCGACAAACATGTTAATTGATTTAGATTTATCTTCAAATTCGGTGTTTATGTTTTGTCTTTGTATGTATACGAGAAAGAAGAATTTTATACATTTTCGTTGCAATCCCGACAAACATGTACAAATGTACTCTTATATAGATTTCTGTTTTCAATTTAGGTGTTTCTGTCTTTGTATATATAAAAGAAAGAAATCCTTATTTTATTTGGAGGCAAACATTAGTCTATATAAAGCCTTAAAAAGTTTTGTACTATTGTACAAAAGATCCTTCAAAACTTGTGTTATGAAATGAGCCCATACAAAAACATAAAACAAATGGAAACTTAAGAAATATGCTATTTTATATTCGTTCCTGTAAAGTTCTCGTCTTGTTTTGATATCACTCAATAAACATTTTCTCGTTATTAAAACTCAATCCATCCAATGTTTTGCGTACCAAAGATCAACATTTGATAATTTCATACTACTCGTTGTCGCATATTGATTTTTGTACGTAAAAATCAAATAGATTTATTCTTAACAGTCGATACCTCAAATTGTCTTTCGATCTTTCGTACGTAAAATTTGGATATATCGAATATTAATAACAGGTCAATTAGCTCATCGAATAGCAGCTGTTGGAATCACGGACAGACAAAACGTTTTATTGGTACACTTGGATATTATTAGCAACACTTCGCTCGCACTCAGAAGTGTGCACAAACTGCGCTATTCAGATGTGCTAAGTTAAGCGCGGCGCGGTGTTTATCAACTATTTCATCTAACGCATGTTCACGCCTCAACGCATTGATATTTCTGTTTATTCTGTTACATTTTGCTTTTGGTCACATTTTTGTAAAGAAATCACGTGTTTAAAATGTCAATTCCTAATAATTTAAATAATTAGAAAACATTAACAAAGGGGCCGCTTTGCGTGTTGGACTTTTAGCCTTTCCCGTGACGATATAATATAGCATCTCACGTTTATATTTGCAACAAGTGCATGTTTGACATCTAATGCCGTGCCCGCACGTATGCCAAACCTCAACAAACCGTTACAAATTAAAATGTGCGGATAGAGCATTTGACTCGGTTTGTGCAGGTTTGCAAGTTTTTCCTTTGCTGAAAAACTGACAAAACGTTTTATTTATTACTATACATCCATATTATAAGCAACACTTCGCTCGCACTCACAAGTGTGCACAAACTGCGCTATTCAGATGAGCTAAGTTTAGCGCGGCGCGGCGTTTATTAACTACTTCAGGTCTCAACGCATTGATATTTCTGTTTTATTTTGTTTTGTTTTGCTTTTGAACACATTTCTGGTAAGAAATCACCGCACACGTGATTAAAATGTAATTTCCTAATAATTTAAATAATTAGAAAACATTAACGAAGGGGCCGCTATGCGTGTTAGACTTTTAGCCCTTCCAGTGACGATATAATGTAGCATCGTAAAGGGAATTTGCCACGAAAACTTGCGACGGGACCATGCGTCTCTCGTGTCACGAAATGTTCCAAAATGTTAAGCAAATTTAAAATACTCGTATTATAGTTTTGAACTTAGCGTTTTATAATACTATTAATTACTCAAAATACTGTTATGAAGGAGTCTAACCCTTTAGAAAATCCATTGAAAATTAAAGTTCTACTTGTTGTATACGGATCCCAAAAATGGTCAGTAAAATGTGTTACAATACAAAGCAGATCTCAAAAACCCCGCTTCATACAGCTTCTAAGTTTAGCCGCTTATCAGGAATCCAATCAAATGGCCTCCTGTCCCGTCGCGATGTTCACAACTAGCTAGATAACGACTTGTTTTATTTCTTGTTATTATTTATTGGCAGGGCGTGATGTGCAACTCTTGTTCTGTGAAGGGTGTGGTTTAAGCAACGTTAAACGTTGGCAGTTGGTTTTTTGTATTATGGTTAAATAAACAAGTATATTTACCTCGTTGTAAGTGGCTAATGCCGCCCATAAGCATCTGTAATTAATCTCAGGTATACAGTCCTATCAGAGGTCCGCTACAGATGGATTGGTAGGACTAAGGACTAAGCTGGAACGTCTCTCCTAGAAAACCCTTGAAATCAGTAATAAGTATGACGGTAGTGCTTCCGGATTCGAACCATAAAAGTTCCGCTTACCAATAAATTTTGTGAAATCCAAATCATCAAATTAAAAAATTTTGTGATAAATTAAACGATTAAGAATTTAAACAAATATTACACAATGATTCACCGATATTTCTTGTTGAACCACATCATAAATGCGAAGGGACCCTTCAAAAACACGGAAAAGCAATTTTATGCAACAATAGTGTCGTAAAATCAATCATAAGTGCACACTCACCTGACACCATTTAAGAAGTGTCAAGTGATGTATCGGATGAATCAAAAAACCCGTTTTGGAGGTCTATTTTGTACATTCGTCTACAAATTTTTAAATTCGTACGAATATAAATTAAGCGCTCGTCGTGAATTCGACCTTATTTTGGAGTCCAATCCTAAGCGAATCTGATTTTTCTAAATTAAGTAAGGATTAGAAAGTAATTGTCACTTGCTTTACCCTTGAAGGAGAACAATCGAAACATATATTACAGTGCTTTAAACAAATCTTAAATATATTATGTGAAGTCTACAAATTCGCACTTTCCCAGCGTGGTGGCTTTAATCTAGAAACTAAGAGGAGAATCCCAGTTGTGGAACAGTAATAAGCTGATGAGGAAACCACAATTTTAATTCAATTTCTTAAACGACCTTGAAACCATACAGGGCAAAAGATCAAAGTATGCAATAACTAATATCACAAATATTTTCTGTGAAACTCTTCAGTCAATTATAGATCGAAGATGCAACCCGTTCGAAATATCAATAGTGTCATGAAAATGCTTCGAATCTTCGTCCGAAACTTCGTATGATACCAGAGTAGACCTCCAGATTAGCCGCGCGATAAACGTCGCGTGAACGCTGCGATTAATTGCGCGATAACGCGGCGTGTAGCCTTTACTTTGGGACAGATGAATTTATCAAGAGTTTTGATGTGTCACCGTCAGGTTTAGTAGCTTATTATGGGTAGCTGGACATTTGATAAGGAAAAAAGAAATAGTTTACACGTTGTTGTTAGTTTCATGTTTTTAATCGGTTATTGCTTGCGTACTTTTTTATTTTTTTTATATATAATATAGGAGTAGCAGACGAGCAAGCAGTCCACCTGATGGAAAGTGGCTACTGCCACCCATGGACATCTGTAATCAACCCCAGATAGGATTAGATATTCCTACCTGAGGTCTGCTACAGATGCGCCGCTACCCCTGAGGACTAAGCTGGAACGCCTCGGAAAAGTCTGTCTCCCTTACCACATCCTTCAAAACGGAACACAGCAGCGCGTAACACTGCTGTTATTATGTAGAAATAGGTGTGGCGGTGGTGCCGCCGGAGTCGAACCACAAAGGGTTCTACCACCTTCAAAAACTTTTAAGCTAAATATCATTTTAAACATGAATTTTGTGCAACAGTATTTGAGTTTATATTTTCAATTACCTTGGTCGTTCTGAAACCCTATTACCGGGATCCGGCCGTCCGTCTGCGGATTTCCGAACCACTGAAGTTCTTTAATTTAGGACATCCGCGATAAAATTGTAGCCTTTGCGATTTTTGCGACAACAATGCGCTTACATCCTTACAATTTTACCATTGTCTCTTGTCTCTATAACTAATTATTTTGATGTTCTTCCCATTTAGTTCTAAATTTTAAGTGATAAATTACCAATTTAGGGTACAAGGCGTTGCCTCCGAAATAAAACCGTTTGGGGTTCGACGCCACCACCGCTATTATAACAGCAGTGTCAAACGCTGCTCTATTCTGGTTGGAAGGTAAAGGAAACTAATATGTGGCGTTCGAAGTTGGTCATCGAGGGTAGCAACAATGCTTCTGTGGTCGACCTCAGTAAATACTCTAAAGACTATGTGGGGTCGATTACAGAAATCTTTGGGCGACAAGTTGCTAATTACCATCAGATGGACTGCATTCTCATTTCCTTCCATATTGTAAAAGACGACGTAAAGAGCCTTACGAAAATGTAAAACAGTAAAAAAATAAATTGTATTTACATTTTCGCGCCAAAAATTTTCTTTGCAATGTCTAGAACAGTGTCGTCATTTCTGGCGTAAATATCGCGAACAACTTTCATGCAATCATTAATTTGTTAGCGTGTCATGTTTCCGAGAATCTATCAGAATAGCAGCGCTTCTGTTACAAATCGATCAATCGGCCGCTTTGATGTGACGAGCGCGATCTGATCAAAGATTCCCCCGGTCCCGCCATTCGTTTTATGGACTTTCTCAGTTTACGAGCTGTACTAACATGGATCTTGGTTATGTGCGAATAGTTTGGAATTCGATACGGGTTAACTGGTTTTTAGGGCTTTTGTAGCATACGGATGTGTGAGGGGTGGTATGTGGTATTCTGTACATGGATTATGAGCCAATATGATGATTAGTTATTTATCTTCCCAAATATGATGATTAGAGTCCTACCTGATGTTTAAGTTGCAACGTAGTACTTGTATTAAACGCTTACCTTCAAACTTAAAATAAAATTTCAAGAAGTAAATAATCATCACCGTCTTTGAACTTGATTTTTCTTTAAGTTTATTAATTTGTAAACCATTTTTTATTTTAAAATCATGATTGATTTTAGGGTACGGAGCATGCAGACAGTCAGAAAAAATGCTTTTTTCACTAACCATAGAAAGGGAACTTTGTACTTATTACGTACAAAGTTGTGCTATTACGTTGTAATCAATGTACGCCAATTAAATGTGTACACAATAAATTCACTATGAATTTATTAGGGCAGGTATTCGCCGCGTGGCGTGAAAACATTTAATTCCCGTCCGGGCGATTATTTATGAACAGATGCATGAGCGCTGCTCCGGGAATGTTTGATAAACTTGATATAATTAATAGCTCTATCTAATATTATTAACGCCTCCACGCGGCTTCGCTTACGCACTTTCTTACCCTCGTCCCTAAATATTTATTTAAATATACATCTTAAGGTTATAATATGATTATAAATATAATACAAGTAAAAATACTTTAGCTTAATTTGGTTGGTTGAAACTTTAGATTTCTGAAAAATATCCTAAAGTTGTTATTATATTTAAGATATAATGATGTGGTCGTTGTAGTCGTTATGTGGAACACGTCCCTGAAAGTGACAGCTATTTATTATTTTCTACCAGGGTCAACTATTATTTTGCAGTTTTATTATTATTAATATTTAATCCTACAAGCCTTATAAAATTGTAACTACTTTCATAAATCCTTTCTTAGAAGACTTAAAAAATGTAACCACGTAAATATTCAACAAATTATAAAATTTAAAAGATATCTAAAACGCTACTAATGATATTGAGTAAAATTTATTTTCAACAAACTGTCACCAAACAGAAGCGTTTTTACAGCAAATAGAAAAATATGAAACAAAAATGTCATATCTAAATTTGAACGCATCCATATGTATTCATTTGACATTCGGCCAAGATTTACGTCTGTAGACTGGCTGATAAACAACCTCGGCCCATTGCTACGGCATTTAAGAAACAACAATATAGTTTAAACAAAAATTATGGCTTAATATCCAACTTTTGCCTCGTGGCGTTCCGCGCTATTTATTATCTTTTGTATTTGCTTTTATAAATCGCGGCGATAAATCTTCCAGAATGTAATATTGTTCGAAACTTAAATTTCCTTTAAATACGTCTAGTTCGTCGCAATATCCTTACTTTCGCTTGCCAGTATTTTATTTAACCACAGATTATTAAGCATCTTTATTCAGTACGATTCATTATTCTCGATTCTTGAAATATAATGGCAATGATAATAAATTTGAGTCACCGAATACAGAAGAGGTAAAAAATTGAATATAACCCAATTGTTGGGAGGTAATTTACAATGTATAATACATTGGGAATGGACTTCTGATGTCATTATGTATGAGAAGTATAAATAAAAGTAAAAATCGGTAAAGTGCGTGCCGGACAGACACGAAAGGTTCCGTACCATCGTACGACGGTTAAACGTTTGTATGACATGTTGTAATTATTAGTATCGACTATAACCAGCTTAAATTCAAATAAATGTTTAAAGTATGAAAATATATCTATAAATCTTTAGATTTAACTTGATTATATTTTTTATTGTTTTAGCAATATACTAAATATGTAATTTTATTGTGAAAATTTTAAGAGTACCTATTGTGGTGCAATATATACCCGGACGGACGGCCACCAAAGGCTTAGCAATAAGGTCCTTTGCGTACAGAACCCTAATAAAAACGCTTATTGAATATTTTGCAGGATTTCCAAGGCGCAAAAAGTGCATACAGCGAAGATCGAATTTATCAAAATGAAAAATTGTTATTTAACACACGAGGTTTTTGTGCCCTTCGAGCCGCGTCATCAATCACTTGAAAAAGAACCTTTTAAAAACAAACAGGGCGAGTGAAACTTGCAGCCTTCAGGTACTTGTTCTACTGGAGCAGATAAGAGATGAACGAGAAAATCTTATATCAATCTAAATATTAAGTCAAATAACTAAATGTTCAAATACTTTACAGATTTATTTATCCCAAAAAATGTATTAAAAGCATTTCATGATGCAATTAACCACAAGAAATAATACTAATAATAATATTAGTACTGACACACGGTAGTGTTTAAGCTAAGTTTCGAATAAAACGGGCTAGCAGAGTGTAAGTTTACACTGACAATTTGTAGCCACTTTTGACGACTCCATGAATCAAAAACTATAAACCTATACACTTATAGTTTTGTATTTTATTAAGGTCCTCGCGTATCTAATTATAATTAACGTTCCTATGTTCTTCATGTGACTTCCAACTATCAAATTTACAAATGATAAAGTAACATATTTTCTTTAAAATCAATAAAAAATCTCTGCATACTTCAATTTCAAATTTTGAGAAGAAGTAAAAAGTTAAACACTGGCTGGCTGAACTTGGCGGCATTTTTTACGCCTGTTATTAGTGTACTATTTTAATTTAAATTTCGTCTTTTATGTTTATCCATATCTTTATCAGACAAGTGATTGTACAGTCAAATGCAATCAACTTTAACGCCAATAAAAATTGTTATCAAAAACCTTTCGCGCACTTCTGACAGCGATGGCTAGAGATGTCGGAAGTGAAAATATATATTGGTGTATCGATATAAATTAAAATATTGATATCAGCGTCGACATATCGATGAAAAAATATCGATATAACGATAATCGGTAAATTTTCAAAATATTTGGCGGTTTTAAAATAATGATGTATTAAGTTCAATCTAAGACAATAATATCAATAGGTTTTTATATCATATATACATTATTTGAATTTACAAAGTATTCCTTTTTAATAGACAAGATTACAAAATTTAAAACATATCGTCGTACTGCAGTACTACTAGAATAAAAAATATATAGTTTATTATACAATTTTCGAGATTCGATATTTTATATCGATACACCGGGTTAAAATATATCGGCAAAAAATCGATACATCGAATTAAAAATATGGATGTGCCGATAAATCGATAATTATCAATTCCTTTCATTCCTAGCAATACATTGTTTAATTAATTGGAAAGTTGACAGCCGTACAATTTGTATTATATATGTATTGTTATTTGAATACCGACGGAAATTAATTTATTTGGTACAGTCGCGTATTAATTATGCTAATGTTTAATGATTTATCGGTATATCTGTGTTTTGGTTGCTTTATGATAAAATATTTTGATGCTTTATTGTACGGATTTGTGAATACATTATAAGTATTAAAAATTCACGTATTAGAATTTATGATTATCTTAAATCGGCCCTATGCTATGTTCTTCAACTTTTAAGCATTTATTCATAACAGCTTTTGTTTACAAGTAAAAGTGAAATTTCTTTTAAAATCAGTCGGTTTTGAATTAATATTTTATAATGCTTTCCAGACTTTTAAGATTTTTCTAATCACGCACAAATATGAGTTAAAACACAATAATTTCCTGATTAAAATTGTGTATCTATCGGACCTTTAACCTGAGATCCTGAGATCACCGCGTTACCCCGATGTACCAAGACAAAAATGTGAAAAAGAACATTTTTTTTTATAATATAGGAGTAGCAGACGAGCAAACAGTCCACCTAATGGTAAGTGGCTACTGCCGCCCATGGGCATCTGTAATCAACCCCAGATAGGATTAGTTATTCCTACCTGAGGTCGGCCACAGATGCGCCGCTACCCCTGAGGACTAAGCTGAAACGCCTCGGAAAAGTCTGTCTCCCTAGCCAAACCCTTCAAACCGGAACACAGCAGCGCCTAACACTGCTGTTATTAGGTAGAAATAATTACATGATTTAATCATGATCATAAAAAATATAAAAAACTCTCAAATAAATAAAGATCATTCTTATTTATGATTCTCCTCAGAATCGTATCTGAATTTGCAGTAAGTTCCTATATATTATTCTCATGAGATTCACTTTGGAATTTACCACATCCTGAATTATATTCAATACAAAGAAAAAAAACAACAACCAATAACTTAAGTCAATGTCACTAATTCCTACGCCAGTGTTTATTTGAACGAGAATAAGACAAACGTAAGAGACGGTGTTTATGTTCAGCTTTATGAGGTGCTAACGACACTCCACGATGCGGACATCTGCCTAATTAATCTCGGTACTCCAAATGGTATGTACTTCAAGGTTGTACGAGTCATCGGGACTTTATTTAGGCACTGTCAGTGTAAATTGATAGATTTTCACTGAAACTCTCAGGTCATCATTAATTTATTACTGCTTCTTGGGCGCAATTCATCATCAACCCATTACTGTCCCACTGCTGGGCACGGGTCTCCTCTCAGAATGAGAAGGATTAGGCCATAGTCCATCGCGCTGGCCAAATGCGTATTGGTAGACTTCACATACATTTGAGATTTTTTTATAAATCTCTCAGGTATGCAGGTTTCCTCACGATGTTTTCCTTCAACGTTTAGCAGGTGATAATTAATTTCTAATACGCACGTAATTTTTATAAATCAGAGGTGCGTGCCTGGGATTTGAACCTCGGACCCCTCGATCGAGAGGCCGAGTTTCTTAACCACTAAGCTATCACTTCTGCACTGGGCACAATTATCATTTTACAATTTACCAAGGATTTCGTCCACGATATTCTTTTATAATATTCAAATAACAAACAAGCACATAGTACTTGTGAGTGTAGCCATTCCCATGGACATCTGTAATCAATTCAATATAGCACGAAGGTTTAACTGCAGCAGCTTACATTGCCACGCTAGACTACTTCAACCTTATAATTATGTAAGACTGAGTTTACTTTATATACTTTGGAGCAGCAATACGGTAAATATGTTTAGGAACATATCTACCTTAAGTCTAATAAGCGCAATATAATAGCAGATTAAATAACCCAGTTTCTAAATTTAGACTTAATAATTGTAAGGTTTCCTATAATTCTCATAACACTATATTTATTTGTTAATAAAACTTTAAAAAACGCAAGTAACAACCCATTTTGACTTATTTAATAAACCTTTCAGACACCTCAGCTTCACAAAACACGCTTTAAAATACTCGAGTAATCCTTGAGACCAAGTATTCGGTATTACTGGGCCGCGGTAAAAATAATATCATGTTTACACTAAGTTCCACCGAATGACACGGCACAAACTTAGCCGACGACAGATTTAATACGAGACTGCGAGTTCCCGAGAGAAATTGTACGGTATTTAAATTATTTGGAAACGTTAATGTTTATGGCGGGTTGTCTAGACGTAGCAGTGTGACAGCCAAGTTACAGCCACGAAATATTATCTATGGACACTATTGGCGATCTAAATTAATTTTAGATCCTTAGCCAGACCCGTACAGTGGCGTTTGAATTTATCTATTCGTGTGTGTATGTGTGTGTGTTTGTGTGTGTTTTCCCACAATTTACTATTAGATGTTGGTTATGTATGGCCTCAAAAAGTAAATCGCTGATCACATGTTAAGACTGACTGGTCACCGATGAGCAGACGACCTCATCAGCTCCGGTACCTGCATTTCTTATATTCGAAAAAAAGCAAGGAAATTTTTATATATTTCCAGGTTTTTCCCCAAATCAGAGGCTTGAGGATATCCCACAACTATATTTCAACGCGAATTGATAGAAGACGTTACTGCTCAATATTGAAAGCACTTTGGAAATCTCATCACTTGAACGACCTCCGTCAACATTTGACCAACGGCTTAACAAGGATATTTGGTACCACAAAATAAAAAGTCCCTCAAATAAAAGTACTTCACTGCTTGACTGACGACAGATTTAATGGAGGGCGCAGGGAAGCGGCCCAGCGTGGCGTTCCCAAAACACCGTATTTGAAAATCCCATTAGCATCGACTACCGTGACATTGTTACAAATTGTAAATATCGGCTTATTTTTGAAGTTTCTCGTTGATACTTTTTGGTCATAAAGCAACCATGATATACTTAATTTAGTGGCTTAAATTCCAATATCCTAAAGCAGACATTGTAACATTAAAATCTGGAATCAATGATAAGAGATTCCACATGAGATACGCGAAATTATATTAGCTAAATTATAGATATGTTTTAAATTCACCAATAGGGTTGCTTCATGTTCTTTTGTGGGAGCTAAATACTAGAGCTACGGAAGCGAGCTAAGAATCGCGACCGGTACAGCTAAGTATTTTCATAGCTTATTAATCGCTTAGCTTCATAGATTCGACCTCAAACAGCTCTTAGTAGTCTCGCGCTTATCTGAAAGAAAGACACTTTTAAGTTGCTGTTCGGAAGCATCAGCCATCAAAGACTACAACAGCGATCAAACACTACTTTTGGACGATCGATCATCCAGGAAAAGATATCTTTTAATTCTAGGCCTAAAGTTGGCAATGATCTCACAACAAATTGACTCCATTTGAGTTAAACAGTGAATTTTAGACATTTTTAAAATCATTAACAGACAGTGCAGTACTATTTACTTGTACGAGTAGAAGATGCCAGCTAGCAACGCGACAAACTGAAGTCGTCGACAGATTAAATGGATGAGTGGTTTCTTGAGTCTCGGAGAGTTGTCGCCATTGAGTGGCGTATTGTTTCCAAAATACAAATGTTTACCTGTATTTTAAAATAATTCCAAATTTAACCCTCATGTTATTTGTTTTAATGTAGATTTTAGCTCGTGTCTTGTTTCAATAAATATTGTAATCCAAATGCGCCTAATTTGAATGATCTTCGAAGACTGAAGTAAATAATAAACATGCAGTCCACTTGATGCTACATAGACATAGTCACGAAAGAACGTGTGTAATAAACTCTTTATAAGGCTGAAGTTCTACTTGAAACCAACCACAAATGCGTTGCCCTCCTAAGGACTTAAATCTCCATATAATATATGTCAGCCGGCATCCACAAAATGATTGGAGTTCTATTCGAGTTCGAGCTCTTCTCCTGGACTATATTGGATCTTGTGTCTCCTTACAGCCTTCTCTAACAAAAGCAACAACTGCTGTGATTAGCCAGAAATACGAGTAATACAGCTATAGTTTCCCTTTCAATAAATACTAATGTTTGTATAAATGTATTCACAAGAAAGACTTGAAAGAGTTTTATAAGAATTCAGTGCGAAAAATAACATGCTAAGTAAATTCGATCACCTACAAACATTATTCTTTGGAGTTTTAAAGCTGTTTAAATAGTTAGAAGAGAAGAAATATTTCCGCTCGCTTCGAAGTAGAGTTCCCACCTCGATAGTGCGATTAAACTGTACAGTTATTTGAAAAAATATTACTTTTTTGAGTCGAAGCAATATTGGAGTCGCAGTAGACCGGGAAATTGATTTATGAAACTAAAATTGTAATATTCAAACTGGAACGACTAACTTTGAAAGCTTTTCAATTAGTTTACCTTTATGTAAACTTTTGGTGACCGTGGCTTCGTATGTTCAACAGTTATGGTATGTTTGATTCTATAATATTTAAGTATGTTTATAACTGACAAAGAGACATGCAATCCACCTGATAGTAAGTGACCACTACCCACTTGAAATAGTACACTTTATATAAATGTTAGTAAATTCAATGGGTATCGGTAGGCTCTACCTAGCTTAGAAGACACATTTACGTGACATAGACGTGAAATGAAAGCCACACAGGCTGCACTGTCAAAGCGGCCGCCGGAAATCGAACCCGCTATCTGTCGACATCGTTTTAACTCTACACGGCTCTACTGCGCTCGTGAAATTAGAACAATGTTTTGGAATTTTAAATACCTTTACAATGTGTTATTTGAAACGTGTAAAGATGTACATATAGTATGATATATTTGTACAATACCGAACATGAAACATACGTATCAGGAACCGTTCCAACTTAGTCCCCAGAAGAAGCATGGCACTTGTGGGCACTCTCAAGTATTGGTTGACTACAGTGTACAGTAGCTACTTACTACAGGTGGACTGCATGCTCGTTTGTTACTGCTATGTAATACAAAAAAACCTAACATTTTTATCCGTCTGTCTCTACATGTGTCTTAATTGACTAATCAGTTAGTTTCATACAAATTCGTTAATTTACGGTTACTTTTGTACCATGATAATACACAAATTTATGAAAACCTTTCGATAACACCTCGTACCAACTCAGTTAAATATATTTTTGTTACACATTATTAATTAAGGTTACCAAAAGCCGGCCACTAACTTGTGCTAATCTTCACTACTTTGTTACAAACTTCTTATTATGAGCTCTGTTTAAACTCCCAGCATTCGCACGACATGTCAGCGCGCTGTCAGCGGCGACGAAAGCCGTATCTGTCGACATGCGTGACGTACCTGAAACAAAATAATATCGTTAATAAGTTGAATGTACGCGTTTAAAGTGTCGTGTAATTTGTTGCTGTGTGTACTAAAAGAGTGTTTTTTTTAACTTAGTTTAACGGACTTTAAACTATAAAAAATATCACTGTCGATTTTACCTATGATGTCCAAATGTCATTTTTACAAATTTCCATTCGTTCAACAAATTCATTGTTTACCTAATAACTTATTCTAGTATCAAATCATCAACCTTAATGCTTCGCAATCATTTCTACCGCACATTAATAATATTCAATCGATACAAATTTACCCTACAAAGGATCGAAATTTGACAAAATCTTAAATTCAGAAATAGTCAAATGCCGCTCTTTTGTTCACAAAACAATGTATAAATAGATTATTAATAACGAACATTAATCAATGCAAACTAAGTGTACGTCGTGTATACATCTTCGCAGACTAAACCTTAAAGCTCGGTCACTCCCAGCTTACACGCTCAAGGGAACATCTTCAAACTTGCGCTGCACTAAGATTACCCTGTCGAGTCGGTGTACAACAGACGGGGCTTACACTGTTCCCTTGTATCCTACTTCAAAGAGACAACAGGATTGTGTTATAAACGCCATGCCTTGAAATTTTGACACATTGACGGAATGGTTAATACGAGCCTTTGTTATATAATTAACTCAATCCCCATAGAGGTGGATAATCAAAAATCTGTTATCGGTATTTTAGGCAACATATCTTCTAGTAACGCTTTCAGAGAATCACTTTTACAATAATTATTATATAAGGTACATTATTCTTGCCTTTTACCCTTCGACTTTTACCTATATATTTGCCCTCAAGAAGCTCAATTTTTCAAAAAAAATATTAGGAACTCCTATCCAAAATCCATGATTTCAGGTTAATTTGTATATTACATTTCTTAAACATACTATTAGACATATACCTATCGGAGGAGTTCCAAATTAACCCTTAGGGCTAGCATTTCACATCAACCAATGTTAATTAAGGATGTCCATGTTATCTACTTCTATATATCAAATAAAGTATCTGTAAGAAATGGGAAAAAGACAAAAGGTACTTAAAAGAAATATATACAAGACGCCAACATTCCTCAGCACTATTGAACTAAAACAAGTATTCCAGCTCTAAATCAGCTTCCGATGTTTAATTTCCAACGCCATTCCGATTGTACGGTTGACTGGCAAATTAAAGTTTAAACGTAAAGAATTTATACACGAGCGAGCAAACGTTTGCTTAAACATTTAAATTATAAACGGTCAGCTAAAGCCTCGCCTTTGGACTTTCATTAAATGGTTTTTTTGTATTTCATTATAGTACCTACAACTTATTGAAGTGAAAACTTCTTTAGTGTCAGTAATATATATATATTTTTTAATACTACCTGACCCGGCAAACGTTGTATTGCCATATAAATAAAAAAAAATAATGGGTGTGTAACCCTTATCACTTAGGGGTATGAAAAATAGATAGTAGCCGATTATCAGACCTACTGAATATCTATATAAAATTTGGTGAAAATCGGTAAAGTCGTTTCGGAGGAGTACGGTTAGTAACATTGTGACACGAGAATTTTATATATAAGATATATTATTATCTAGGTTAGGTTTCAAAAGTTAACACTTCTGCCGGCACTCTCGGGGTGCAACCCTTTGATTTTTTTTCCTAACTATTATCAAACCATAACACAGTACTTGACACATGTATATTATAGGTGTGGTGTACACACTTAAGCTCAAAGTATCTTCAAATCAGTCACGATCGCGGAAGCTTTGAAAGCTGCGCGAAGCTTTACCGTTTGGCAAACAACTAACGTATACCTGTTCATATTTGCCTGGAAAATGGTTTTACAGCCACGTATGTGCATAGACTATGTTACAGCATACAATAATATTACTCAGATACCACCTAGGTAGAAACCTAGGTGGTATCTGAGTAGGTCCTTAGTGACGGAAAAGTAACTTTCATTTCATTCGTTGAAAATAAATGGGGGTCACCATACAAGAAACCACTATTTCGGTGTTTTTTGTAATAGGTAAACAGTTCAAATTTTTAACATTGCATTTATTTCTACGGCTTCTGTATAAAATTTTGTGGTACGGCATCTTCCGTGTTCGACTCGCACTTGGTCAATTTTTTGTAATCCAATTCAATCCACCTGGTGGCAAGTGCTGCCGCCTATGGACATCTGTAATCAACCCTAGATAAGGTTATGTTCCCAGCTGAGATTGTCTACGGATGCGTTGCTACCCCCGAGGACTAAGTTGGAAGCCTTAAATAAGTCTGTCTCAGTATCAGTAAGAAATACAAGGAGTTCTACCAGTGTACAGTATACCTGTGATACATACATGGACAAAGACATGATTCTTTGGGAATTGAAAATTCGCGTTATGGCGATTTCATCAGTGCTGCAATACGTTTCGGCGACCTGTTGCGTTCAATCGCGGTATCGAAGACGCGTATTATCACTCGATTAATTCTGTCATATTTTCTCGTTCAGCTGCCGCATCTAGCATTTAAAAGCTGTGACCGGCACAGGGTATAGCGTGTAATCGCTGTTTACTAGCTAGTACTAACAGTAGTATATCTGCTCACAGCCTAAGACCTATCTTTAAAGACTAAAATGTATGTATGTTTTTGTCTATGTTTTCTGTATTATTTCTGTTTGTTTTCATGTTTGTTATGCAATGTTTGTAAGAAGGTATGTATAAAAGCGCATATACAATTATGCAAGCATATCTCGGGAATTATTATATAGGCAATGGTTTGCATTCCTCGGATGTAATGACACGGCGGCTGTGATTGCGCCTTTGACTGTACTAACTACAAAAAAAATATATGAAAAATATTTTAATGTGTGTTTTATTTCCTGGTGTTTCATATAGACTAGCCTATAGTGTTTTATAATTGTTCAAGTAAAGTTGGAATATGAAAGAAAATTTCTAAATAAGCGAACAGGGCGGAGTAGCACTTTGCGAGCAGGTGAGTCCAACTTATGTACCTAAATTCAGACCAATCCGAAGTACATCCCATTCAGAAGTTTATATATTTATCTATTAATAATAACTTTCTAAAACCCACTAGTCAAAAGCCTGAAGCACTAATGTCGTGATTGGATGTACTAAAAATAGTTTTGTATAATTAAATAAATAAACAAAATACAGAACCATTTATCCAACTAACCGTACAATTAAAACAATACTTTTTTCAAATTTTCCATTCGGATTCTCGACGGATGTAATGACACGGTGACTGTGACCGCGCCTTGACTTTGTACGGACAGCAAAAAGGGTCCAAAGTATAACATAATGACTAAATTGCATGATTGATGCGTTTATAAAGGTTAGAGTCTATTAGGATTTCGGAGGTAAATATGCATGGGTTAGAAAAAATATATGATTGAATATTTTGTACGGTTAGTAGAATATTGTATATTAGTTGTTATATAAGTACAAATTATTCGTTTAATCCTTTTTTTCAGGAACTTTATCGTTCACATAATAACTTAACTATTTTATTTTGTTTTATATACAAGTAATTGATATTATGAAACAACATAAATTTAAGCTGTAACTAATAATTAAGCTAGACATTAATTATCTCTTGGTTAAACGATGAACAAAAATATTATGAGAAAACTGGCATATCTGATAAATCTTAAAAGCCATTTTCAAAGGTATGTGATGTCTACCAATTTACACTTGGCCAGCGCGGTGGATTATGGCCTAAACCTTGACATTCTGAGAGGAGACTCACCAGGAGGAGTCCAGCAGTGGGACAGAAATAGGTGTGTTGATTGATGATAGAACTAATTCGTTACTGTTTATCCAGTGCTCAGTTTTCGTAACCTCTGCGCCACATTTCCCTAAATTACTAAACAAACACCCTACAACAATTTCTCCTACATCCAAAGAAAAAATATACTTATATGATTTTTTTGCTATCCGTACAAGTTCAATGCGACCGCTCCCCGTAATGATCGCACGGACGAGCCGGCGTTATTAGCGATTGGCAAAAACACTAATAACCCATTGTTGAATGAACGAAACAATCGTAGCTTCGTAGCGGATACAGCTTTTTGAGCCGTCCTTTGAAAGCTATTCAGAAATCAAAATAAACGCGATTATGTTCAGTGGTATTTTATAATGCAAGAGAAGAAAGTTAAGTGGTAATATTACACGTACTTATAAAAATTGAGTGCATGTCGCCGCTTGGTTTTAATGGTCAGTGTTTGCGCATGAATATCTGTAACTGATCCCATTTAGTTAATACTCGTTTTAAAGGTAGAGAAAACATGCATACCTGAGAGATTTTTTTAAAAAGTTTTCCAAGAATCAATCCTGACTTCTCTCCTCGCGCAAAAACAGAATACAGCAGCGTTTAACACTGGTGATACAAAGTTTATCATTAAAGAAGTGTTGCTTTCGTGCCTGCAGTGGAACCATAAAAGACTCATCTATCTATTTTATATTGCTAAATCAAAGTACTAAATTTTACCCACGGCTGTGCTCGCGGTCAGAGCTTTTATCTATCCCTCGAGAATGGTACATTTTTTCTGAGTGAAATGTATGTTTTTGTTACACCTGACGACGTGTGTACAAAATTTATTGACAATCGGTTATGTAGTTAAACCTTGAAAGTGTAGCAAAGAAACAAACAGACAAACGAACGAACAAACTCATTAACCTGTATAATATTAGTTAAGGAGTTATGATTCAACCCAAATCACACCATAACACTGCTGGCATAAGTGGAGATAGTGCCTCTACAATTTAACTACAGACCTCCAAATAAACATACATACCAATATCAGTAGCGGAAAGAGGTCACCGATTGTTCCAACCAGCAATTATAAGCCCATCTGTCTTGGACAATTGGCCACGTCTGTCTCTTATCGTACCGACATAAAGGTCAGTTTGCCCTGACAGTACACGGGCAAGATTTATGGCCCTACCAGATAGGGTTAGAGTGTTTGTCCACCGCTGCCGTCACCGAGAACGAGATGACGGCGCCGAAGTAGCGGTACATACATTTAGTATAGCCACCTGTCCACCGCACGTTCCATCACCCGAGCACCGTCATCCCGACCGATATTTCGGGTAGATCGGCGTGACCGCTATATTGGCACCGAGATTATGACGGGCCGATGTGCCGGCAATATAAAACACGTTTGAACTTTTCCACACACTGCCGTCACACGCGTGACAGCTGGAACAAACTAAACCGGCGATATCGGTCGAGGTGGACAAATTATCGCCGTCACTACATATTAAAATCGGCCCGAAATAATCTCGTTCTCGGTATCGGTTCGGTGACGGTGGCGGTGGACAAACGGCCTTAGTTAGGAAGTCTTCGGCTTTTAAATTATTCAAATGTCAGTCTTGTTGTGGTGATTTAAACGTAATGAAATTTCATGACGATTCATCCGCTTAGTTGATTCAACTTGATATGCGGTCGGTGGCAATTTACTACTGAATTTCAAATTTATTTGAAAACGTATACCTTTTCTACTTAAATATGGGATTTAAAACATTGTTTGTTTTAAGCTCATCTACATCCATTTTCATCTGAATATACAGGGTGAATTTTAAGTATAAGGATAAGCGATAAATGCTGAAAGGAGTTACGAGGCCGATTTTGATAAAAACAAAACTACATAATTACTTTTTCAAATATCTTTTTCCCTAGCCGGGAATCGAACGAATTAATTAAAAAAAATCCACCCTGTACATTATTTCTCTATCTAATAGTGCCGCCGTCGTCATTCAATAAACCGCGATTTTGTGGCATATATCGACGCGCACTCTGTCAATTAATAATGGTTTATTCAGTCAGATTTATATACGTATACTACCTGCTCGTATTAGAGTTTATGTGCATATAAACATCACAATTTAACGACATGTGTAATATACGCCAATTTTCACATTCCCATAAAACCTAGCTCGGCTAGGCTCGATTTCCTGTTTCGCTAAATACACTAAGTTCCCGAGCTCTCCGGATTAACCATTCAGTTTCCTTAACAACCGTAACAGAAATCTGAACAGTGGTTATAACTCTATTGCGTTTTGCGTGGTTGCTGGATACAGCGTGATTCAGTTGCAATCGTGAATTGGAATACAGGGTGTTCTAATAAAAAAAAAATCAAAGCGGCCGTGGTCGTACCAAATAGGGTTCTTAACTTTTCTTACCGTTACCTTCAGGTATTGGAATTGGGAAAGCACTGAACCCGCGTGACCATACGCTCATAAACTTCTTTACTCCTGTCATACAGTCTTAGTAACATTAACAGATTTTTTGTGTATTAGGAAACTGGACGAAGCGTATTTTCAGAAAGTTACGGAAATACTGCGTGCAAATTACAAAACAAATGAAGTAAATTTTTAATAAAACGTTTGTGAAGTAATAATCGCATAAATGCGAATGGGACTAATAATTACGTGTAAAAAACAACGCCATCTTGTCACAACTTTAGAGAATTATTGGTTTCATTCAATAACCATAATATCCGTAACTTAAAAAACGGTTATATTGAAATGACAGATAATTTTAATTTCAGTTATATAATTAAAAATTTTGAGTGTGACCAATCTTCGATAATACCTTTTTATATTAGCCTATCACTAGCTGAAAGGGCTGAAACATTCCAATAATTCAACAGCTTACTGTTCGTGCTTGCTTGTTTACATTCAAAACGTGATTTGTTACCGGCTCGCTTTAACACTAATGACTAAATAAATCATATTAACGTAAACATTGAACTTAACAACTTGGAATAAAGGACTCATTTGTTAACTCTTAAAATGGTGCAGGGGTCAAATAGGACCATGACACACAAGGTACCAGGTTTATTTTAAAATATAGGAGTAGGAGACGAGTATGCAGTCCACCTGATGGTAAGTGGCTACTGCCGCCCATGGACATCTGTAATCAACCCCAGATATGATTAGATATTCCTACCTGCGGCCACAGATGCGCCGCTACCCCTGAAGACTAAACTGGAACGCCTCGAAAAAGTCTGTCTCCCTTACCACAACCGCCAAAACGGAACACAGCAACGCCTAACACTGCTGTTATTAGGTACAAATAGGTGTGGCGGTGGTGCTGCCGGAGTCGAACCACAAAGAGTTCTACCACCTTCAAGTTTTATTGATATTATAAATATGATGTACATAGAACATTGGCAGTGAAAGCCTAGTGCTTAAAAACTCAGCCTCTTAAAGGTATGTGAAGTGTACCAACACGTGGCCTAATCCTTCTCATTCTGAGACCCGTGCTCAGCAGTGGGACAGAAATGGGTTGATGACGGTACGGTAGATAGACATTGTTGTTTGCCTGCCACTTTCATACCACGGTCGTGGTACGGTGTAATCGGTGTAATGTCATTTAAGGATGGGTTTAAAATAATTATTTTTACAAAAATCAATCTCTAAGTTAGTAAAATAAGACTACATTTTACCGCAGTTATTCGATATAAATTAACGCGTTTCAATTGTTTAGCAGTCAACCGTAAGATTAGGGAGGACGTTCGAGACAAATTTAATACCCATAGAGACACTAAATATAAATCTTCCGGTCTTAAACTCCATATATAACACCAAAAATAAAAAACACACATTTTCAGCTTCACATTAATATTATCAAAGAATCGATGATATGTTTATTGGAAATATAAAACAGGTTACATAACTTTTGGTGGCGGACGGCCGTAAATTGTTCTGAAATCGTCACGTTGTATATATAGATAAAAAGTGGTTCTAACCTCTTTAATCTCATTTGATTTAGTCGTACGGAAACACGACTATTTATATAGTGGATGGGACATGGGAATTTCTGAAACACTTCGGTGATCAACGGCTGTTTTGATTTTTTTCTATTAAATCATTTTGGGTGTGTCACATCGTGACATGGTTGATCAGTATGGTAGACTATGGTCTATTTATCGATTTATACGCTAAGGCCGTAGTAAGATAGAGTAATTGGATTTGTTAGACTATCACGTGGAATTCCCAATAATATTTTTATAATAAACGAGGAGCAGACGAGCATGCATTCCACCTGATGGTAAGTGGTTACTGCCACCCATGGACATCTGTAATCAATCCCAGATAGGATTAGATATTCCTACCTACGGTCGGCCACTGAAGCGCCGCTACCCCTGAGGACTAAGCTGGAACGCCTTGGAAAACTATGTCTCCCTAACCACACCCATTAAACCGGAACACAGCAGCGCTTAACACTGCTGTTATTAGGCAGAAACAGGTGTCGCAGTGGTGCCGCCGGAGTCAAACCATAAAGGATTCTACCACCTTCAAAAATTGAAGTCTTACCTAAGTTCGCCCTATCACAAATCTGTTACTAACCCTGAAAAGAAACCATCCAACCAGACTAAATATCCAACTAGAATTGAAATATGCTGGACACTAACGTTATAAGGTAGGAATATGAGTGGCGATTCTATCTCATACACTATTTTGCTAAACGTGCCTTTATGGAACAGAAACACGTGTGGCAGTTCTGCTGTACCAACTACCTACATCTATAAATGATTATATTTAAATTGTTATTACATTTAAATTACCCAAACATTTGTTATGTAGCCCAAAAATAAATGAACCCCAGTCCCCACAACTAAAAGGAACAAAAGAAATTACAATAATATAATAAACACTTACTTAAAGCAAATTAATTATTATTTATGGCACTCTTCTCTCAATATTTACAATTTGTTTACACAACTAATGCACTTGCAACAAGTGGCAATTATACTAGGGTTGTTAACGACAGGATATCGGATAATTCGGATATGGATACATTCGGTTAAGGATATTATGATTGGAATTTTAATGCTTTCCAATAAGGATGAATGATATCAATGAAAATCTGACATCATATTGTTTTTTTTATTATTTTTTTAATTCATGTATTAGGACGTTTTTTTCTAAAAGATCACTAAAAAGGAAATACCACGTGACTGAAAGATCGCATTAAATCGACAAAGATTTAATAAATATAAACGTCACTTCGGTTTACATATTCATAAAATTATCGATTAATTATTATTATTAACTAGCAGACAAATACCTAAAATACGTACACATTCTAAAGTCCTATCCTATACAACATTATTTAAAAAAAGAATATCCGAAAAGATCCGAACCTGTCCGACTCACTTACGTCGGATCTGTATTCTGCACAACGTCTCTAATTTAGACATGCTCTCCGTTGCAACTATAAACAGTTTCTCGGTATTCTGAATTGGTATGTTAAGCTTTTGTATTTATTTGCTCTGAAACAATACATTAAACGTATTGAAACGTTAAGTTCACTGATTCAGAATTAAGTTTAGATTATGAATGGATTATGTTTTGAACAAACAATGTTTTAATGTAATAATTTCTTAGTACTGTATTACTTTATTGGTTGTTTTTAAAAGTTTTAAGGTCGAATTGACAATGTGACATTTATAACATTTAATTTTAAGAAAATTTGATGTGTATTTAAAAAATATGTACCTATATTATTTTACTAACGTTATAATAACTCTGTAATAAATGAGTGTCTCCAGCTTAAAAGGGATGTGTTTATTTATTTATCATAAACATTATGTTAACAATTTAAACGCTACACAATTTACACAAAATAAAATTATTTTTGTAACAATAAAAAAATTCAAGATTTCTTAATTTAAGTTTTTTTTTGGAGTTTACTCCTTAAGAAACGATTTGAGTTATAAGGCCCGGTACGGAAATTTTATGAGGAGTAAAATCAAGTGTAACACGAAAAGTTGAGGCGTAAAGGTAACCAAAATATGAATCAAGAGTGCTTTTATTAATTTAAAATACAGTAAGTTCAAATCCCATATGAAAGTAATTATTACAATAAAAATAATTAGCAATATATAAAACATTAAAACGTCATTAACTAATTTGTTTACATTTTTGCATAAATTAAGTTATTTAAGTTATTTTTATAAACACTGTGAAAAATATGAACATTGGCGCCATAATATGATTAACAATCTTTTAAGAACGTTTTTAAAGAAGAGTAACATATAAAATCAGTAAGCAATTGAATAAGATATAATATTAGCAAAATAAGTTTTTAACATAAAGAGGCTTTTGTAAGTTACTGATATATTAATTTAACTTATAAAAATGGATGCATTATTGATCAGCACCATCTATCAACGATAAACGGGCAAAATCAAAACAGTATTATTTAATATTTATTACAGAATTATTGCTAATGAATTATGTTCAAAATAAGTTATATAAAATTAGCAATACGTTTTAAATGAATTCTAGAATTATAAAACATTCAGAAACAATCCAAATTACATATAATAACATGTTTATTGAGTCTCATATAAATTTCATCCGTAAATTGCAACAAGGATATTTTATAGATGGCAAAGAAATTATAATTATTAAGTTTTAAGTTATAAAACGTTTAACATTGTTTTAAATATAAATAATTATATTATATTAAAATTTACTTTAATATAAACAATTTTATTAAGTTACCATTATAATATTTGGAACCAAAATACATAGATTGATAAACTTGCAAACTTACAATTTATAAAACTTGCCACTAGATGGCGCTATTTTATATTATTTTGTAACATACTTTATGTAATACGCATTATTGAAGGAATATAAATAATCCGAATAATTACAGATATATGTTTGTTTCTCTTATCATTTTAGCAGATGCGTTCATTTACCTACCCTTTTTTCTATTCGATATATATCATAATTATCATTCGTAAGGAGTAAACTCCAATCGTGCGTCGTAGCTGACACACACACACACTTTTTTTTAATATATTATAGGAGTAGCAGACGAGCATGCAGTCCACCTGATGGTAAGTGGCTACTGCCGCCCATGGACATCTGTAATCAACATCAGATAGGATTAGATATTCCTATCTGAGGTCAGTCACAGATGCGCTGCTACACCTGAGGACTAAGCTGGAACGCCTCGGAAAAGTCTGTCTCCCTTACCACACCCTTCAAACCGGAACACAGCAGCGCCTAACACTGCTGTTATTAGGTAGAAATAGGTGTGGCGGTGGTGCCGCCGGAGTCGAACCACAAAGGGTTCTACCACCTTTTAATCAATTACAAGCATGATATAAAAAATCATTTAACTTTTATATTTTAAACATCTTAACATTTTAAGCAAAATATTCTGCATACGTCAATAAAAAAATACAGAAATATAGATTGTAGGTACATTCTATACCGGATCTTCATAAAACCACTGTCCAATCACTACAACAGAATACATTTTAAAACTGCCAAATAAACAGGACGAGGACCATTTCCTTGCACATAATTACCAGTACGTCTGTTTGTCCGAGAACGCGGAAACTTGCGAACCGTGGTTTACGATCCTTTGTCTATTCCAATCCCGATCGGTTCTGCTGTATGTTGAACTGTCCACTAGCGGATAAACCCGCTAAATGATCGTAAGCGCGTGGTTAATGTTCATTGTTTCACATCACTGGATTATATGGGTGGCTGACGCATTGTAATAAACTATGAGATCAGTATAATAAACGTGAGTCTACCTATTGTTCGACCGGGAGTGTAACTGTATAGTTCGCACCAAACTGCTAGTCCGTAACCGTAAGAAGATGATTTTGATTTCTTTATTTTAATCAAGACTTTATGTTTCGTATATCTCACTTTAAATCAAAGAATTTTCATTAAATAAAACAGCCTACGCGCTTCCTCAAGGTTTTAAGTATATAAATATTAAATTTCATCTAAGTCTATTACAGTTTATCGGATCATCTTTTGTCAGAGAGCGATATTCTAGATACGTCCGTCGTTAATCTTTCCATTTTTTTCCAAACAAAGATCGAACTTCCACAATTTCTAATATGCAAATATCGTCAAATATCAAACTTTGATAGCAAAACCTTAGACAGATTTATTATTAATAACCGACAAGAACTCGTATACACAATTCCAAATTCCACCTTACTTCAAGACACTCATCAAACAATACTGAAAGGTCTTAAAACTTTAACAGCCTTTAAACATGAACTTAAACCTAACGATAAAGCGTGTTGAGACTTTAACCCTTATTTAAAACTGAGTTCAAAGACAATAAAACGCGTATCAAAGATCCGTTAAGAGCGGTAGTAATAATTCGGTGGAATTTACTACACGATAGGGATGGACATGTAAGATTGATTATGCGAAGAATCGATATAATCAAAAACATCGATTTCCATCATCAACACGACGCATCAATTCAGCAAATTAATTTGAGATACTTGCCAAGATAACAATATCCGATTACATTTTCTAATTACAAAAATCCGATGTGTTTCTAGAGAAGATAGTAAAATAAATAAAAGATCAAATTTTGGGAAAAATATTTTATATTCTTGTAAATTAATTATTGATAAAGATTTCTTTGTGACTTAGATTTAAATCGATTCGAGAATCGATATTTCTAAACATGCATCGTCATCCCTACATAAGTTAACAGAGGAATAAGAATGAACAACAGATAAATATTTATACTGTAAACGTTACTGGTGTTTATATCGTAACTCCTGAACCCATTGTTCTGGGTTTGCGATTTATCAACCCCAGGTATGATTAGATTTCTAAGGTTGAACAGAGATACGCCGGTACCCCTGAGGACTAAGCTGGAACGCCTCGGAGAAGTATGTGTCCAGAACACAGCAGCGTTTTAAAAACACATGTGTTTACATTTATATAACTTCACGTGTAAAGTCGATAGGCTTTCGGAAGAAAACTTAGCTCAAAATATAATGATGATATTATGTTTTACACTCGGTTATTAAAAAAATCGCAAACAGATAATTTTGGCTATATTAAAAAATGTCTGTTTTATAATCTTGCTAGATTATCTAATAACTACTACATCAATAAATAACTTTGAACCCTTCCTAACCTTACGAGGACAGCAGTTGTATATTATTGTTTATACAGGGTGTCACAGAACAGAGACGAGTTTAACGTGACAGGCTATAATGAAACTTATCAGATTATTGTATTAGTTTTATAAATAGGACTAAAGTAATGTAATAATTTTGAGTTTTTTACATTTGATAACTTAAATGAAAAGTTCTTTTATTTTCAATTGTGGTTCTATAGATGGATTATAACCATAAATCAAAAATTAGAATGCAAGCTATGGAAATTTGAAGTCACCCTGCCCAAAAGTTTGAAACCGTTCATGATTTTTGAAAACTTTACTAAAATGCCTCTATCTTCCGAAATAGGAATATAAGCTTTCGTATAATTGCTGGCTCATTATAAACTGCTCTCTGATATCGGTTAATTGTCGAGTTCTGGAACACGCTGTATATACAAATGTTTACACAGCAACCGTGTTACGTCTGTTTACAGGTTCGATCGTAAATCCCAGCCCATTGTTTAGTGTTAACCTTTCCGTACCTGCTGGACGAAAATATCTTCTGCCAGGTTCAAAACAACGATTTTTTTCTTCTTAATTAAATGTTATTTTACTACCTTTGCTATAATATATATATTGGAACTTGCTGTTGGTTGAGTTTAAACGCGGAAGCCTTTGTGGTTCAACGCTACACTTTTGCCTAATAATAGCAGTGGTAAGCTCTGCCATATTCCGATTTAAAGAGTGTGATAAGGGAGACGTAGGCAGACGAGCATGCAGTCCACCTGATGGTAAGTGGCTACTGCCGCCCATGGACATCTGTAATCAACCCCAGATAGGATTAGATATTCCTACCTAAGGTCGGCCACAGATGCGCTGCTACCCCTGAGGACTAAGCTGGAACGCCTCGGAAAAGTCTGTCTCCCTTACCACACCTTTCAAACCGGAACACAGCAGCGCTTAACACTGCTGTTATTAGGTAGAAATAGGTGTGGCGGTGATGCCGCCGGAGTCGAACCACAACGGGTTCTACCACCTTCTAGCCGAAACTCACTTATCCGAAACGTTACAACTTAGTCTTCAGGGGCTGCGGCATATCTGTGACCGACTACAGGTAGAATTCTCACCTTATCTGGGAGACATACTTTTCCGAGGCGTTCCAGCTTAATCCTCAGGGGTAGCAGCGCATCTGTGGCCGACGTGAGGTAGGTATATGTAATCCTATCTGGGGTTAATTACAGATGTCCATGGGCGGCAGTAGCCACTTACCATCAGGTGGACTGCATGCTCGTCTGCTACTCCTATATATTTAAAAAAAACTGTCTGTTTCAAGCTCTAAGTCTATCATTTACGAGTAGATATATTTGCTCACACAAATACAAAATGACAAGGGCCAAGATTACAACAAGGATTTAATTCAACATCTTAGCCATGTTCTACATGTGTAGAGCTCTCCACATGTGTTGTAAAGGGCACTAAAATCGAGGGTTCTCCAGATAGCGGATAGGCTAAAAATATGTCGCCGCCAGCTTTTTTTTTTAAACAGCTTAAATTTAAAAAATATTTCTTGGCACTTTTTTTGAAGTAGCAACGAGCATATAGGCCAGAGTGGAAGACGAGGCAAAAATTATCTAAAACAAGTGAAATGTATGTTTAAAATAAAATAAAAAGATTTTTACATATTTCAATTTGCATGATAAAAATTTGATTTCTGTAAAATTAAGTTTAAAGTGTCAGATTAAGTGTAAATTGTAAAACTAAGTGTGTCTGTAAACTAAGTGTGTCTGTAAAATTTTATGAAAACAGAAGATACGATAATACATATATTTGAATTCAAAAATGGAATAAAATTAAAAAAAAGTTAAAAAAAAACTAAATACCTTCCACTGTACTTTAACATACTAACTTAAACGAAATCACTTCGTTACTCAAAACCACAGACAATTTTACTTTTTTTTAACACGACCAATAACTTTGACATATCAATACAAGTAAAATCGTCCTAAACAAACTATTGAAAATGTTAAGACATTACAAATTCAACATTACAACTAAAGCCATACAGTGCAAAATCGCTCATCTTTTCGCAGTATTTTTTCAATATAATTTTGGTTTCCGTATTTTATGAATCGACCAGTCACGCACATATAAAAAATGTTTTGTTGCCAGTCTGTCTGTCGTAAATCGTAGCTATAGTCGGCGGTGAGAACCAAAAAAAATCGGTTGACATTCCAACGACTACCTGAATCGCCCGTAAACCGAAATCCTTACCAATCTTTAACGATTTTCGGAAGAAAGCTGCAACACAGACATAAATAGGGAGAGATCATTGTTAGAAACACGTAATTGCTTTATTTCCTATAGTTACGTAGTCCATATAAGCGTCAAAACTTTTATTATTTGTTGTGTTTTATTATAAAACCCCAGAAATGTTTGTACATTCATTTAGTAAAGTTTAATAGCCCACTGCTGGGCACGGGTCTCCTCAGAGTGAGAAGGCTTAGGACAAAGTCCATCGCGCTGGCCAAGTGCGTATTGGTGGACTTCACATACCTTTGAGATTTTTTTTATAAATCTTTTAGGTATGCAGTTTTCCTCATGATGTTTTCCTTCACCGTTTAAACAAGTGATAATTAGTTTCTAATACGCACGTAATTATGAAAAATTAGAGGTGCGTGCCTGGGATTCGAACCTCGGACCTCCCGATCGAGAGGCCGAGTTTATTAACCATTAGGCTATCACTGCATATATTTTAATACCTATTAACATTGTTTGAATGAAAGAATAAGAAATAAATCTGAGAGTGTTTAGTGTCTTGTATCGAGTGTCGTTGAAGGTAGTGTCGTGGGCGCTAGAGCACGCGGAAGATCAGTGCAATGTACAGATCAAATTAAAATGGAGGAGTTAGTATTAGTGTACTTAGAAGTAACTTTAGAAGGAAAGGGACGGATGGAAGGGACCAATACAGCCAGTGGCCTAAGGGCATCGAACACGTTAGCAAGTGATTACTTGGCCCAAGATTTTTTTTTATAAAAACGGAGTAGGAAGTAAACTATCAGTCTACCTGATAGAAAGTGCCGGTGCATCTATGACCAAGAAGAACAGATTCCACATGAAGCCGAACAGGTGTGGAGCCACTCCTGAGGACGAAGATGGTCATCTTCAAGGGTATCAATGTATCTGTGGCTAACCAAAGATAGTACTCTACTCCTATCCGGGGTTGATTATGAATCTGATGGACTCCTCGCCACCTACAGGTCACAAAAAGATAACATCACAACCACTTCTAAGACCACAATCACAAAAAAACAAACTTCAAACTGATCCTCTGAAAACACCAGTTATTTAAGAATACTTCATAACTAATTCTAATCTGGAACCACAGGCTGGAGAAATCAATTCTCATTCTGGCGCAGGAGCATTTTATTGCGACGATAAATTCATTCCATTAACGACTGCGGATGAGGCGGGTTGTAAATTATCAAATTAATACGCGGCTCCTATCACCCCTTATAGATTATGCTTGTTGACCAGTGCGAGCGATTTTTTTCTTAATTTTTAGAGTTCCGTACCCAAAGGGTAAAAACGGAACCCTATTACTAAGACTTCGCTGTCTGTCCGTCTGTCACAGGGCTATATCTCCGGAACCGTAATAGATAGAGACATGAAATGTTTACAGAGGATGCATAACGGTGGCCGTTATAACAAGCAATACTAAAAATAAAATAAAGTTGAATATTAAAATGGGTTTCCATACAAGTAATCTTTCGGCATTTTTCGATCTAACTGTTAAACCGTACTAGGAAGTCTGTTGAAATTTTTACAATCCATTTACTACTATAACTGGTACTATAATAAATAAGGAGGAAAGAAATAAAAACCATAAAACATATCTTAATACAGTTATTTTAATTGTATTATACGTTGTTTATGTATAATTCATCATCACCCCAACGCCATCTATTGTTGTTCCATATAACTAAGTATTGTTGAAAATAATAAAATGAAAAAAAATAATGAACATTTGGAGGTACGGAAGCCTCCACGTGCGAGTTCGACTCGTACTTGGCGAATAATTATAATAATAGCAGTAGCAGACAAGCATGCAGTCCACCTGATGGTAAGCGACTACTGCCGCCCATAGACATCTGTAATCAACACCAGATGGCATTACCTGAGATCGGCCATAGAGACACCGCTATCCCTGAGGACTAAGCTGGAATGCCTCGGATAAGTGTGTCCTTACCCTTCAAACCAGAACGCAGCAGCGCTTAACACTGCTGTTATTAGAAATAGGTGTGGTGGTGCCACTGTAATTACACCACAGAGGGTTCAATCACCTTCAAATATTGTATTAAATATCTGATATTAGCTTTTTTCTATATTTTACAAATATTCCGTAACGTCATAACTCAGGTCTCAAGTTATCGCGTTCGGGTTGTACACAATAAACCAAGTTTAAACCTTGCAAGTAAAGTTCGCTTCGCATGTTATATACAACATGGAGGACTGGCACATCGCCTCATGTGATATTTTACTGCATGGATTCCATGGCGGGGATTAATTCTAACTTTCTGACCTTTCCTTTGACATTTTCAGTTTTACGTTACGTTATGCTAGTATTAAGAAACTTCTGGAATTTATTACTTCCATACGTGTCACGTTGAACATATTTGTCATTTATCTTGTTTATCTCGTAATTTTAGACAGTATTTATGGGTTGCTATAGAGTAATATGCGTAATTGTGTATGATGTAACATTTATGAGAACACTTACGAAAGAATATACTAAAAGAAAGAAAGACTATAAAATATAGTAAGTAAATAACTTACGAATACTAAAGAGGTATATTTTTAAAATCTGCTAAACGAAGGTAGAAAAGACAAATGTATTCCAAATGTTAGTAAAAGTAATCTCAGTAATCAAGTTTGACTTGTAGTTGATAAAAGATATGTTATTACCATTGAGGACTATGTCGATTGATGACTAACCATACCTTTCAAATAAAAACGGAGCCACATTTTATTCGTTTTCAATTAAATATTTCCATCATATTTTATCGTACTATTTCTATTCCACGTCAGAAGCACAAAGCATATATAATTAAAATAACTGAAGATTAAATTTCAAATTTAAATAACTCTTAAACACTTATAAAGCGTAGATATAATTTAACTCTATTAAAAGCAGATAAATTACACGAGAGCAACAAAAGCTTATACGAGCTTTCATATGATAAAAGCTCTATGACAAATGAGTGACAGCTCTAGATAGCGCCTCGGCTCATTAGACGTGCGAATTAATTAGAGCTGTAATGAATGTAATCCTTCGCTGCCACACGGTACCTACATCATTAATGTCGTTAACATATGATTATGTGTTAATCATTGCCATTTTAATTCAACACTATTTATAATAATTTATTTAAACACCATTAATCTAACATAGAAGTAGCAAACATACATGTAGACCACAATCCACAAATCCTTTTCCGAGACATTCGAGATTAGTCCCCAGGGGTAGCGGCGCAGCTCGAACCGCCCGTCAGCGACTCCGGGAAGGACGGCTGTATGTGTGGTCGCATACCATCGTACACACCAGACGGTGTGGCGAGCGTCAAGCTCACCTGGACGAAGCCCGACGAGGCAACGCGCTAAGAAGACTCCGGTTTCGTTCCTTTGGAGATCCCGGAGTCGTCTAAGCAGCGCAGAGGACGGCCACCGGGGAGGTATTAGTGCCGTAAGAATCCCACATAACCTCGTGTCGCTCCCACGGCATGGGTACCTTTTAAAGGTTTCCCCCTCGTTAAAGAAAAGGTGTAGCGGCGCATCTGTGGCCGACCTCAGGTAGGAATATCTAATCCTTTCTGGAGTTGTTTACAGATGTCCATGGGCGACAGACGCCGTCCGCTGGACTGCATGCTCATCCACCTTATTTGATGATCTGGATGGGCACGGTGACTTCCCAATTGACTATTAGTTAACTTGCTACTATACGATATAAATAATAAGTTTTCACTAATATGCTGTCCACTTTATAACAAGCTTTTTCCAAGTATTACTTATGACATGTTTAATGAGCTCAGAATATATCGGAGCGACAAGAAATCATTTAAATTTGTCATTCACTACTCAACTTTTTTTGTATGAAATCGGAGAAGCAAACGAGCATGAAGTCCGGTTAATCGCTGAGCGAATCGCATCTGTGTAAACAGCTTAATATCCTCCAGAGACCGCCAGCGAAACGGAAGCAGTTTTTGTGATCCCGAGTGAATTGGAGATCCGGGGGATTTGTTTAAGGATATCATTTTTTCACACTTTGGAATGTTAGGTTTGGACTAACAAATTTTTTCGCAGAAGACATGTGTGATAATTTTTTTAAAGACTCCAATAGTACACTGAAATCCTGATATCAAATTGCAATCAAATTTACTAATCGTTAGTAAGTAAAAAAACTGTGTAAATATGCATTAAGTATTTTGACAAAATTTGGTTTACTTACGACAGATTGATAATAAAATAATCTCCGCTGCATAATTATTTATCCATAATTACTACCACTTCCTACTTAAGGAAATCAATTAATGATGAGATGTTCTTAAAAGTTCCTTTAATTATCAATTAAATATCAGTAAAAGCAGTGTGAGTTCCTCTAAACCAATTAATACTCGATTAAAGGTGCAAAAACCCAGAAGCGGTGACGAAACATCTTTATAACGCACGAAAACTTATAAAATTAGCATCGAAATTTGGTGTCCCCCAGGGAGCAGTATTAGGACCGGTACTTCAAACCATTGGGACCACATCCGCTCCTGCCACACGCGCTGGCACAACCTGTTTCTTTAATTATTGTTATCCAAAATGACGGGTTTTTTTATGTTTTTCTCACTGTCATATTTACTCACATATAAAAAATAAGGTAAAGGTAAATTCATGAAAACACATGAAAACTGAAATTAGAAAAGAACTGCAGATCTTCAAACAGTTGAACATTTTTTTTTAATCATAGCTTAATGTATTCTCGATACCTTTCAAACAAAAAAAAAACACAACCGAAATTGCGTCGACAGTTTAGGAACTACGACGCCACGGACACATACTACAAATCAAACATATTCCATTGCCATTTAGAATAACAAACTCTACTGGAACCAGTTATACAGATTAAAGATTCAGAGCATGTCAGATCGAATTACAGATTTTTTGCGGTTGTTAACGGCCAATTAGCTCCGTTACCAACAGGTGGTCTCGTGGTCAAGCTTGTCATCTGTCCAGACTTTCGCTCTGTCCACTTCGGTTTGTTTGCTATGATAGATATTCGTGTAGTCAGTCAGGCTGAATTGGTTTTGAAGCATCTGGAATGGAGGACAAAATTTCATATTTTATAACCCATATAATTATTTGAGTGAGTAAAGAAGTCGGTTAAAGAGAGTTGGATGATGATGACATATTTATGTACATAATTGTATTATTTCCAACTCAGTAACCTGAAATAATTTGTAATGTAAATGTATTTTAAATGTACACAAAATTAACTAGTGCCAATTACAAGATTTTGGTGACATTTGAGTTATTTTTATAAATTTCGTAACGTATAACAAGACTACCAATGTTTTTTTCTGTTACTCTAATATAAATATAACTAATTATAAAGTAGAAGTAACTTGTAACCAGCAGTAAGACAAAAATAGAATTGACGACAATACAACCATCCAATCGACAACAAATCCTACAAAGATATGAATACCAACAACAACATAAATAACTTACGCAAACATATCAAAGAAAAGTAACAACAAATTGAAATATGAACACAGCTGACGATACAATCAGCACCAAGTTTACAGCGACACCAATACACAACTTGCGTAAATTTACACAATCTATAACGAGTGTCAGACACTTTAAACACTTACACTTGTAATTGGATGGATTTATGCAGTACTGACAATCTCTTGAGCTAAACCATAAATGAAGCAAAATATAAGAAAATACACTTGAATTTTGCAAATGTTTTTAAAGTAATTACAATGTTTAACGAGTATTTTACTTGTTGTTAAGTGGTTACTGTCACATGTAAAAGACAATATAGAAACGAAACGAAATTGGTATTTCTGAAGCTTTTGACGGAATGTCTCAAAAAAGTGAATCTATTCTCCCCTTCGAACTAGAACACTGTAGCGTAAAACTACTGTAAGGTAACAAACTAGGTATTTGACATGAGTACCTCTTCAAAATTGCTTCAATAGTGAGAAGCAATTAAAAAAAGGAATGATAACAAATTAGAAGATATTGTTTGGTGTTGCAGCTATCCAATAAAGATTATTATATTATGATTATGATTATCACCTCTATCCCAAAATTTAATTAGACTACTGGATAGCTAAACAATTACTTTAAGAAGCAGAAAAAAAAGCAGTGATAGTGATAGCCTAGTGGTTAAGAAACTCGGCCTTTCGATCGAGGGGCCGAGGTTCGAATCTCGTATAAGAAATTGATTATCACTTGCTAAACGGTGAAGGAAAACATCGTGAGGAAACCTGCATACCTGAGAGATTTATAAAAAAAATCTCAAAGGTATGTGAAGTCTACCAATACGCACTTGGCCAGCGCGGTGGTCTATGGCCTAATCCTTCTCATTATGAGAGGAGACCCGTGCCCAGCAGTGGGACAGTAATGGGTTGTTGATGATGATGATGATACTTTAAGAAGAACCAGTTTATTTAGAGTTGATAAGTCCATCAAGTAGACTGCAAGCTTATTTGGCACTCCAAACTTTAAAATAATATTTTACCTACTTATCTCTCAGACTTAAATCTCCAAAGACTGAACTCACAAGTGAAAGCTCGTCCATAATAAGAGCAGGCTCCTCTGATACACTATATAGTAGTAATTGGACAGATTAATGCAAACTGTCCGATCGCGATCGGCTGGAGCAGTGCCACCTGGCGCTGGTATAAATAATACGTGACCTGGATGCCACTTCCGTCACTGGGATGCTTTAAATATATGTCTAATTGTCTGTAGTAGAGTCCGCGCCAAACTTCTAGTCCGCTCTGAATATAGAAATGAGTCGCGACGCAACAGCAAATTGTAGATATTAGCGGGACGAAGACAGCGCGTATGCCCGCCGGCACCCTCCGCTGCCTGCTCTCGCCCGCGGGTACATAGCTGCGTTAGTGTGCCCTTACGTTGCTACGAAGTATATTATGCTTGTGGTTGTGTTCGATCCCAATCTCTCTTTGACTACACCTGCGCGCAACAACTTCAGAGCGGACTAGAAGTTCGACGCGGACTATATCATAATAAGAGCAGGTTCCACTGATACAGTATATAGTAGTAATTGGACAGATTAATGCCAACTGTCCGATCTCGATCGGCTGGAGCAGTGCCACCTGGCGCTGGTATAAATAATACGCGCCCTGGATGGCACTTCCGTCACTGGGATGCTTTGAACGATGTGTCTAATTGTCTGTAGTACGAGTATGTATATGTTGACTGGAGCAACTGGTTTTCATTAACGTCTGTTCTTAATAATCAAGCTATCCAATTTTACCTACCAAAGATCGAAATGTATTAAACAGACTGTTTACGTCGTGTTCCAGCGTCGGCTTCAGAACTATGTACTAAACCAACTTGATTTAATTATTTTTTACATTGTAGTGACATATCCGTTGTATTTTTTTCTTGATTTTTTTTATTGGACATGCGGTTTACGCCGTTATCCAACAAAATATATTGAGAGCCGACATTAGAACTATGTATGTACAAAACCAACATTTATTTCAATTATTTTTTACTTTGTAGTGACATAGAAGTCGGTTGTATTTTTTTGTTACAATTTTTTTGTTATTCTTTTAACGCCATAACTACGAACAGTAACATAGCATAAAATTATTCTCTATGACGAAACCATAAATTTAAAGTTGCAGGCAAAACCTATCTTTCTCACAAATAATCTTATTCCAAAGTTACATAAAGTTAAGTTTACGAAGAACTATTGAGAATGGATAAGCTTTCAACTAAGACCCAACCATAACTTCACCAAATAAATTAAAGCAATTAAATTTATGGCTTTTGGACCGTTTCCTTCTCACTATCGGGGTAATTAAATCATTGAGCTATTACCAGCCAGATAAGTCAGAAATGACTTCTCAATTATAAGTATTTTTATGTAATGAAAGTAATCATCCGTGCAATCCGTGTGATGTAAGTGGCTACTACCGCCAATGGACATCTAGCAACCCCAGATTAGGTTAGGTTCCTACCTGAGGTTGGTGGTAGATGTGCTACTACCCTTGAAAACTAAGTTAGAGCGCCTCGCATAAATATGTTTCCCACACCTTTCAAAGCGGAAAACAGCAGCGCTTAACACTGTTATTAGACAGAAATAGGTGTAACAGTGACACATAGTTCTATCACCGGCAACTTTATATGAAACATGAAACTTTTTCGAACAAAAATTAAAGCAATTTCATACGTAGTTTACTTCTCTTGGAAATACCAACGCAATATGACAATATGTATGATATAAATTAAATGTAATAAAGTTTATCACGTAGTAAGATCGTCTCGAGTTAATTAAGTTATTGAGCTATTACGAGTACGGGCAACGCAATCTACTTGCCAGACATACTCGTATGGTATCAAATTTGATGGCGGCGTCTTAGAGAGAAATTGTTCTCCAATTTTCGTGTACTTGTGATATGAATGTAATATGTAGTTACCTTTATTATTGGTTTTGATTAAAATATGAAATAGATTTACTTTTTTAGTTCTTAAGGCTAGAGCACTTCGTGGTTCGACTCCAGAGACACCACCGCAACGCCTATTTTGGATTTTAACAACAGTATTAAGTACTACCTTGGGTTGATTTAAAAGATTAATATTATAAATATTTAGCAATGTTAATAATGTTAATTTATAAATTACAAAATATTGATTTAATTATACTATTACTTAAATAATCGTCTAAAGTTCGAAGTTTTAACTTCCCACAGTCCATGACTCCTTTTGTTCGAATTGATTCCACATATCTATGTACCCTACCTTCGACATTTGCTACTTCAATTTCACAAAAAAAAACGCCCTACAAAGGTTTACTGTTCACGGTACAAAACTCCGCTACCGGTTCAAGCTCTGCAGCTATTTGTCAGCTACTGTAGCAGATCTGTATCGTAACCCGAGCGGGCACTGCGAAAACAAAAACGTTTAACATGACTTCGTTTCAAAATAACCAGTTTGTAACATCGACACGGGAGTTCTATTTTTTTGGGCGATTAAATTCCTACGTTTTTTTATGTTTTACATGTAGCACACGAGCATGCAATCCACTGTCCATGGTAATAGGAAATGGCAAGTGACGCTCACAGACGTGAGTCCACCCCAGATAGAATTAGAACTCTATTTGTAGTCAAACAGCATTGGTAAACCTGAAGACTAAGTTGAAACGTCTTGGACAAGTACGTTACCTATATTACCACACCCTTCAAAACACAACAAAGCGACACTTAATACTTGTGTTGTAAAGCAGAAACAGGTATAGCGACGATAGCGTAATAAAATCAGGTCTTAGAATAAATTTAATAATAATAATAGGGTTTTAAGGTTTTAGTAATAGGGTTTTGATTTCGAATCTCTGTACAAAACATACGCAACATTTGTACCATGGACGAGAGTGCACCCGAAATATTGTCCTTATAGAAATTTTAAGAAACTTCCAGAAGATTTCTTAAACTATGTATTTCAACATATCTATATATTTCAATTTTGTTTAACATTATAATTGAGACTAATACCTCTGTTTTTTTGTTTACGAGGGGGAAACCTTCAAAAGGTACCCGACGACGTGGGAGCGACGCCGGGTTATGTGGGATTTTTACCGCACTAAAACCCCCCCGGTGGCCGTCCTCAACGCTTGTTGGAGAACTCCGGGATCTCCGAGGGAACACAACCGGAGTGAGACTAATACCTAGTAACAAATTATACGGATAAATGAAGATAAAATAACGTCAATACAGGTTCTTAAATCATTTACCTAGCTTGTGCCATTCTCAATAAGCATTAAGGGTAACAGTCATAGAGAAACAAATACCTCAGACACATATATCAGATATGAGGAATCAGAGCCAGCATAGGGAGAGTGGCAAGTGATCAGATCACGTAACAATCAGCCGAGCACCACTCCAACCGGCCCTCTTTGATCACTGATGCTACGACACTCGCGCACAGAAGTGTTGAGTTCTTATTCGAATATTATTCGAAGCTGAAGATATGATAATTAGCTACGTTTATGATAATTAGAAGTTAATTTAAACGCTGATGAAATAAGTAAAATTTAAGTTTAGTAAGTTATAAATCATTTGAAATTGATTAGATTACTTCCTGAGGTCGGCCACTCCAGAGGATTAGACTGGTATGCCTCGGAAAAGTATGTCTTCCTAACCGCACCCTTCAAAACAGAATACAGCAGGCAGAAATAGGTGTGGCGGTGGTGCCGCCGGTGTCAACCCACAGAGGGTTCTTCTACCTTTAGAACCTACTTATTCAAGCTGTACATTGTCAAAAGATTTAAAATTTTAACAAGTACATATTTCAATAATTTAGATAACAGAAATGAAAATAATATCTAAAACTATTTTCTAACTACTGTAACACTTGTGTGTACACCAGTACACGACTGCCCCGCGGCGTCCGGCGACCGGGAAGTTTTATTACACCCTTGCCCATCGTAACCTGATCTGTGATAGCGCCACCAACCCTCCTGATCCCCTTCTCACCCCTAATAACTCACTAGGTGGACCAACTTTTATTTAACAAGAAACAGCGAAACTGCATGCAGTTCAGCTGACATACATATGTAAGTAGTAAACTTTGAAGACAGTGATACTCGACATCTCAATTGGAAGTTTGTTATCTTTGTTATCAACCCATTAATGTCCCACTGCTGGGCACAGTTCTTCTCTCAATATGAGAAAGGTTAGGCCATAGTCCACCGCGCTGGCCGAGTGCGTATTGGTAGACTACACATAGCTTTGAAAACGTTTTTTTTTTAAATCTCGCAGGTATGCAGATTTACTCACGGTGTTTTTCTTGTAATACGCACATAACAACGCAATTGGGAATCCGAGGTATAAATCCCAAGGCACTGACTTTTTAAATTAATGTGCGTGTTAAATATTAATATTACTTGCTAAATCGGTGAAAGGAAACATTGCGAGGAACCCCACACTTAAGTTCTTAAAGGTGTGTAACATGGCCTTACCTCTCTCGCTCTGAGGAGACCCGTGCCCAGCAGTGGAACAGAAAAGGCCATGAGCAATCTACTCTTATCACAGTCTAGGGGGGCTCAATGTTAATCGGCCCCAACTAATTCCTGCTCCGCCCGTCTGTTTGTTTGTCGGGATTTGCATGCTTATTAGTTTACTGTTTACTTTCCTGTTTTATAGTGATTCGTTAGGGGATAGAACATACGTGACAAATGAGAAACAAGATGGGGTTTAAAGGGGTGTAAGGCTTATGAGTATTGTCGCTGGTGCATCGAACTTAACCGAATATGTAGTTAGTTCGATGGCATAGTAAAATTTTAATATGTCGATAGTTAAGTTTAGTTGTAAATCATTTGAATGCCATTTTCGAGCGTATGTATTTCATTATTTGGCGTGCCCTAAAGCGTAAACTGCTAAAGGCTACATTACTTCCCATTTCAGTAATTTTAAAAACTAAAATCGTTACTATTTTCAATCTGTTTCTGTCAGATTTTGGAAAAAGCTTTTGACTGGAGTTTCGTATAAGCGTACTCTAAGCGTACTTAAGACGTTAAAGAAAGTAATATTTACCTACTATTTGCTATAAAGTATATTTCCTCAGCTCTTATTTTTAAAACAGTAGGTACAAATGCACTAAAACAAAAGCTCTTTTGAAATAGAAAACTTTTAACTTCAACCTTAAAGAAATGTCCTAAACTGACACTTTAAATTTCTTAAGCATATTCCAAAAAATATTTTTCAAAAATGAAGTCAAATGAAATGAGTAACCCACATAAAGCCATCAGCGGTAGCAAAGAAGTCTTGCAAGTAGTAGAGGGTGAGCGCCCCAATCGATATCCGATGCATAATGCAATCGCCTAACCCCATTGCACTCGAATGCACTTAACTCGATAGCTCCGATTTTTAAACTGCTCCAAAGGATTATCTAACTGAAGAAGTGGATCACTTTGATCCTTATTCAGTTCTTGTATAATTTTAGTTGAAAGAAAAAAAAATGGATTTTAAGAAATTTTAAAAGTGAACTTTAGTATTTAGGTTCTCGTAATATGTCTTTCGTAGAAACACGTTTTAGGGGTGTCGATTTGATAAAAAAAATAATTATTGATGTTTTATTTCTATTATATTTGAGCATATCTGTAATTGTAATAATATAGGACCTTCCGCACTCAGGTGATGTCATTCAACAAATAAAATATACCCTTCTTAGTTGTTCAAATTCACTCCAATAATATTATTAAGCCTCTTACAATTTTTTTATTTAATCTAGTTTAAAAAATGAATTTCTGAGTTATTGCACCCTTGAAAATTGCCACAAACAAACTAAAATATCTCAAGAACAGAGCCCTTTCGTTGAACTTGGCACGTGGGCGCAGTCACATCGGGAGCTGGTGAATAAATCACAGATACGATGCATTATATTGACCGGGGTCCCCCATCGGTCATTCTGATAACGTTATCTAACAATTATACGAGCTTCGGCAGACATTTAAATTGGAATGTCAAGATTTTTATTATTTATTTCTGAGTAGTTTTTATAATGATCTTGTAAGCTTAAGGCGTTTTTAACAGATTTTTAATAAATATATGTACATTATACTGTTAGTTCTTATAGAAGTTGTAACCTTGAAAACAGTGTTGATGCTAAATTGCGACTTCTGTAACTATTACGAGTATGACAAAATAGAAGTCTTACATAAACACAGGACTAAAATAAAATGCACGGTAAAGTATAGGAGTGATAACCTAGAGGTTTAGAAACTCGGCCTCTTGATCGAGGGTCCGAGGTTCAAATCCCAGACACGGCCATCTGATTTTTCAAACTATTTTTTAGAAATTAACTATCACTTACTTAAACAGTGAAGGAAAACATCGCGAGGAAACCTGCGTACCTGAGAAATAAGTTTTCTAACGTATGTGAAGTGTATCAATTCACACTTGTCGAGCGCGGTGGACTATGGCCTAATCCTTCTCATTCTGAGAGGAGACCCTTGTCCAGCAATGGAACGATAATGGGTTGATGATGATGATGATACCAGAACACAGCAAAGTTACATTTTTGCTACAAGGTAAAATAAGTGCGACGGTAGTAAGTAACAAAAAATACTTTTTTTTTTCGTGGGGATACTTCATGGATTGCTCTCAGCTGCGGGGGTAGCGGACAGGATATGCCGGACTCCTACCGGCTAAAACCCCACGGTGTTCCTCTGGACGCCTTTTGTCGGGACCACGGGTACGCTAATAGCACTCGTCCGCGATCCCGACGGCGTTTGCCCACGTCCGGGCCCGTCTCGGTTTGGGATGGTGCTGGAGCTACTCCATCCACTCATCTTTGAGGTAAGAAAAAAAAATACCTGCTCTACCACGTCCTACCACGTTTAAAATAACACATACATCTATTTACTTCTAAATGGTCAGACGTATTGACAGACAGATAAATTGATCTTAAATATTTGTTTAACATATAATGTATTGATATCATTCCCAGACATAATTAATACTTAATTATTTCCAAGAAAGTATCGTGTGAACGTAATCCAGTATAGTATGATTCATCGGAAGTAAATGCATGTCTAGAATTATTATAGCATTATTAACATTGTTGTAATGGTAATGTAGGCCTATTAGTTATATCTTAGTTAAATCTAAACATAGTGTTTCTCAAAGTAGATGATCAACCCTTTGAGGTACGCTGGAATTCCTAAAAAAGTAAGAAATAATGGGAGTTTCAGGAACGATGGTTAATTTATTGTTCTAATATTTTAAATTGAACTTGAAACATATCTACGTCACTCCGTTAATTTTTATCTTTAAAAGTATTGTCGACTAGCAATAAATTTGAAAACCTCTGCTTTTAAAAGGTTAAAGGTTTAAAGGTAAGTGCATAGATTAGTAAAGATTACTCACTCCTAACAAGAAAATGTACCCAGTTTTGAGAATTGAAATATGTAGTTGCGTAAAAAAGTTTTGCCACGTCTCCGTGCTAAAATGTCCCTAAAATATTTGAAATACTTATTTATTTATTATGTTAATTACGCAGTATTAGTTATTTATTCGTAAATTTTCTCTAAAAATGTTTTTATTTGTCAAGAATTCAAAAAAAGAACTTACGATAATAAGCCATTTGTGGCTTCATTCAATTTCAAGGCGGCGAAGTATCTTTACTAATCTATGGGTAAGTGTCTAATCTGATTCACTCTAAGAGTAATTCAATTTCAAGATAAGTTATAATTATGATAAAACAGTGCATTCCCAAACTATACGTATAGATAAAATTAAAATGTGATTTTAAAATAGCAGCCATTTTTAATGGCGTACAACTATGCGGAATCTCGTCACAGAGGTTGGTTGGTTATCTATTAGTAACATAGTTTCCTAAGTATCTACAACTTATACCATTTAGATTATGATATACATTTATACAAAAAGAGTAGGTATAAACGCGTTAATGATTTTATAATAATAGGTTTTTTTAATATAATATAAGAGTAGCAGACGAGCATGCAGTCTATCTGATGGTAAGTGGGTACTGCCGCCCATGGACATCTGTAATCAACCCCAGATAGGATTAGATATTACTACCTGAGGTCGGCCACAGATGCGCCGCTACCCCTGAGGACTAAGCTGGAACGCCTCGGAAAAGTCTGTCTCCCTTACCACACCCTTCAAACCGGAACACAGCAGCTCCTATCACCGCTGTTATTAGGTAGAAATAGGTGTGGCGGTGGTGCCGCCGGAGTCGAACCACAAATGGTTCTACCACCTTCAAAGTATAGATACTAATAGATACTCTAAGTAAAGAGGGTATTATAGATTATATACTAAAATGTAACATTATACATCTAGAAAGATTATTTGTTGTAACGCGTAAATATTTAGAATCACCAGACAAATTATAAATAACTTTTCATAGATATGCAATTTATTGACAACGGTATAACATATATAACCTGATATTTAAATACGGAACCCTATTATTAATAACGCTTGACGTTTTAAATCTGCTGAATAATTCAGGGCAAAAGTCGCAAACGCATTCTGCCAAGTAATATTATTGGTTGGTTCATTTATTAAAATAGTGATGTCACTTTCCCATGATGGCGGGCGTTCAATGAAACAACTATTTGTCTTGTTTAGTCTGTGGACAATGGTAATGCGTAAAGGAAGGCGAATGCATTTCGCTCTGGCCAGTCACATGCCGTTGCTAATAAAAACATGAAATGAGTTTTGGCGGGAAGCGAATTATTTTTTTATACAGACCACAGCTGCCGTAAAATAATTTCCTTCGTAAAACAAATTGTATTTGTTTATTTCTTTTGTGTTTTATAGTGATTAAAAATATCAAGTTTTATAATAAAATAATTTTAATTCGTCAACAAAACATCTTTTATTACTTTTCAGATTTCAATTATTTCTAGACAAACAGACATAATGCTTAAATAATAATTATTACTTAGGAGGCGTTATTGCCTTCACAGTCGTAACTGCATAATACATTTAATAGTCATATATTTCAAAGAAGGAAAATAAATTTATAAGTTTATTTACATTTTAAATGATTTTCCTTTCTTAGTCTCAGATAATATATAATTATTCAGGTAATGTTTCCTAACGTTGCAATTATTTTCAAACGTCACAAACAAATTTATCTACAGGGACCATATTGAAAATCCCCAACGAACAAAGTTAAACTGTCGAAGTTTAATTTGCGTATTTTGCGTTCAGAAACTGTGTAATGTAATGAATTGCTCATTGTGTATTGAAAGGATTATGTTTCTGAACGCCGCACAATAGGCTCCGAGTTGGAAGGCAACGTTCGGAATTCAAAATCGAGGTTGCGGCTTAATATTATTATCTGTGGCATTTCGCTTTTAAAAATAGAACGCGATTTTCTCTTTTGGTCTTTGTGTAGGTTTAGAGAGAAAACATATTAATTTTCTAGACAGTAAAAATTAAATCTTAAAAGTAGTTAACATTTAATACTACGAAATTCATTCTATTCATTACAATTAAAGATAAAACAGAAGCAAAAAAATAAAAGCCATATTAATAAAATAATAGAGCACATAAACAACGTTAAACAAAAATTTATAGAACAACTCTGTTTTGTTTATTGATAGAATTTAACCTCATTTAACCCTGTCGTTACAGATTACACAATATACAATGACGAGCCAAAAATTTTCGCGCCAACTGCACACCCGTCTCGTAGTTTGTAGTTTCCCGCGACATTCTATTTTCAAACTGAGTATATTACAAAGCGTCTCGCGTTCCGATTAATTTGTCATAGCGTCATCGTATGCGTTAAAAGTGTTTATTTTTATTTTTTACGAGCTAATATTCATCGGCTAGATTTATCGCTTTCAGCGGTTAGTGGCAATTATAACTGGCAACACCGGCGCCGTGGAATGCAAATGGATTTAATTTGAAAATGGAATGAAACGATTTGTTTTATGAAGTAACGTTTAGTGACTTTTAAAGAATTGTGTTCGCTATTTACATGATTTTCTAGTATTCAATGCAACATAATGTAAATGCAGTTATAATAATCCACACATTAATTAAATCACCGTATTGCTCGGACAAATAGAAGCGGTTTAGGGGTCGATTTTACGCGATTGTAAGTTTTAATTACAATTTGTAATTTTAGACTCCATTGATGTTGACTATGTTAAAAGTATCGAATAAAATTCTTCTTATTTTAAATTATCTATTATTGTAACATAAAAATAAGTTACATGTCTATAATATATTATTAAGAAGTACCACTCAATCATTATTTATATTTATTATCTTTTTAACGGCATAAGCCGGCTTATGATAATGAATAAGAATTAAGCTTTAGCTTTTAACTTGAAGATAAGTTTACGAAATATGTCTTCATAGCTGGAAGCGTGAAACTAAACAGTTTGGTCTTTAAATAATGGATTGCATAGTTACAAAACAAAATAAAGGCGGGTACCGACTGTGGGGAGGCGATAATGCCTTTCTGAAGCACGGCGAGGTGTGATACCGCCTTAGGCTGGAGAGAGTGGTGTGGTCTAAGTCAGAAGCTTTCAACTACGTTGGAACTCTCCGCGGTTTTCTGTGAAAACGTATCCAATATTAATCCCATTACAATTTTATAAATGTAAATGTTGTCCTAAATATTTGTTCCATATATAAATAAGGAGATTTTTAATAACGCTTTATTATATATCGGTGTTGCGTAAATCAAGTAAATTTATTCTTATACAGATCACGCTTCTTATATTGGGTCTATTGCGATGTTAATATAGATTTTAAATAATTCTACAAATTTTGACATTTCTTTTGAAAACACATTTTACGATGAAGTAGGGATTACTTGTTTCAATCAATATTGTTTTCCAAAACATCGCATTTCTATTCCACTTTGTCTAGATCCCCATGTGTGAGCAAGAAACATATAACATGGTCACCATTTTAAATTACTTCATTTGTTAAAATATTATTATAATCAGAAATTAATTACTTCCAACCCTGTCTGTTTTCATCTTAAACTTAAGATGAAACCCTCGCATTTCTTAATATCACTTACACCAATCTCCGATGGTACAATTTGTCGGATCGAGTCACGATAGATGAGTTTTAATAGCTTGATGGGATCAGATCGACTTAACCCGTTAAGTATTGACTGGTGTTGCCAGCCATTATAATTTGTAAGGACATTCCCACTTTTAGGGTACTTTATGTTGAATATAAAAATAATAATAGAAAATGACAATTATTGACAGTTGCAAAGAGGACAAAAATCCTGTATAAAATTGGTCAAATAAGAAGCTGGCTGCCATGGTGCTCTTCAAGAAGGTTGCAAAAAGAGCTCTCCTACAAAGCCGGCGATGCATTGGCGACTCTTCTGGTGTTGCCAATGTCCATAGGCGACGGTGATTGTTTTCCACCAGGTAGCCCGTCTGCCTTATCGTTAGGTATACATTTAAAAAAAGTTGAAGTAACTCCTTTATCACAAAGATAAGTACACTGCTCCTACAATATAACTACGATGGTGGATGGGTATGATACGATTTATCTGTGGAGATGACCCTTAATTTGACTGTAATAATTAAAATTTTTGGTATAAAATTCTGAGCCAATTTACTTTCGTATGTCTTTTCCATCCATATAAATTACCAATTTTTGCGTAAATTTCATTTATCCATAGTATATTTAAAATATATTTATATATTAATATTTAATTGCATTGTACTATTCATTGACTATACTACCTTTTAAGACCAAAACTTTAGCCAATATTCCTAAATAATAATCACTATGATTATTTAAGGGCAGTCCCATTTTCTTTCCAATCCTGGCAACCCTACGAGTGGGAGGTTAAGGCGGGATCGGCCGATCGCCGCTAATGTTTATACCTTTCTAATAAGGTATGGAGAATCTATAATTTGTGGTGTACAAGGAGCCGTGTCATTAGCGCCGACAAATGAGATATGGTTACGTGGATGTGGCGTTGAAAGTATTTGATGTGTAATCAACACATGTTGTTGTGAACGCTATTATAGTATTGTTGTTGCAACCCTTATTATGTGCCGTGCTGGGCACGTTCGGGCACACTTCTATGCGGTGCTCACAATGCGGATTGGTAAAGGAATGTTTGGCAAAGGGAGATCTCTCGCCGTCCTAGGTGATCACACTCGGACAGCGGCCCTGCTACGGTAGTCTTAGTTCGGGGCTTGTATATGTACGAGATGTTTGAAAACTGCAATAGCGTGATTCAGAATACTCGTTGCGACGTCTATTGACGAGTAGCGGGAAATCGCCACAAATATTTTTTTATACAAATATTTTTTAAACACTTCGTTCATGAACTCTTCCATAGTTTAATTGAATAAGTTGGAAAAGTTTTTAACGCTGTTGATCAATATTGGATTGGTCATTAAAAAACTCGTTCCTTATCCGTTAAAAAAAGGAAATATTAAGATCCATGTGCGGAAAACCTTTCCAGATACACTTTCGCATCCATGCCTATGAACAGTTATCGTAGGTATATTATTAAGATTTTCAAACATAAACCGTTATCTCCTATCTACGTCACTTAAGTTCATTTTATCGGTGTCTATTTCGGAAATCAAAACATATCTGCATTTTATCTACAATGGGGTCCGTAGATAGCGTTTTATTGTAATGTTTCAATCAGCCGGGTATAAATCCGCCCTGGGGCTCATAAATACAGGCTCTATCTTATCAGCATTACTTGAATTTAGGGTTGACGTGGAACGTGAGAAAATGCATGGAAAATAAAAGATATGTAATAGATAATCTAAGAAGTACTTGTTTTATGATTTTGGGAGATTACAAATATTAAAAAATTACAATATACGTTATTAGAAATATTTAAAAAGGGGATAGAGCCATAGGTATTTTTTTATAATATAGGAGTAGCAGACGAGCATGCAGTCCACCTGATGGTAACTGGCTACTGCCGCCCATGGACATCTGTAATCAACCCCAGATTACATATATAGAGGATTACATATTCCTACCTGAGAACGGCCACAGCTGCGCCGCTACCCTTGATGACTAAGCTGGAACGCCTCGGAAAAGTATGTCTCCCTTACCACACCCTTCAAAACGGAACACAGCAGCACCTAACACTGCTGTTATTAGGCAGAAATAGGTGTGGCGGTGGTGCCGCCGGAGTCGAACCACAAAGGGTTCTACCACCTTCAAAATGTATGTTTCGACCACCACATCCATCCTGCGTGAAGCAGTGCTGCGTTTCGGTGGAAGCGAGTGAGTGTTGACTGGCTTACGCATGAGGCGATCTTACTCATCAGTAGTAGCAATTTGTGGTCTTCAAGTTTGATCTCAGATTTCTACGGATGACAGTAAAACTCTTCAGGAGGACTTTAAGTTGTTCACTATTACAATCTTATAAAAATTCACAATACATTTATAACACAAGTGTTTATTACTAATTATAAAAGGTGTCAAAGTAATCTCATTAAAATAATTAATAAAAAAATATATTTTTTTAATATGGTCGAAAAATACATCATCCTTTGCAGTCGAGTAAAAACAGATTCATCTTTAAACTCTGAAAATAAATAAGCATAGAAAATTGTAATCAATTTAAAGTGAAAGGCAGCTTCAGTTTTATTTTAACGTTCTACGCCTCCAGAACTTAGATCTCAAACTAGATCTAAGTCGACAACCCTAGACTGGTCGTAGATAACAATACTATCCACTTAGGAAGTTATCTCCCAAAGGATCGGGCGATAGAAGGAGTACGTTTAATTGTTATTTGGCTTTAGTCAAATAAGATTATCAACTATTAAGTGGCTTCCAGCTTCATGGACACTTAATGGAAGCTATTTAGTCAAATAAAAAACGAAATAATTAAGTTCTAAGATATCATTACAACTTTAACTGTATTTTTATCTATTAAAAGCAGAATCGGTGACAGATAAGTGGTATGGTGGTGGTAGTTATGATTTATTTATATGTCTGACCGGGGAGCAAACACGGAACCTACCGCGTGTCAATCTGGAATGGCCACTCGGTTACGCGGGTCGCCCTTCATAGAAGATTTATTTTTGTTTGTTTCTTACGCGGGGAAACCCTACATGGGTTCCATTTAGTCGCAGGGACAATAGAGAGGATATACCAGACTTCTACCGGCATAGCTTCTATGCTAAAACCCAACGGTGTTCGTCAGAACGGGCTTTCTCGGGACCACGGGTACGCTTATAGGCCTCTTCCTCATTCCGACGGCGGGTGTCCTTCAAAAAACCTAGGCTATGACAAATGTTTTAAACCTCAGAGAACCCAAGTCTCTTCAGAATCGCAGAGCATCGGGGAAGCACATCGGTTAATATTTTACAGCATTGTTAACAAGTCAGACGTGTGTTTACGAGTCCTTACAGATATTTACACCGGTCGTAAACCAGCTACGAGGCAAGGGCGCGGTATACCATTCCGATAGAACTAGGTAGACTGGTGCATTTAGACGATTGCAATAGTATTATGGCTGAAAATAGTTCTCGAACGAAACGAAACGTAATCGGTAGAGTTGCACACAAAAATCGGGATATCCGTACCCAAAATGTATATATGACACAACAGTAATACAATTTTTGCGATCTTTTTGTTAGAGGATTAACATCCTCTGAAATCGTGGAAATTTAATGCATTTCGGTATTTCAGTCGGACATGGCCAATATTGGTAGATATACCGAAAAATCCGTAGGTTCGAGAACACAGGCTGAAACAGAACAGATAAGCACATGTTTACCACAAATGGGAAGACCTAGAGTATTTTACTACGTTGATTCGTTGTGGGTTAAAGGACGGAATTAGTATAGGGAGGGAGTCGTTTTCCAACCGCCCGTGGGATCCTCATCAAGGCTTAATGATTGTTATCCCATGATATCAACAGGGATCGACGACTTCACGTGTCACATGACTTCAGAAAGCACGGAAGACGGCAGTAATAACTGCAGATCACTTGATGGTAAGTGTCTACTGCCGTCCATCGACAACTGCAATCAACCCCAGATAACATTAGATTCCTACTTAAGGTCAGCCACATATACTGCCCCTGAGAGCTAAGCTGGAATGCCTTGGATAATGTCTACCTTACTAGACCCTTCAAACCAGAACATAACAGTGAAACACTACTGTTATTAAGCAAAAATAGGCGGAGCGATGATGGTGCCGGAGTGGAACCAAAAATAATTCCACTACCTTTACAAAGGAAGAAATATTTCAGATTTTATTAGCTACGCGGTCTCTTTTTTCGAAAGACAGCCCTACCAAGACCCGTTAGAATATCAACAAGCTTATTAAAACACGATGTAGTAAGATTAAGGCTATAAACGTAATGAGATGTTTTTTCGTAAGGCCGCTTGCAAGCTTGCAACATTTTCGAATTTTATCTATAAGGAATTCTTAAGGATTTAACAAGATACGTGTATATTTTGTTCCTACTAGAAAAGCTGTTATGAAATATAGTGTGGATTTCTATAGTTGATTTTTAAAGACGTTTCAAAAAAATAATATGTAGGTACTCAAATTTCTTAATTAATGTTGTTCTAATATTAGCGGACATTTCGTTTAGAAAGTCGCCAGAATAAAGGAGAAGAAAGTTAAGAATAAATACATGTAAGGTACTAACATTTAAACGTTCAGTAATTAGACCTTACAATTTATTTAAACAAAGAACCCACATTAATAATATTTACGACTTGAAACTAATATTAATTATTAATAATAATTGATTAATTATTAATAGGACCAGTAATAAAACATGCGGAGAGATTATTTTCACAGAAACAATTACCGTAATAATATTTACGACTGAATTTTACTAAGCCCAGGATGTACTCAATTCTAGCTTTTGAAACATTTGTCACAACTGACAATACTGTGTTCATTATGGTTTATTGTTATATGTGACATACATGGATTCATAGCGATATACAGAATGGAATGGTATTTTGTAGGGCTCTTACAGAATTACGATAACGAGCGACTTTCATGGGCAAAAATCTAACCTAACTTAATGTAACTTAACTCGCTAGTAAATAGCACATCAAATAATGTAATACAGCTATTTTTAAGCTTATTTTATAATATAGGTTTGATAGGCGCAAGTTTTGAAGGCGGTTGTGGTTTTTGGTTCAACTCCGCCACATCTATTTCTGCCAATTACAACAGTGTTAGGCGCTGCTGTGTTCCGTTTTGAAGGGTGTGGTAAGGGAGACATACTTTTCCGAGGCGTTCCAACTTTGTCCTCAGTGGTAGCAGCGCATCGATGGCCGACCTCAGTTAGAAATATCTAATTCTATCTGGGGTTGATTACAGATGTCCATGGGCGACAGTAGCCACTTACTATCATTGCATGCTACTCCTATATTACAAAAAAATTGTAGTCCCTTTGTAATCGCCCTAAACGAGAACCGTTCGTAATTTTCTGGTGTAAATAGCTGAATAGCGAAAGGTGCAGTAAAACGAACATCGTTAGACATTTCCATTCATTATTTGTAAACAGCATAAATTGGTTAGCGAGTAAACAAGGGCCTAATTGGTGTGTAGTTGACCAGTCGCATAATTAGGCATAATGTGATGCGCCCAGATCGTCACGAACCCATTGCTGTCTCACTGGTGGGCACGGGTCTCCTCTCAGAGTAAGGCTTTAGGCCATAGTCCACCGTGCTAGCCCGGTGCGAATGGGTAGACTTCACATGACCGTAGCAACTTGTTTTATGAACTCTCTAGCGTGCAAGTTTCCTCAAGATGTTTTCCTTCACCGTTTAAGCAAGTGATAATTATAATAATAATAATAATAATAATAATAACATTTATTCACGAAAACAAGGACTACAGCAATCATTATGACAAAATACAAAATCACATAAAAAACACAAAAAAAAATAAAAAATAAAAATTTCGACTTATAAATATACCTACAATTTTACGGACAATGTTTTGCATACCGTGCTGCAGGCCAAGCTCGCAAAAAGGTTACCGGAACTCAGCGTAAGTCGCGAAAACATGGTTCACGACACTGATTTTCAGTCCGGTCCTGGTATTGAAGTAACTCGGACGGCTGTCTGTGTGTATATTTATTTTCATTCTTGATTTTCTTGGAATATGCTTATGTATTATCCTATGAGTAGTATCAAAATTTAACTTATTAGTATAAACATAATCTAAAACTTAATGAGAAACTACAACTCTGAGGGTCGATAAAATTAAGTTAAGAGACTAGTTTACCATGACAATACGTATACTATTAGGAAACTTCTAAATGATTTAATTTGATAAAACACTGTTCTTATGATGAAGTACTCTTACATATTGATGCTTCCACAATATATATATATATATATATATATATATATATATATATATATATATATATATATATATATATATATATATATATATTTATTTCTTTTGTGCGCTATCCATATTATAATCATATTTTTGTTTTTCCAACAACAATGACTTGTATGTATTTTTGAAATTCCTCAATGTTTTCGTGGTATGAAGAGGCGGCGGAAGGTTATTCCAGCACCTCGTGGCGCTGTGCTTAAAACTACTCCTGAAAGATGCCGCACGATTATAGGGATATAAAAGCTTATGAGGGGTAGACCTCATGCCAATTCTTTTATTTTGGTCCCTGGCCCATATCAGTTTCCTATACAAGTAACTGGGTTCTTGACATCTCACAGCTCCAAACAGAAGAGTAGCAAAATGTAGCCGCCTGCGGTATTCCATTTTCAAAATATTTGCGTTGTTTAAAAAAGGACCTACATGTGCCCGAGGTGGGATATTAAAGCAGAACCTTCCGCAGGCATTTTGAACCCTTTGAATTAATTTCTTGGAACGCGCCAGTAGACGGGGCCCTAAAAGAGTGTCAGCGTAGTTAAATTTAGACAGTACTAGGGACTCACAAAGACTAATGCGTACTGCTGTACTGAGGTAGTTACGTATGCGGTATAGAATTTTGAGTCTATAGAAACAATTACGAATAATGTCCACCACATGTTTCTCAAACCGTAGGCTTTCATCCATTATTATCCCTAGGTTACGAACTGTCACCACCCTTTCTATTACCTCTCCATTTATTACAATAGTGGGGTTTCTTGAACTAATTTTTCTTATTTGTGCCGGAGTTCCTAAAATTATAAATTTAGTTTTTATCGGGTTGACGACCAATGCATTTCTTTCGGCCCATAAGGATATACGTTCAAGATCCGAATTTAGATTTCCGATAGCTATGTTAACATCGTCGGGCTTAAAGGACATGTAGACCTGCAGATCATCCGCATATATGTGATATCTACAATGCTTAATGTTGTTAATGATGTCAGCACTATACAAAATGAAAAGCAGCGGTCCTAAAATGGATCCTTGCGGAACACCGCGAATGACACGTAAGTTTTTAGACACTTTTTTTGATCCGTCAATACCTTGCTTTAGTTCGACCCGCTGAAAACGGTCTTTGAAATAACTGTCAAACCACATAAGTGTTTCTGTACTTGCTCCATAATATGATAGCTTTGAGAGTAGCAAATCTACATTTATAGTTTCGAAAGCTCGAGAAAAATCCAATAGGACCAAGATAGTGCCCTCTCCTTGGGACTGCGCTGTCAAGATATCGTCTACTACACTTATTAGTGCAGTGGTTGTGCTGTGTTTTTTCCTGAAACCGGATTGGTGCACAGGTAATATGTCATTCGCAACAAGATATTCTGTAAGCTGATTGCATGCTATCCTTTCAAGTACTTTAGATAGGCATGGCAATACACTTATTGGGCGAAGATCGGTCAATTCAGATATATCAGACTTTTTGGGTATAGGCTGGACTACAGCTTGCTGCCATGTCTCTGGGAAGGTGTTTACTTCAAAAGATCTATTCACTATGGCAGTAATTGATGTGAGGCAATCCGGAAGTAGTAACTTGACCATGTCAAGTGATATACCATCACGCCCAATCGCATTTGATTAATTAATTTCTAATATCCACATAGCTATGAAAAATTAGCATCAAATCGAACCTTGAACCCCTCCACTTCTAGGTTTGTAACCACTAGGTTATCACTATCAGTAGAAAATCACGTCGCCCTGAGTCAGGTCTAATCAATCAGGACGCATAAATCGAAGAGGTCGATTTTTCAAAACAACTAAAATTGAACTAATTTCATTGTTTTCTCTAACAAGCCTTTTCCCAATACACCAAGTTTAAAACTTAACTAAGGCGCATATAATAAATTAATGAGTTTAACCAGGTCGAATCCCCTATTAAAAGGATATTGTTTTTGAGAAACGCAACGAATTTTAACGAGGGTGCTGATTACAAAGGGCCTTTAACGAAATAGAGCCATAAGCTAGAATCCGCCTCGTACTTGCTGTAATAAAGAAATAAAAGAGATCATTAGCGTCTGTCTGTAATTATTTATAATGCATATTAAACTTTACCTTTTTATGTCTATTTTTCTGATATCCACCATGATGATGACCATCACAGCTCACAAAACAACCGATACGCAACTTATACGCTAGATGCATCCATAGTACCAGGCCTCATTAAGATCTCTAGAGCTATGAATATTCATGAGCTTCCTATAAAAGTAAGGGGAAATTCCTGGCAACCTACATTATAGCTCGCTTGCACCAATCGATAGTAACTTGAAAATTTAATGTCCATCGCTTGGTACTTTAGAAATGATGATGCTGTGACTTGAAATGAAGTGGCAATGGACAGGTCTTATCGCTAGAGGGAGTAAAACTGATGGAAGGAATGATGAAAGAAAGTTTCATTGAGTACGTCTAGGCAGAAGGAATATAGGGCGTCCTGTGATTAAGAATGGTTGACTTGAAAAAGACAATTGAGAACAGATTTTCAAGGTTTTGACTGATGTATGAGGCCCAAACTAAGGAAGGACTATCTCCATCTCCAAAATCTCAAAAGGTATTTGCAAAGACTGAACTGTCAGTCCAAACTATCTAGTTTGGATAAATAAATATGTTTTATATGTAAATTCTTGGCTGATAATGCACAGCTATCCAGGTTCTGGTCCGAACAACGTAACTAGGATGCAGAAAAAATAGAGGATTTTCATTTATTTAGGGAGAAATTTTCTTTAAACACGTAGGTTTATGAGTTAATGTGGAAAACAGCATGTGATAGCTATTTACTTAACATGATGAACGTGTAGATTCTCAGGTATCAGCGTGAAACCGATAATGTAAGACCGTAAGCGGTTCCTAACACCAGTCATTATGGAAGGCTTAAGTGACAAGAGCTTAGCGAGACTCTTCTGTTTCGTCCTTATATTTTTATACTAAGAAGTGGCAAAGAGTCATTTACCATCAGGTGTAGTCCATCTGAAAGTAAATAGCTCCTCCCGCTTCCCTACCTGTGGTTGACCGTAGATGCCTTACTATCTGCCGACTAATTTGTAAAGGAGAATGCCCATTCTTGGTACTGATTTTTCTCATGCGTCAGAATGAAAGTAATATTAAAATTATTTTTTTTATTTTTTTACATAATTTGTCGATCAGAATAGTTTCTTTGAACAGGGGATTCCATTTAAGATAAAATAAGATGAAATGTTGATCGTTGTTCTTAAAAATTAAAGTGGCGGAATTTTATACTCGGAATTCATTATTTTAGGTTTTTAGGATTATTTTAGGTTTTTTTACCTACTACCTTTAAAAGTAAATGGAAAATGTTAATCGAACTACATTATAGGTACCTACTATCAGTTAAAATCGACCATCAATCTATCGTCGGATATTTTCGATTTTGAGGTTATGTGACATTTCGGTAAATAACTTCAGAACCCGGGTGCTGATCTAAAAAATAATTATTGGTGGTAGTATTTGGTTAATTATACATCGCCCACAACAAGTTTCAATTTGATGCAACTCTGGACGGCGGTCCATACTTTCATGGGCATTGTCCTTTTCATTTAATATTTTATTATATTTGTTTTGATACAATGTTAAGAGCTGTGGTTAGAAACTCGAATAAACAATTGGGATATCCAAGTTTCGAATCCCAGGCAAGCAAAAAAGGTTTAAATGGTTTTTTTTTATAATATAAGGGTAGCAGACGAGCATGCAGTCCACCTGATGGTAAGTGGCTACTGCCGCCCATGGACATCTGTAATCGACCTCAGATAGGATTAGATATTCCTACCTGAGGTCGGCCACAGATGCGCCGCTACCCCTGAGGACTAAGCTGGAACGCCTCGGAAAAGTCTGTCTCCCTTACCACACCCTTCAAACCGGAACACAGCAGCGCCTAACACTGCTGTTATTAGGTAGAAATAGGTGTGGCGGTGGTGCCGCCGGAGTCGAACCATAAAAGGTTCTACCACCTTCAAAAGTGAAGTGGTTGTGTGAAGTTTGCCAATTCGCACTACACTAGCGCAGTAGACTAATCCCTAGAAAACCCCTCTTACTCTGAGATGAAATCCATGTACAACAGTGGGATAGTACCTAATGGATTGCCGAGGAAAGCTCTTACTTCGTCATCTTGAAACTAATATAACACAGCAGAGTTACACTACTATTACAAAACAGTAGTAGTAATGACGTAATACCTCTGGAATCAAACTACTAATGGTTCAACCGCCTCCACGTTGTTAATTGAACCATACTTCAACCAGACTCTTCACTTAATTTTTTGTAATTGTAAAACATATCGTTACAAGAGTAATATTACTTATGAAAGTACATTTATAATAACTTTTACCAATTTACTTGAACAGATGGCTTGTCGGAGGCTCCCACGCTAATCGCCAAGCGATTATCGGTAGATTAAAAACTGGACAATTAAAATACTAATCACTGAAGAGAAATTTAATAGGATTCGACTCTGAGATGCTACAAGTGGTCAAGGCCGTATTCACGTGAATGATGTGTTACAGAAATAAGTAATTTTAGAAGATTGTATGATTTATTTGCAAACTTCAACTTGAATCTTTTTTTCAATTTTAGTCATAAAGAAAAACACGTTTTCTACACTCACAGCCCTACACCTAGCCTTGTGTCATCGGTGCCATAGACACACACAAATACGAATACACACACACTCAGACCAGGACAGAAATCTTAATTCATCGTTCACGTATTTGGCCGGGAATTGAAGTCGGAACCCTTTGCGCGTCAGACCGGTACGGTGACCGCCCTGCCACGCGGGTTGTCGAAGTCATACAGAAAAATAAACTAATAACATAATTTTAGAAACGGCTGTACCGATTTTTTTATAATTGAAAGTGGTTGAACCACGTAGGGTCCTAATAACCGACTGCTGTACCGGACACAACAGTGCTTAAAACTAGTTAATCACTGCCGAGTTCCGGTTTGAAGTATAAGAGAGACATATTAATCTGAGTTCCAATTTAGTTCCCAAGGGTAGTAACGAATCCGACATACTTCCAAAGAGGCTATGACCATTTACCATCAGATGGTATATGCTCATTTGGTATTAAAAAAAATCATCAACAAACCGTTCATAGGGATGAAAGGGGAGCAAAGTCGGGCTCGAATCCTTGTTTATCATAAATTTCCTTTAAACAACACATATTTAATATTCCAGTCACATTAATATGCAATAAACACATCACAATGACGTCACTGAGCAGAATGACTTATTCCCATCGAGCACCTAGTGTTAACCTGTTTACCACATAATCATATCGAATTAGGATCACGGTGGCTTCCCACTGAATATTGATGAGATCAGGGTGTATAAAATCCGGGGATTTTGCTGTAAGAAGTACAGAACAAACGTGTACACCGTAACCAACGGTACGTAACCAGTTCGAACCAGAAAAATCCAGAAACAACCATGAAGATCCAGATTCTCATCATCGTCACCCTCGCAGCCATGTTGGCGGCAAACGAGTTTGGCTACGTCCAGGTCTGCGGTAGGAACCTCGCTCAGCTGCTGGACAACCTCTGCGAAGAACCCAAGCTGTTGAGCGTCAAGCGGGAACCGAACGCGGTGTCGTACGAGTCCAGCTGGCCCTGGATGCGCTCCAGCCACGCCAAGGCCCTGGGCGGCTCTCGGGGCAAGCGGCTGGTGGCGTCCGAGTGCTGCATGAAGCCCTGCTCTATCGGTGAACTGCTTTCATATTGTTAATGTAATTCTTGTAATGTTCATTGTAGATCAATTGCAGATTATTTAGATTAAATTGTTTGTTGACGGCAATTTCATTGTTTTATTTGTCGCATTTCAATATTAAAAGCTATTTAATTTTTTGCATCTTTAAAAAAGTTTTTAATTTTGACTTAAAATAATAGTACTAACACTACTGTGTTCTTCAAGTGAACTCTTATACAAGACTTTCATGTTAGTCCTCAGGCTTGCGATACGAAGTTTTACCTGAAGTCGATCATAAATACGTTTTCACTTCTGACAAGTAAGATGGTTATCTCAATGTAAGTCACTCAGAATCACATCTTTCCACCGAAACACAGATCTGCTTCACACTAGAAATAGGTGTGACAGCAGCAACTTTTGGCGTTGATAGTTGTAACCTTTTTACGTCCCATTGCTTGGTAATAGATTATCTTAAAAACCCGTGGAATTCGATATATACTCCCAGTATTTCTTAAAAAACAACACCTACACGAGTGTAAACAGCGGTGTAAAATAAAGCAAACGTAAAGCTCCACAAGGCTTCCTTAAACAAACTTAATCGTGGGACAGCGAGGCTGTGTGTGTAGTGAACATTTATTTGAAATTTTCTGTAATTACTTCACCCAAGATGGAAGAATCACGACATCGGTACACACGGACAAAAACGACGCAAGTGGGAACAACATTCAACGTACTTTAACCCTTATGATACAAACAGTCAATAGAACATAGAGTCGTGATTCCTATGAATGTTCCGTAGGAGATACCATGATCATAAGTAACGTATAATTAGAGAAGGCACGTCGTTCTAGTGTTGTGCAATACTTTTGTGGGATCAAACTAATTATCGATATACAATAGCCGATGTTATTATTTACCGATAAATCACAGATGTTCTCGATATTTCTAATAAATCTTCACTCGGTAAGATCAACCCGAATCTGTACCACTTTTATAAATCATGATTTGAATATAAGAGTATTAAAGTAACGGTTTCACGACTGATCTCTTTAAGATTTGTACCATAATATAGTCCATTTGATAATGGTCTTTGTGGCTGGCGAAAGTCTGAATCCCAAACAAAATTTAAAGTCTAATCCTAGGTCGGTCTATAATTGTCCCTGTAGTTCCGGGACCAGAATAGGGCTACGGTATATCCTGCCTGTCATAAGAGGCAACTAAAAGGGAGCTTCCGGGGTTGCGGTCGGCGAATGGGCTATCTTGCTTCCCATGAGAACTAGATTAGAACCTGTAACGCCTAAACACGACAGCTTTATTCTGCTGTAAAATAAAAACTTATCTATCTTTACATTTTTATTAAAAAATAATTCCCCATATTATTGTTTTTCTTACAAAAAATATTTCGTATATAAAATAGGTAAAGAAAATCTTATTTACTATTTATGCAGTCAAACAATATATTTTTACTCGCAAAAAATAACTTCAGAAACACAACAGTTACAGAAATACACCCTCTATTACCTACGCAATACAGCCTTAAAATCGGTATATCGGATTGTAAAAACACTTTATTAATACACATGAGAATATACTTCTTATTCCATAGTGTTAGAACCCTATGAGGCTTCTTCGTTAGGTATGTGAGGTCAATTTTTTGAACTCCCGGGGTCATGTGTTACGTGCGTACAGACTGAACAGCTTCTTGAGTTGGTTGTTTTATTTTTAATTATATACATATTTTCACTGTAGATATACAGTATACATATGCATATATGTGAAACAGTTTTTTTAAGTAGAAATTTTTCTTTTACTAAATAATGCTTATATTCATATTAATTCTAGGGTATCATAGTTGTGAAAGTCATACACACTTAACCAGACAAAAAAAAATTCAACTCCAGATATAACACAAACAGGGAATCAAATCCAATCCCCTCTACATAGTAGAGCGGTATAGTAACCGCTGTATCAGAAGAGTTTCGTATAACTAAATTATTTGTTATATAAGCATAAATCATGAATAATTTCTTAAAATAAATTAAAGTTAACTTGATACAATTTACTAATATTTGAAAACTTATTTTAATTTTGTAAGCTCACCAAAGCTGGTAACACCGTACTCGTACCTGAAACAATTAATAAACATTAGATTAGATTCCTGGCTATATATCAAGTACAATAAGCTACCACATTTATTTCTGACATATAATACTTAAACTTCAAAACTTTAATCTAAACAATTTAATAAGGCTACTAAAGAAGTTCCAACTGAACCTTCAGAGACAGCATCTGTGATGAACTATCAGGTAAGACTCCTGTCCTATTTGGGACCGAGTATTCTTATAATCAATTATGCGCCATAGACCATTTAACACCAAGAGGAATGTATCTCAGTTTCCTAGCCACGAAAAAAACATACACGCACTCAAAACACACACATACACATACAAAGACGCGCGCATACATACTTTCACACAGACACACAATACTCGCCATAAACCATGTAACATCAAGAGGAACGTACCTAAGTTTTCTAGCCACGAAAAAAACAACGCACACAAAACATACACATACATAGACGCGCGCGTGCACGCATGCTTGTACACATGCACACAAACACACAAAAACAACACTTCAATGCTATTAACTATGCAACAACAGTGTTATATAATTAACACAAAGAGAGCAATATACACAACCAATCCTCTTGAACAACATAGGCCGCGCTTGGAATCACACATTGCCTTTCATGAAATTCGAAACCAATTTCGCAATACAAGGAAACTTATGCAACGAGGAAAAGACTTTCATTCACTCAAATAACAGTGCCATCACAATACTTCCTGTATGTAAGTGCTCTGATGAAACCAATAAGGTTCTTGAAGGTGGTAGAACCCTCTGTAGTTCGATTTCAGAGGCACCACCGCCTATGAGGCATACCTATTTCTGCCTAATAACAGCAGTGTTAAGCGTTACTGTGTTCGGGTCTGAAGGATATGGTAACGGAGACATACGTTTTCGAGGCTAAGAGTTTCGTGTAACTAGTATTCTTACTAATCTTTTACACAAATAATCCAAACCCAAATCTTATTTATTCAAAATTGATTTGAATATAGAAGTCTTTTTGAAGGTCAACAAACTACCACCGCTTTGGAAGGTGGTTCGCTATGGAGAAGAGGCGACGAATGTAACTAAAAGAAAGAAAGTAAAAAACTACATACATATTTCTTCCTGAGTTCTCCTTATGTTTATCAATTTTGTCTTTCTATGCAGAAAATCCATAAAAAAAATCTTAATAAAAGTCAAGTTGCATTTGGTTGCATTCTCCAAAGTGCATTCACGTAATGTCAAAGATTTTTATCATTAACACTTGCAACTTTCAAGTGAAGCTTTCGAGTAAAAGCTCGCACGCACACCGTCACGTATCTCGACGTGACCGCTGCTGATAACGTCACGTGAACATTACTTGCTCAAAAGCTTTTTAAAGTTCCGTACACAAAAGATAAAAACGTAAACCTAATACTAAGCCTCTGCCGTTCAAATTTTCAAAATGCATATACGTGGCTAAATATAGTTCAAAAAACTAAAAACACGCTTTCATGATAAAATCAACTAAAAAGTAGAAAATAATTTTCAATCTAGGAATCAATTAAGGAACAGTAAATAGTATAATGGTGAAAAAAGCGTGGAGTGCTCCACTTATCAATTTTCGAAAAGCACCCCACACTTTTACCACAATATAATTACAATTTACTGAAATAACATTATTATTTTTCAAAACTAAAAATCAATCTAGTAACTTTGCCTGAACTCTCCCTAAGGCGCTTTTTCTCGCCTCGAAAATCTTAATCCTGAGGATGTTGATAAGGACAATGGTACAAAATTATTAAAATCGTGTATTGTCATCGGTTTTAGATAATTTTTCAAAATTTTGAATTATACTGAACGTTCAAAGTGGATAGAAATCGGGTTCAAAGATTCCGTTACTGTTACGTACATACATACAACCCAAGCTAATAAAAGCGTGTTAAAAAAGGTGGTACGGAACCCTTCCGGTATGAGTCCGACTCGCACTTGGCCAGTTATTGACTAAACCTTTCACCTGGACGAAGTGCAGTACCTCTAACCGTATTTAGTGGTATGTACTTGTACGCAGATCCTCATTATCTACACAAATATATAAAATGGATGTGTCTACTTGTGATGTTCAAATAAAAATTGCATATGAAAATACATAAGGCACTTATAAAATTAAAGACAATTACATATTAGTTTTTTGGTCAGTCTGTAGTTACACTATTAAACGGCTGAAACCGCCAGGCACAGCTCGTCGTACATCCAGAGTATTTTCCAGCTTTAACCTGTTGTACCCGCATTTTTTTTACCGCACAAAAAGCAAAAGAAGTTTGAATCTTCTAAGGAATTTATTTTGAAATCATACGACATACTTTCACTTTAGTTATTCATGTAGATTGTAGATAAACTTAAAATTTTAGTCTCAATATTTCAAGTGAAAATGTATATCAAACTCCATATCCGTCAGTTGCAAACGGGTCCAAAAATGTATTCAAGTAAGCACTTTACCTCACTTAGGTACAGAGTGTAAGGGCGGGAACACACTAGCGACAAGAGTTAATAGACGACTGACAGTTTATGTCAGACCGGGTACGGTTGCTGCTTAAAGTGGGTAACTGTAGTCGGTCGTCAGTCGTTGACGACAGATGAAGTTCGGGGGCGATCGTGGTCGGTGGTCACTGTCGTGACCCTTTCCGCTTGTAGTCAGCAACTATCGACAGCGGTCGTTGGCGTGGCCTGTCTGCCGGGTATCTATCTTCCTAAGAGCTCTGATCTACAAGCGACAGCCCCCGCTGGCAACCATCGCCGTCGTTCGGCTGCAGTCGCTAACAACACACATTGACGTCTGCGGTAGTTGTTCTCCACCAAAGTCACCTGTCGTTAGCGACTACTAGCGAGAGTCGGCAACCATTGTTGACGGTCATCAACTGTCGTATATGTATGTATGATTTACGTATGTCATGTGTACTACCTTATTGTCGCTCGTATGTTCCCTCCCTAAACCGATAACATCAGCAGTTGTCACGTCGAGATACGAGAGTACGAGTATATGGATCGTCGGCCAAAATAACTGTTTTGCGGTCTCAACACCGCATCTCAGATTATCAGGACACGTCTTAAATTGTCAGAATCAGGTAGTAACGTAAGACATTTCGCTCGCTTAAACATGATACACTTGTTGAAGTTTTACATAAAGGGTATTTAAACAGAAAGGGATGGAAGTGGCTGCAATGCTTTTTATGTACTTCTTTTAACACTGATCTCTCCCGATGACTCAGGACCACCAACCACCTTGCACCAAAACGCCAAAATATCTTCACGCTAGAAATAGAAACAGCCATTATAGCTTTGTTAATCGAACCGTAATGGTACAACAATATTTCAAATATATGGAAAATAATGGTCAAAAGATTTTACCATCCAACCATCAGCGTCTTACGTTTCGCTACTGGACATGAGCCTGCCCTAGTTAGCGCCTTCTTCAGGTCCTCTTTCCACCTTGTCGAAGGGCAACCTGTGCTCTTTTTCCCTAAACGTAGTCACCTCTCAAGGACCTTTCTTCCCAAAAACTTCGGGATTCTATTACTGGTTTAATATGAAAAGTTCTATCTTATACCTCTACTTCTATTACTGCAGTCTTCTCAAATTTCCATACAGATAACCTTGCACAAGAACCAATTTCAATAAGTTACAATATTAAGAAGGACATTAATCAAATTATCTTGCGCAAAGGTTTCCTGCTAGATCAAAATTAACACGATATCAATTAAAAGGGACTTATTCACAAGCGCGTAAGCCTGCATGCATAATTTAATGGCGGCGCAAATTGAGTGTCAAAACGAATTCATTTCATACCCTTTACACCAGAAAATACCCGGCTCAGATACCAATTACAGTCTTATTCAGCAACTGACAGAGTTACTAATGAAATGATAATTAGTTATGGTAGCATACCATTTTACGGAGTAATTGACAGGAGGAACCCATATCGCAATCTAGCTTCGTCCTTAAAATATTTATGTAGGCGTTGAATCTTGGACGGTGAAATAGGTCAGAGTCCGTCAGAGGTCCTTGGGCTGTTTAGGTCTTTAAGACTGCGTTTAGGTTTATTCACTATTTTAAGCGTAATCGCACGCGCACGAGCTTAGCGATAAGCGGCGCGATAAGCGGCGCGATTTTTGGTCGCTCTTCATTTGTTTCGGACTGCACACCGCTATCGTCTCTTACTCGTCCACCTGGCATCATTTTTGTGGCCGAGCGGTTTGGTTTGGTTAGGTTATCAATAAAAAAATTAAAAACATGCATACAAATGTTCCCTCAAATTTCCAATAAAGAGTAGGTACTCTTACCACAGATTAATAAACAGTTACTACAAGTCTATTTGGCTGGACTTCCTTCCATCCATTTAGATGACTCTCTGACCTATGTAAAAAGCGATATACCTTTTGAACCATAGCAGATAACTACTTCAATCAAAGTTTTACATAACAGATATCATTCAAGAAATTATATCACCAAGTAGGCCTGTACTACTCAGGTAAAGTAAAGTAAATCGGGTAAAAGCAATATGCCTATTTGATAGTACTTACATTTGATTGGTACCAGTTACAAAACTTCAATCTGCACACAGTTTATTGCCTTGTTACATTAACCAACCAATATCGAGAACGAATTAACTCTCATATAAACCCTACGAGTTAATCCCAAGTTGTCACCATAAGGCGTGAAATACGTGGTAGAGGTTTAATGGGCAATGGCAACCAGTTTTCTGTCAGTTACTCTATTCATATATTCGATATTATTTTACTGTAAGAGTATATAATATACAATGGTCAGGTTTTTAAATATTAATATTAGGAATTTAAGGGTTTTTTTAGGAAACTGTAATATTTAACAAGCTTTTTAGGGTTCCGTTCCCAAAGAGTAAAAACGGAACCCTATTACTAAAACTCAGCTGTCTGTCCGTCTCTCTGTAATAGATAGACACTAGATTTTTTTACAGATGTTACGGAAGCCTCCATGTGCGAGTTCGACTCGAACTTGGCCAATTATTATAATATAGAGGTAGCAAACTGTGATCGTATATAATTTTTTTTATAGTTTAACCTAACGATTAGGCAGACGTGCTACTTGATGGAAAGTAGTCAACGCCGCCTATGGACATTTGCAACATCAGAGGAGTCGCCAATGCATCGCCGGCTTTGTATGAGAGCTCTTTTTGCACCTTTTTTGAAGAGCCCCATGTTATTTGTTGTTGTTTAATTATCCCTGAATTTGGACACATAGCCTGTGTGGATCTATATGACAAATTAATATAAATTTAAAATATGACTACCATAAATTAATCAATTAATTTATAATTTACGTAATAGTTCATTTACAGCAGTGTTGTAATAATTATGACTTTGATTAGAGTTTATATCCTTTAACTACATCCGCTCGTTACTTTTATGACACAAAATTAACTTAAGTAATAATAATAATAACGTTTTCCACACCCGTAGTCCCACACATATATCGTGGGTGCTATGGACACATACAATGACTAATATTGTAGGTGTTTGTATATTCGAACACGATCCAGAAGTAAAATCTTAAAACTAAAGCATAGCCTGCTTGCCTACCGGAGATCGAACTTGAAACTCTCCGCAACACGGGTCGTCTAAATAAATAATCTTAAATCGAAGTGAGTTATTTGAAGGGATTATTTTGACCAAAAAAAACTGGTAAGTTTAATAAAGCGCTGTCTCTATTCTGAATAATATTAAGTAATACGTGAAGGAAAGACATCTTATAATCAAAGTTGTACTTCACTGCATAGTCTCTTCAATGATAATGTTGACATGTAGTACACCGCCAGTCGTCAGCCTTGTGTCACGTATATTCAGAGCTAAAAACCTCGAATTCAAATAATTTAAAACAATATCCAACCTACTTATAGCGCCCCCTACCGGTAAATGTCATTATCGTTTTTCGTGCAGCCTGTGTACATTTATGATTTTTCAAAATAAGAAATAAAATAAGTAATTTATAGTAAAATTGTTAATTTATAACAAATATTTCAATTAATAATTTATAAAAGACGTAGGTGTGATATATTGTGCAGAAAAGTTACAATGGAAAATAAAGAATTTTGACGAAATTATTCTGAAGACTTGTACTAGGCGGCCATTACGAATGCCGTCGCAAATTGAAAATGTATTATTTTCATTTATTAAAGATAAGATGATAATCTTATATATTCATGAGGAATGACAAGGTAAATTTTTACATATATATTTTTCCAAGCAAAGGATTTTTAGATTACCATATTGTTCTGTAGCAAGGAATTTGACGTCTTATGTTCATTAACTAAGCTTGTCACCTATTTAGGTGATCTCGCTTATTTAAATCCTTATATAAATCTCGCTTATATAAAGCTATGAACATAGAAATAGGGTGCTATTTAGCCCCGAGCATGGGTACTAACCCGTTTATACTGAGTATTTACTCACATAAAAGAATCTACTATTGAGTAGAATATACCTAAAGGGTATTCACCCGTTCAAATAAGGTTATGACCCTTACATATTGGATATTTACCTACATTACAAGAAATAGGGTGCTATTTAGCCCCGTTCATGGGTACTAACCTGTTTATATTGAGTATTTACTCACATAAAATAATCTACTATTGAGTAGAATATACCTAATGGATATTCATCCGTTCAAATAAGGGACCCTTACATATTGGATATTTACCTATATAACAACTATAACAAGATACTACTATTAAGTAGACGGATACAACGGATATTCACCCATTCTAATAGGGTATTATGTCCTTCACATTGGGTAAATAACCCATATAACAAGATACTAATAATCAGTAGATAGACACAACTATTACCATCGAGTGGGTGTAATGATTTTAATGAATGAACATTTTATTGAAGAATCATTCAGATTAATAATGTACATGATACAGGATATAGAGATGACAATTTATATCCTTTTGTAATACTCTAGAAGAACCTAAATTTGGTTTAACCATTCATAAGAATTTGGTATCTAGGTAGATTAGCATATTAAAGAGTAATTTACTAAAGGAACTATCCATCTATCTAGATGGTGATAGATAGACTAAAGGAAAAAATAGTTTAAAGGAAGAACACTAGCCTCTAGGAAACTGTGGGACGGATAACACATGATTAGACTTTAAAAGTTGCACAAGTCGCAGTTACTATTGTAGCTGTAAAGAGTCAAAAGCCATGCCACATCAGGCGAATGCTTACTGCTCTCGAGCATTTGACATGATTGTTTCTTAATAATTTTAAATTATTTGCCTTTATAAAGATAATTTGCTATCAATTATCTTATTACTGGTGCTGGTCATTTATTATGTATAATAAATAATAAGAAGAAATTTCATAGTACAAGTACTGGAACAAATAATCAGCAAAATGGTTTAAGAAACAATGATTGTTCAATTCATATATATATATAGTACAATATTTTATAATAACAAATATAACGAAGATATTTACACTTCATCCTATGATAAACTTCATCCAAAAGTTTGAGATACTCATACCAAATAGGGTCATTATCTGACTTACAACAAGCCTCATGCACAAATACCTGTGTCACAGAAAGGCTTGATCGAAGTTTCCTTTGGAATAAATCTTCAATCACAACAGATTTTTAGGTGAGTGGTTAATAATGTGGTCGATTATAATTATAATTTTAAAGACCAGTTGTAACAAATAACTATTGACCCAAGCTTTGCAAGTGGGTTAGCTTTAAGAGTATTTGTATAAACACTTAAACTCATTATTCTCAAGGAATGAAGATTTTGTTAAAAATATACTCGGTATGTATGTAGAAAGACTTCTCACATCAGTGGTAACATATTGTTTACTCTTAACCAATTTTTTACAATATTTTTACTTTACCAACACCTGATGATGGTGATGTTGTTTTATATTGAATATCTTGGTCTTAATCTTGAGCTTTAAATAAAGCCTGGCATTCCACTCACTACTTACTATTGTTTTCAAGAATGCATATTTGGATACTAATTCATGATTACCTTAAACAGTGTTTACATGTCTATGGTTAAATGGAAATTATATGCATTTCAAGTTCTTTCCTTTGGTTTGAGCAGAACACTATATTTATGTTAATACTAACCTTTTAAACATATACAAGACCATACATAACTGATTAAGATCTAGGGACATTGTGTCAGTTATATATTTATATAACATAGTTCCTATTTGAAATGTCATAATAATGGACAAGGAACAATAACGACACTTAGTAATTTAGGATCATAGACATAACAAGCTATATCATTCTTTACGATTTAATGGTTACTTAAAAGATAGTTCGATAATTGGAAATAATACAACTGTTAAGGTTGTTCATTGTATTATACAAGCAATAAATAAATAAAAAATCAAATTGCTTTACCATTAGATAAAAGATTAAAAATCAACACAAGGGTGAAATAAAAAGAAAAAAAATAAAAAAAATATATATATAACAATAATATTAAAAAATAAAAATTATAATAAATGCAACGATATGTATATATATATATATATAACAATTTTAATAATGTTTATCAAAATACTATCCCTCTTACAGATAGATATAATTACAGGTGGTAGTTGTCATATTATTTTTATTATCGGGACACAATCAGTTGTGTAACATATGGTCATTATTCTCGGTATTTTTGTTATTTGATTTAAATAACAAATCCGATCAACTATTTAAAGTTAAATGCAGCGTTACTTGTGCTTAAAGATATTTTTTCAATAATCATCTTCAACACGGTGAAACCCTAATACGTGTAGGCAACTCCACAGTTATTTCATATAGAAACAGCATGGTGTTTAATACCCACATTTAACCGTAATATCAAGGCACATATTGGATTTATTGAATACCCAAAAAATGTTTTTATTTCCCTAATACATTCAATAATTTCAGAATGAATTTGCTATCACTAAATCAAGATTATACATTGCGAATTAACACTTTGAAGGTTTTTAAATAGATTTATTTACTAGGAAACCTACAAGAAGTATGACTTACATGTCATGACTAAGGTTATACTATTTAAATGTAAATATTCATTTTATTTCTAATAAAATAATTGTTGTTAAAGATTATCTCTGAACGGTTGGGGAGTTTGTGGTAGTACCAGACTGGTCCAGACAGTCCTAAAAAAGTGTTAAAAAAAAAAAAAAAATAATAAATAAATAAACCTTTCATTTTGGAAGGGTTGTTTTTTGGGTCTCATATGAATTTAAAAAAAAAAAAAAAAGATCTAAATCCATTTGTTTTTCGTCAACGCTTTACCCTGTATGTTACTCGCTTCCTCGAGGAGCGTTTCGTTTCTATACACGAATCTCAAGATTTTGTTGCTCTACAAGCAATGTTAGACGCAATAATGAAAACGTGATGCTGGTGCTTATAATATTTTGGCCTAAACAGTGTAAATAACTAGATCTATCTGTAGACTGGTTACAATATTCTTTTCATTTTGATATATGTATATATATCTAGATTTACTTTTGTTCTTAAAATGCATATTTAGGTTTTCTATCCTCCATATCCCAAGTATGCTATTACTTGGGATAGTTACATCTGATGTATAAATATTTTTAGCGAGTTAAGTGTAAAATATTATATATTATTTAATGGAGATGAAGAAAAAATACTATTTACTTTTTTTGGTTATTGTAATTACTCATATAGTAAAAAGAAAAATAAAAAAAAAAAAAAAAAAAAAAAAAAAAAAACAATAATAATATATAAGTAATATATAAAAACAATAGATATCGTATATATTATGACGTTCACTTGGTGTAAGCCCGTGAATGCCATTATTACTACCGATTCGCCTACATCTGAGTCGAGACATCTAAAAAGTATACATAAACATAAAAATAACATTATTGTATATTAACCAAATTGCTTGGCGGAAGATATTGTATATTAAATTGCCACATGAATTTAAACCTTACTATAACCAGTGTTCAAACAATCTAGTATTACCATTATTTCATAGTAATCATAGTATTTGTCCAGCACATCCTTAATAAAATTACCTAGATAGGCCTAGTAACACTTGAGAGTTACAAGAATAAGTTTATTTCCTTTATGTAATCTTATAATACAGTGACCTCCCAGACGACAGTTTCTAGATTTTATCAACCACGGAGGATGATGGCATTGATATATCATTTTTTACAATACTTACCATTAGAGAGCACGCATTACCACGCTGCTACGCTGACGTCTAAACATATGAGTGTCAGTTAAGACCCTCTTAGAAGGATAGCTGAATGGATCAGATCTAAGTTCAATTTTGTAGTAGAGACGTTACATCAAACGTATACTTGATAACTGTAATTAATATATAAATAGATATATTAAATTAGGAATTTTAAAATAATAGGATTTAAATGTTTTTGTATTTTGTTTAATAGGCTCGTTATTTTACAAATCTCTAAACATCTACATGTCAACATTATCATTGAAGAGACTATGCAGTGAAGTACAATTAGAAATTAAACGAACTTACCTAAGTGAAGTTCCAATTTCAATTGTACGAACTGCATAGTCTCGAAATGATATTATAACCCACCCACCCATACTTATATACGATAAGTATTACCCATAATATCATCTATGTTGTAAAATAATCGAGCTAATGAACTTACATCTTGACCCCAGGATCTCTAAACTTAATGACATTTACCGGTAGGGGGCGCTATAAGTAGGTTGGATATTGTTTTAAATTATTTGAATTCGAGGTTTTTAGCTCTGAATATACGTGACACAAGGCTGACGACTGGCGGTGTACTACATGTCAACATTATCATTTCGAGACTATGCAGTTCGTACAATTGAAATTGGAACTTCACTTAGGTAAGTTCGTTTAATTTCTAATTATATTAGCTGAATTCGTAAGTTTCGCAAACTAAGAGCTGCAACCTTGAGGACATCTCGCCATGTTTGGTACGAGATACCATCAAAGTAGAACAAAGACGCTCATTCGAATACATAGTGAGTCCGTACTTACTAATGCAACTCGATCAAAACTCACTTTTGCCATTAATGTTACTGTCGAGCCTTGCCCATCTTTCCTGCCTCGTTCGCGTGGATTTAGAATTTAACGTCAATTGTACAATGCCTTCTATCAAGCACGCCGGTAAACTGAAATTCTCCGCTACGCATACACGTAATGTAATGTTAGAGAAAACACTTCTGACTTTTAATAACATTGTCTGAGTTTTAATGACTGAATTGTAATAACTTTCGATAGAGTTGATCAATTTGAATGAAGTAAAAACAATGTTAAGTCAAAGTACGGTATAGAACCATATTGTAATTCCATTGAACTAAGTAAGTAGTTTTGCTTTGATGCGATTTTAAATATACAGACAAAATTTTAAAAATGTTAATATTACTTATTCTCATATTTCCTATCTTTTTTTGCATATTCATTAACGTACAGACACACGAAGCTTACATTCTTATTCCTCAATTGTAAGTTACGTTCGAGAACTTCGAGAACACATAGTAGCACGCGCTTATCGGTCAATCTGAACGCGCTGTGAAAATACACAAACGTACAAACGCGCCGGTCTGTCTGTCAGCATGTGTGCACATGTCCCACAATTAGTACAAGGACAGTTTATCTACATGTCTTGCAGACTCCTTTACTCTAGCGTACTTCTTCTCTTAACTACTTCTGTCATAATAACAATGTTAAGCGCTAGTGTCTTCTTGTTAGAAGGATGTAGTAAGGCCGATCTTGTTATTCTTCGAGGCGTTCCAATTTAGTCCTGTGACGTATCGCATCTTTTACCGATTTCATACAACGCTACTCCTGTCTGGGGTTGATTACACTTGCCACTTACCATTAGGTCAACTAAAATCCCCTTTAAAAATATTTCTAGCAGGCCTTAGAAGTTAATTACATCTTTCACGTATAAGTGTACCTTCCTATATCTCTAAAATTCATATTATTTTATACCACGTTATTTAACATAACTGGCTGTCCTATAAACATACAAAATCAAATTAAGTTAATCAAAGGAAACTCAGGTACAGTGAACGCACCAAACGGTATTATAACAAGGCAGCGGTACCTCTAACTGGCAGCGAAATATAATTAGTTTATGCTGCATTCATGGGTTATAAGATTTTATTTATAATAATTACAAGTACAGTACGATTTATGGGATTTTAACTTCAAATCCGTAACCAGCGCCACAGATTTAACAAAGATATGCACGTAAAATTATACAAAACTATTTGAAAACTAGCTTTTGCTCACGGTTTCGCCAGAAGGCTTCGTTTACCACAGTGAAAGGTATTCTATATGTTAATCCAGGTCATAAGCTATATGTATACCAAATTTTATCCAAATACGATCAGTACTTTTTGCATGAAAGTGTAACAAACATCTATTGTTCCTTCCAATACTACAAGCACCATACTACCTCGTGGTTCGACTCCGGTGGAACCATCGTCTCTCCTATTTCTGCCTTATAACAGCAGTTTAACGTTACACTATATACCTACTGATTTGAAGGGCATGGTAAAGGAAATACACTAATACGTGGCGCTAAAACTTAGTCCTCAAGGGTAACAAAACATCTGTACCCTTACCATGAGTTTTTACGTTTTGACAAATATGACTGTTTTGGTATTTGTTTACGTATTTGCCCATACAATTTCCAATCAGCGCCCCTAGCGGAATGTATCAGAACTATAGTGTCAGTAACGTAACATTAAATGTCTAAATTGACAAAATGGCGCTTTATGTTTTGTCCCTTTTGCGAAGACATGAGGTAAACAAAAAGTTCATCGTCACTTGAGCACTTACTTATTGTTACGTTTACTCAATCTACTGAAACAAACGGAACAGAATAATGGATCGAGTAAACGTAACGTAAAATTGTGGGATATTTTGAAAGCTCATGGTAAGGGTACTGAGCCCAATTTGAGGTACTCTACTCCTATTTGGTATTGATTACAGATGGTCAATGGCCACTAACCGACTGAATGGACGCTTGCTACTTCTCTATCATAAAAAGATAAAAATCTCTGCCACCTAAGCTATTTATTTGGGCAATAAATATGTCTGTAATTAAGATAATAATACTTTATTTCACACACGTGGGCGTAACATCTGTAGTAACAATTTGTCTCTTTTGTAAATTTAATATCTACCTACACCCATTAGTTTAATTAATAGAACCTTATTTAGGAGTGATTTATGATGGACAGTGGCGTAGGTTAATCATAAACTTTACACAACGTAAGCGAAATCAAGATTCAACTCTTTATGGTTTATTTCTAATTTTGAAGCAGAATTTCTGACGTTTATTGGTTAGTACCGCTATATTACTATACTTGGCTTTATAACGAACAAATTTTATTCAATTTTATAAAATAGCACAATCTTATACCTGATTTTTTTTATATATTGACAAAACTTTATGTAACAGTTACAAACACCCGAAATCTAGACGCACGAAGTAATTTGCACCAAATTCCAAGCTTTCAGTCAAAAGCTCGCAGTGCTTTGTACAGTGTACATTTAAATAATACGCTAAGACATTAGAATTGGTTCTAAAGTCTTGTATAATAAATTATAATTCAATTCTAGATATTTGTGCCTGTTTCAGAAATTGTATTTGACACTGTCACCTTAGTTTATATTGACGGGCAACAAACTTTCATAGGAAGAATCTTATTGAACTCACACCACCCTAAGCATCTATTATTAGACAGAAGTCACTTATGCTATACCTACTAAGCTTAACACAGTACTATCTAATACACTAAAATTAAAAAAGAGGAGGCTGGGGTAAGTACACAGGTCGGTTCCGCGTTCGCAGTGTTCTCAATGTACTTATCGGATTGCACGTACGATCTTCACCCCAAGTCTGGTGCGCTCTGCTGACTTCAAGTAGATGTCAATAACTGAAACGCGGATTGAAATGATGTTCCAACGCCCCCACTCTCCCCACTTTGTAACGCTTTGTGGTTATTTTAATGAACTACGGCTGAGCGAATACTGAATTTTAGGTATGAAAGGTGGTTTATTTGCTTGAAAAACGCTTATCATTTTTCCGGTAAAAGACATTATTTTTATTTCTGGGATAAATATTTTGAAACTGAATAAATTATTTCAGACACTTTTATGTATTCTATGCACTCGTCAGTCCCTAGTGATGCTATACTTAACACAATACAGCTCAAAAAATTATTAAGATTAGTATCAATTGGTCTCATAAAGAATTTCGACTTTAATACGTATATGACTCTTAATTGTACAAATTTATTTGATTTAGGGTAAACAGTATCAATAGATCGACGGTATTTCTGCAACTGGTTTCAACACGGCACAATTGGCAGCCCTATTAAAGTACACAACACTAAAACAACAATAAAGATACACATTGTTGCAATTCTGTTGCTCGTTAGCAGTTGACAAGTAACCGTGGAATGCGATTAAACTCCGTACTTCTACACTTTCATACACACATACACACAAACACACCACATAAACACACCACCACCACAAATATTTCTACCTAAAATCAGTAGAGTTAAGCATTGATATGCTCCGATTTGAAATGAGCGATAAGGTAACAACACTTTAAATGAGACATTGAAGGTTGTAAAATATTTTATGGTTTGACTGCAGAGGCATCACCGCCACACCTGACACCGCCTGACAACAGCAGCGTTAAGCGCTACTGTATTCAGTTTTGAAGGGTATAATAAGGGATTGATACTTATCCAAGGCGTTCCAAGTTAGTCCTTAGGGAGAGCAACGCATCTGTGGCCCTACCGGACGTAGGAATCTAATCCAATCTAGAGTTGATTACAGATATCCATAGGAAGCAGTAGCCACTTAGAATGTGTTAGACGGCATGCTAGTTTCCTAGTTCAATTTTATTAAGAAATCAAGCTTAGTTCTCAGGGAAAGCCATGTATTTACGGCATACCTCTGCATGCTCTACCTATCTGAGGTTGATTAAATTTGTACGTAGGTAGTGCCCACTCAAGATCAAGTAGAGTTCACGCATTTGTTACTTAATCTCATAAAAATCTTGGTCCCTGTAGTTCCGGGACCAGAATAGGACAACGGTATCCCCTGCCTGTCGTAAGAGGCGACTAAAAGGGGCTTCCGGGGTTGCGGGCGGCAATAGTGGGAGCGTAAACCGTCCAGCAAGCGCCCCCGGGAAGGACAGCGGTTTGTGTGGTCGCATATCGCTGTAATCACCAGGGGATTTGAGAGCGTAAATTACTTTCCTCCCAGGGCAGAGCCCAATAGACATCGCGTTAGGAGGATGCCGGTTGTGTACCGTTGGAGCTCCCGAAGTTCTCCACCAAACAACAAGGACGGCCTCCCCCAACAAAAGTTATAAAAATCTATCATCCTGTCCCTACGCATAAGAAGTATAACTTCACAATTATCTTTATCTTTAGTTTATGATCCTCATAAAACTGAGAATAGACGTAATAAATGTTGTAATTACAAACAATTAAAACTGCATTGAAAATCTGATCGTTTAGATAGCCGGCTATCTTAAGCCAGTGTAATTAACTATATCCTTGATACTCAACTATTTAAGAACGTTTAACCATCTAACCAATTAGTCCACGTGGCATTCTAGTCTAGTCTTTAAGTGCCACTGGGTATCTGTACCGTGAGAAAAAATGTTTGCCATATTTACGTCATATAACGGATTAGTGAGTATTTTTTCATTTAAAACGCGGAACCCTATATAATTCGACGTATTTACGAAGGTTTATTCTACTTCTAGAAAAATCGATTTAGCATATGACCTTAGAAAACACCAATGATTATTTTAAAATCGCACATTTTCCATTTTACTTATTTTTATAAATGTGTCTGCAACTGCAAACAGCCACTCTCTAGCCCTATTAAAATCCATAAAAATGCCACGGACTAAACGATAAATATAACACACAACCAAAACGAAAACCAAAATATTCAATAAAATTATTTTTTTTTGTCTCTTCAGGCATCGAAGACCGATCTCTCAGCCTGCCAAATAGGTATAGCAACTGCTATTCCAATTTTACTGTCACTCAGTTTAACCATCAACGCACAAAACGTCATTTGTTTCTTTACATTTCTATAAAAGCCTCAGAGCATTAATGAGATCGAGTCGTGGTCGTGGTTACAAAAGCCTTTGAACCGCGTCTGGTGCGCTCTGCTGGTTAACGGTATTAATGTCAAAATTGAAAGAACAACTCTAACGTTCTTCTAATATAGCTATAACGAACCGCCAAATGATTTTAGCCGTCGAAGTTTTCGAACACAGCAGATAAGATTGAAGGTGGTAGAACCTTTTCTGGTTCGCTGCCGGAAGACCACGATTACACCTATTTCTACCTATTAACAGCAGTGTTAAGTGCTACTGTGTTCTGCTTTGAAACTCGCTGTAAAGAACACATTTTTGCCAGAGGCATTCCATCTTAAGAACGCATCTGTGCTGATCGTGGATAGAACTCTTATCGTATCTGGTGCTAATAATAATTGACGATGACTATGCCAATTTTTAAAATAAACAATGTGTTATTTGAAATGTATCGTAGAGACTACTCATTCATTGGAGTTGATACAATTTAGTCTTTTACATTTGTCACAGATTTTGGGTCAAATCCTATCCATTTGTCATGTATTATGTTATGACATGCAAAAGTAACCTACATAAAACCTTCAAGTTCTGTAACAGCACAAAATGATTCATTATCTTTCAGTACTACGAGATTTTTTTATAATCCACTTTGCAAAAGACCTGAGCGAGGTTCCTGATGCAAGATCTGATTTATGACCTGTCTCCACCACGACATGATACTCGTATTGCCATGGTCTTGTGCAACTGTTAAATGTCATGACATGACTTACTGTAACAAAAATAAATTAGGCAATAGATTTCTAAGATAGACCATTTTGTGTTTTTCTACGACCTTCATACGATTTTTTTATAATATAGGAGCAGACGAGCATGCAGCCACCTGATGCTAAGTGATTACTGCCACCCATGGACATCTGTAATCAACCCCAAATAGAATTAGATATTCCTACCTGAACTCGGCCACAGATGCGCCGCTACCCTTGAGGAGTAAGCTGGAACGCCTCGGAAAAGTATGTCTCCCTTACCACTCCCTTCAAACCAGAACACATCAGCGCTTAACACTGCTGTTATAAGGCAGAAATAGGTGAGGCGGTGGTGCCGCCGGAGTCGGACTACAAACTTCTAACACCTTACATAGATATCTACTAACAGAGCATAAACTATCTATTTTTCAATCAATACACACACCTTACACGCTAAAAAAAACCATTAAGCCGTTTAAACGGTTTCCTAGATCAACTATATAGTGACTATTTTAAAACTATTTTTCCTTGTGATATCAGTTCAATTTAACTAATCTAAAAGTTGCTCTTTTACTTTACAATCTGAATATGAAATGTCATCTAGATTGTTTCAATCATTTATGAAAAACCAATTATATGCTTTATCTAAAGTATTTTATCTAAGTACGTTTTCAAATTAAACTATTTATTATAATCTTATATATAAAATTCTCGTGTCACAATGTTAGTTACCGTACTCCTCCGAAACGGCTTTACCGATTTTCACCAAATTTTATATGCATATTCAGTAAGTGTGAGAATCGGCTACTATCTATTTTTCATACCCCTAAGTGATACGGGTCGTTCACCCTTAACATTTTTTTATTTATATGGCAACACAACGTTTGCCGGGTCAGCTAGTTATTAAATAAATGTTACGGTTGATTTGAAGTTATAAAATTCAGACTTCAAAAATGAATAAAAGGGGTAACCAAGTGGGTGGTCAATAGTGCATCTACACTTAAAATGACCACATAAATCAATAGAACTGTATTATTATTACATACGGGCACGTATCTAGCGACGGTATGCCTTTAATAATCCCGAGATCGTGGCGTGAAAGGACTTTTAAAGGTGCCTCAAAGAAAAATAGTTTGAATTAACGCACCTGATTCTAACTTTATGCTACCGGCTTAAAGTTGAGAATCTGATCTCGCGATCAAAGTTGACAAATCATCACCGGGAGTGTATGGCGATGATATTATGCGTAGACACGCACGAACCTAAGGCTATTTACACACAAAAACCAGTCAGATCTGAGCCTTATTTCCGTTGAATACGTCCAAATTCTCCCAAGCGTGTATTCAAGTGCCACATATTGGAAACTCAAAGCGAAATACGGATTCCGGAAAACGCATAACTCAACTTTGTTGCTATGTACTAGAGATGTGATTAGAATGGTACGGTTTATTAAGGGGTAGTGCTGTTTGCTTGCCTTTGTCCGGGTGATAATCCGCGAGCGGCGTGCGAGCGCGCGACGGCACACGGACATGCCCTTAAGGCGGCGTGGCACAGATTAAAAATAAACACTTTTTCTACGCTAATTATAAAGAGGAAAGATTGTTTGTTTGTCGATAAACTCTGCAAGTGCTGAACCAATTTTAATAAGAATTTTACCATCAGAACATTACATTATGTAGAAGTAATTTAGACTAAATTTGCTTTGACTGAAAACTTATATTTACTAATTTTATTAATCAAAGGTTTTCAATAAGGCTTCCTTCAGTTACAAGGTGGTGAGATATCTATACTTATCTATGGTCAAATCAAGTCAGAAAAAATGCGCTACTGTGTTTTATCTGCTTAACATAATGTAAAAGTGTACATAAATAAATAACTACATACAAAAGTTGAATGTTTAGTAAATATATCATAACGTAACACTTCATCATTCCCGTAACATCGTAACCATTTCCGTTACAAAAACCGTTACATCAATATCCTCAGAAAGTTCACCTAAATAGTTTCGTTTCAATATACACATTGATCTTCAGATCCTAAAAATGTCCTAACTCACTAAACACAACTAACTAACTTAACTATAACGTGAAACCGCGTAACTCAGCTAGTAACGAAAATGCGACACGACATGAATCACGGTAATGCGATGTACAAAGAATGTACAGCGAAGATTATAGTGAATGCACATTTTTTTCAACGGATTAATAAATGCCACGGGCCGTGCTCGACGTGTTCAGTACACGTTGACATAAGTTATACGCTTATTCGTGTTTACGTTCTCCTTTTAGTGCTACATACATTGTTTTTTATCTGTGGTGAACTGTGAAAGAATTAAAGTTGGATTATATTGCGAAATCATGACAAAAATGAGAAATGTTTTAAGAAACGAAAGCTGCAGAGTTATATCGTTATCTCATGTTGCAAGTTTTAGCGTGCTTACTTTTGAACAGAATAGACAAATTACAAAAAAAATAGAACAGATTATAAATTATGTCTATGAACATTATTTTTGTCCGAATGTGTTAATTATTTTCATAATCTGTCTGATTTTCACCTACATATAAATTGAGAGAACAATCAATAAATATGTAAAGTAATATAATTATTTAAAGTGCTACATACTGACTGCAGCAGTTGCAAATGTATATCTAGTTACCGCCACAGCTTTATAAGAATTCATTTACATCCACAGGCATAAAGCGTATCAGACACGTGCCTTGACAAGCAAAATAGTTTACTCTAACATATTAATACTATTACTGTGTAACTTAAGATCTCGGGAACCGCATGAAACATAACAGCATCTTCGAATAAGATTACTTCAAACCTCTAATATCAGTGGATAACTTTATGTTTCAAATAAATTTTACTTCCCAAGAACCCAACATAAAACGACAATTAAAGTAACTGTCTCCCTTATCACTGACAAGTTAATGTTCCCAACCGAAAACAAAACAAGACATTCAATTGGACAACTTGAATATTCGGCTTCATCTAACACAATATAACTTAAACGGCCCATAGACAAGAGGGTCCACCATCCATCACCGTCATACGCCATCATTTGTGCCGCGCCGCACTGCTTCGAGCAATCCCGGTATTGGATCCCGGGCCCTTGACTAATGGCCCCGCCATCGTCCAAACTGATTTATTAAATAAAATTAACGTCCGCCTGATAAACGAGCTTCTTAAACGCAAATTCTCGCGAATCGACGTTTAAAAAAACAACGCAGAACCTTAACGCGCAATCCTGTTACAAAGAAAACGATTTTTTCCCGCCCAACTTAATCCCGCTTTTGAATTGCAGTCATTCCGGCCTTTACAATAAAGACACGGAATTTTCTGCCGGCTCCAACACTAACTCAACAAAAGTTATTCAAACTGTATTTGAATAGTTTCATAGACAAAAAATATTGTTTTCACGCACGATCTGCGACGCGGGGGAAATAAATCAACAACCCCATAGAAATTCGCATGCCGTAAACTTTGGGGCGCTAATAAAAACGGGGGCGCACCCCGAGATCGGCGAGACGGATACAATAAATAAATGCCATAATTAACTGTATTCATACATCAAATTACTCCACCGGCCCGCAAATTTGAGTAAACGACACAATAAGCCGATACAATGCGGTATTGAATGCTCGCAATTATATGCGTTTGACAGTCAGGGGCGGCCATTTTGTATTGTCATGTACAAAATGGCAGAGGTCAGTTATGGCGAGGGTCGCTCGACGGATGTTAGAGGCATCTGTGCGACGTTATTGCACTTAATTGTGTCGAGTTTTATGGGCGGACAAATTGAGAAAATTAACAGTTAATTGAACGTCTTTTATACGTAAGCCTGTTAGTCTCGCCCCCGATTTGGTTATTGAGATTTTTATGGTATACGAGTATGACGTGTTTTTCTAACTGGTACTTTTATTGCGAAACTGTGATGATATTGGAAAGTATAGGATTAAGATTTTCCGAGTAACTGTCCAATGCAATACAATATTATTTTTTCTTATGTTTTAGTAAAACAGATTTTTTTTTTGATTTCGAGATTTCAGGTAAAAAAATAACTATGTGTGTGTGAAAATTTTAGACCCATGCTTTTAGTTTAACACGGCAAATGCACATGGAATCTCATTATAAGTAAATCAACAAAGCCTTCTATTTGCTGACAGAGGGTCATTACACCTGCGCTAAGTTCAAAGGTTTTGGGTGAGGGCCGTTGAGAGATCGTGATGTAATGCCTGTCGCTTGGGTCGTTCAATATAATGCTAATAATCAAAATTTATTTATTATAATAATGTATAACTTTGTATGCATATAAGATTAGTGAAATAGCTGAATATAATAATCAAAATTTATCAATTACAATAATTTATAACTCCGAATATAAGATCAGCGACATCGGTGAATAGGTTTCTTTGGTAAGGAATAAAAATTGTAGAATTATGCATACATATGGATATAGATTTACATAAGAGGAGAAGATCTTAGACTTAAGGAATGGTAACACACCTGTATTTCACGATAGATAAAACCTCAGTTCTGTATAGAGTTAGTTACGGTGAAGATGGCCGTGAGCAGTGGAACCATTTACCATCGTGAAATGCATACTTACGTTTGCTACTTGCAACCTTTTAAAACAACCATAGTGATGTTTTATCATATTATAATGTTGTTTTAAAATATTATTTAAAGACAACAATGCCATGAATGATTTAATTAAAAAGAACAACAATTCAAGTTGTAATTAAAATAAACAATACGTATGTATGTACCTAAAAACACTGTTTACAACCTTAAGTAAACTAAGTCATTTATTTTCTGAAATTAGTAACAAAATAGTCTTGTTTACAAAAGCTTCCGTGCAAGCTCCTCTAGAACATAGTACGGTGGGTAATAATTACAGCGAATAGCCTTTAATCTAAGCCTTCACGCAGTGGCATTACGGGACTAATATAGAGTAAACAGCTGTGTTTCAGATTAACTAACACTACCATTATGAAGGGACAAGCTAAAAGCTAAAAGCTTGTCCCTTCATAAAAGTAGAGTTAAAAAGGTAGATGTTTCATAGCTCCTATTTAGCCTTGTAGAGGATGAAGTTTTAAGGGTGCTTTTATATAATTATTTAATAACTCCTGTACAAAATGTAATTGCTTCTGGACCCAACAGTTTAAGTTGTGCGTAGTCTTAAGTTATTTTTTTATAATATAGGAGTAGCAGACGAGCATGCAGTCCACCTGATGGTAAGTGGATACTGCCGCCCATGGACATCTGTAATAAACCCCAGAAAGGATAAGATATTCCTACCTGAGGTCGGCCACAAATGCGCCGCTACCCCTGAGGACTAAGCTGGAGTGCCTCGGAAAAGTATGTCTCCCTTACCACACCCTTCAAAACGGGGTAATCAACAGGAGACGTTAAACAAAACTCAAATCTGATGAGCTTATTACAGTGACCACTTATCAAGCTCGTTTGCAAATATTATTCAATTCCATTTTAAAAGTCCGGGTCTCTAGCTTCCATCGGAAGGAAGTAAGCAATGAACAATGTAAGCTTTAGGCATTTGGAGCAGTAAGACCGTTCCGTTTCGCACTAATTATCAACAACAATGCCAAGTCCGTGACATCCGCCCAAAATGTACGAGTATTATGTTGTCTCGTTCACTCGTTCCATTGTTTATGAGATAGAACATTCCTATTCAGCTTTTCTAGAGACATACCTGCGTAACACGTCCTTTTGGGCCCTAAGGGGTAGATTTTTTGTAATATAGTAGCTTATAGGTCACCCCATAGTAAGTAGCTTTACCGCCCATAGATATCTGTAATCATCACTAGATAAGATTAAATTCCTATCTAAGTTCGACAGCAGATGCGTCCAAACCCCTAAGGACTAAGCTGGAACGCCTCGGATAAGTTTGTGTCGATTACCAAATCCTTTAAACTTCAAACCAGAACACAGCAGCGCTTAACACTGCTATTATGAGGCAGAAATGGCGGTGGTGCCGCCGGATGCGAACCATAAAGGGTTCCACCACCTTCAAGTACATAAGTGTACATAAGGCATGTTACGCAAATATGTATATTATTTTACACAATAAATTGTACATCTCGTGTCACAATGTTAGTTACCGTACTCCTCCGAAACCGTTTTACCGATTTTCACCAAATTTTATATGCATATTCAGTAGTTCTGAGAATCGGCTACTATCTATTTTTCATACCCCTAAGTGATAAGGGTTGTTCACCCTCAACATTTTTTTTTATATGGCAACACAATGTTTTCCGGGTCAGCTAGTAATTATATATAAGACGATTTACGTTCCTTCGCTAATATGCATTATATGTTATTTATATGGGGTAATTAAGCTTTACTTGCAAGGAAGTTAGCAATAAACTTGCAAGTTTGCAAGCAAGTCCGTTGCAACAATAGCGTTCCGGTTACGCTAATTCTTTACAATAGTTAGCCGACTTGGCGTGTGTTCAAAATGTATTCTGGAAGTATTTTCAAAATATAAACTACAGTACATAAAGTAGACTATACACAAGGAAATTAATAATTAATGTCATCATACAAATACAGTGATAGCCTAGTGGTTAAGAAACTTGGCCCGTCGATCGAGGGGTCCGAGGTTCAAATCCCAGGCACGCATCTCTGATTTAAAAGTTATGTATGTATTACAAATTAATTATCACTTGCTTAAACGGTGAAGGAAAACATCGTGAGGAAACCTGCATATCTGAGAGATTTATATAAAAAAATCTCAAAGGTATGTCAAGTCTATACGCATATGGCCAGCGCGGTGGACTGTGACCTAATCCTTTTCATTCTGAGAGGAGACCCGTGCCCAGCAGTGGGACATTAATGGGTTGATGATGATACAAATACCCATAATACAACATTATATTAAAACAAAAACCCGACTGGTTAAAGACATAAGCCTATGTCAGTCCGACAATTTAGAATCCAATGATATCTCGTATGTTCAAATCCAATAAGCCTGCTTTGTTGGGCTGCAGAGGGTGCCAAATAATGAGACAGACAGACAGACGGACATACATACATACGCACGAACAACATAACCCTCAGTAGTAGAGTATAAATTAATGCTGAAATTTGGTAACCCATTCCGCGCTTATTGATAATCCACTCTTTGTAAAGTCCATTCAAAATCGTCTCAGCTATTTCTGAGGTTTGGAGGTTATATAACTTTTCACGGATTAACTTGCTACTTTAAATTGCTACTTTTTAACAACAACTTCCAGAGTTTCTCTATTGTGCTTAGAATTACCATAAGCAGACACACATAACCCTCTTCGGGGGTAGAAAAGTACCGACCTCTGGACTTCAATCCTGTTTAGGATTGATATATCCATGAGTAGTTAAGTAAATGGGCTACCTGATGGTAAGTTTTTTTTTATAATATAGGAGTAGCAGACGAGCATGCAGTCCACCTGATGGTACGTGGCTACTGCCGCCCATGGTCATCTGTAATCAACCCCAGATAGGATTAGATATTCCTACCTAAGGTCGGCCACAGATGCGCCGCTACCCCTGAGGGCTAAGCTGGAACGCCTCGGAAAAGACTGTCTCACTTACCACACTCTTCAAACCGGAACACAGCAGCGCCTAACACTGCTGTTATTAGATAGAAATAGGTATGGTGGTGGTGCCGTCGGAGTCGAACCACTAAGGGTTCTACCACCTTCTAAAGTACCATCAAGTAGCCCATTTCTTACTCCAAAAGATAGGTAGATACTCTATTACTTAAAAACGTCGCCAGTCTATAAAAATACCTTTAGATAAATAGTCCGCTAACGTTTTTATGTCACCTAAATATAGTTGAGCGAATGTTCCCTATGCCCAGCGACCGGAAGTCCAAAGGGCTGTTATGAAATACTGGTATTTGTTTACTGACTGCAGTTCCAATATCACTCATAAATCCCGACTGAATGTTGCTATTATCGGGCCAGGTTGAAATGTAAGGGCATGGTCATAATTGACAATTTTTACAGACATTATTTTTTTGTAATTTCAAAAAGCAAACGAGCCTGTAGCCGCGGTCTTGCAAATTTCATTGGCACCCATGAACTCCATATGACACTCCTGAAGACTAAAATTAAGCCTTCCTCGGAAACATAAGAACTTTACGCTTGAATTAAATGTGATGGTAATACGTTCCCAGTCGAACCTTTCGCCTACCCACCTTCAAATTGGCAAAAATATGGATTTTTTTATGGTCATAACTGCCACTTGTAAGGCAGACTTCACAGAAAAACACAAAACTGAAAGTTGTTCCTAAATTGTTTAAACTTGTTTATGTAAAACTTGAGTTCTGAAGTTTCTTTCACTACTTCTTCTGTAAACAAAACACATTGCAAGGCAATGTACGTTTTTGAAATCCATAAAAATATTACGTAAAATAAGTGTTGGAAAAATCTTTAAACATCGTCACCATTATGTTCAAGAAGTATGGCTCATTAAGTTAATATATCGTAAGATGCAACTTCTCAATTTAATCTTAAAACTCTACATAGGGTTTGACACCACCATCATACCAAAACATTTCAAAAACAACAAAGCCAAAAAACCGGTAAAGATTTTATTTTTAAAACGCAAAAAAGGTATGGCATGTGATCGCTTCCTTACCAATAGTTTATATGTGCGTTACGGCGGTCGCGTTACGATTTACGACGTGTTTTGTAACGCCGTCGTTAAACGTTTTTCAGAGACGCGAAGGGTACACGTATTTTGTTAATTATAGATAGGTTTAACGCACACAGCGTTTGAACTGTTAGTGAAATGTCTAATTGAGGAGGTCTGAATTTTTTGATACCAAAAAAAATTCTAAATTTTCGATAATATGTGCGTATTATATATTAAATACAATTTGTGTGTGGGTTGATTATGCCAAAAAGCCTAAAGTTGTCGTGGTTAAAGGTGGCATCACCGCCACAACGATTACCGCTTAATAACAGCAATCTTAGGCGGTGCCGTATTAATATTTATTCGAGAAGTGAGGCATACTAACCCGAAGCTTTCCAACTTAGTCCTCAGGAATAGTATAACAAATGTGGCTGACCTCAAGTAGGATTCTAATCTTATCTGGGGTTGATTGCAGATGTCAATGGGCGGCAGTAGCCACTGGTGGACTGTGTACTCGTTTGCTACGTCCATATTACGGGTTTTACCGAGCTGGTAGGCGTCTTCGGCAAGCAAGGCAATTCGACGACCTGGTGTAAATGATCCATCTATCAGCCTTTACTAGTCCACTGCTGGACATAGGCCTCCCCTAATCTGCGCCACTCCGACCGTCTTGAGCCGTCTGAATCCAGCGGTTACCGCCGTCCGCTTCAGGTCATCAGTCCACCTGGTCGGAGGGAGTTCTGTACTCCTTTTGCCGAGACGTGGTAAATAAGTCCTTATTTATTATTCATTTTATTATTCCTTTAACTGACACAACCTATATCAATTTTTGGTAGAACATAACCAATATCCAACATTAAAAGGCAACTTATTACAAACTTTTCTTTCACACAATTCCGTAACGGACGGTACGGCTAACCGTAACCGTACATTCCGTTCCTATACCGGCGGGAATCGGACGAGGAAACGCCATTATTTTGTTTCAACATTTTATTCTAGTTTTGAAACAATAGGAACGGACCTACTTTCGGGAAACAAATGAGTCTTGGGAATTAATATTGTTTTGGACAGAAATACTTACGGAAGAATGAAAAAAATATAAATAATATAAAATATTCTTAAATAGGTTAATTACAATAATTAAGTACAATATGCAAAGTGACTTAAATGATTTCTAATACTTTGAACATATTTATTTAAACCACTGCGGTTGTTTATGTCCAGGACTTCGAGATTGTATGAAGAAGCTATCCGTAGCAGGCGTATTATTAAGAAGTTTAAATTTTGACTAAGAAACCTTAAATTACTTTCTATGTAAGAATTCGCCCAAAAAAGTAATCTACGCAGACATGAACAGACAGCCAAATGTATTATTTTGGTATAATAAACAAAAAATAATTACATAGATATACGAATTCTTTTGCACTATTCAATAAAAAATAACTAATAAAAACAATAGAACCCCTACCCTATTGTTTATCTTCTCTATGATCTCTATATCTCTATGTTTTCTATACAGCACAGTGAAAGTCATAACCTTAAGCAACATAAAACAAACGCAAGGCGTCCATCCTGTCAGCAACAACGAAACAGCTACATTCGCAGGACCCTCAACAAAAAAAATAAAAATAAACCCATAAAACTGGTAGAGCAAACAAATCGGACGATTACGGTCGAAAAAAGTACAAGAAACACCAAGTGGGCGGCCGAGGCCTCCTTAAATCAATTATATTGTCACATTAACATTAACGATGTCAATCTGACAAAAAATCTGACATCTCCCACTAATACAAGCGATTGTGGCCCTTAAACACAAAGGGAAAAGCACCAATTCACTTTGAGTTACAACGGCTCACAAAGGACATTTTGAAGGCGTCAACCAAGACAATTTTGAAAAACCAAAAATGTAGAGCGTTAAAGCCAGCAGTAATAAACAGTATTGTTCTTTAGCATAGAAGTGGCATACAAGCATTCAATCCACCTCCTTTAATACCCTTCAACTCAGAAAATAGCGGTGCTACAATGCTGCTATGAAGCGGAATATTTAATGCCCGATATTAAAAAAACACTATCCAATTACCTACCTAAAATCGAAATTGGACAATTTCAATTTTTTTTACAATATAGGAGTAGCAGACGAGCTTGCAGTCAATAAGTGGCTACTGCCCATGAAGAATAATCCACGCCAGATAGAATTAGATGTTCCTATCTGAGGTCGGCCACAGACGCGCCGCTACCCCTGAGAACTAAGCTGGAACGCCTCGAAAAAATATCCTTTTCCACATCACTCAAACCAGAAACGAGCAGCGCCTAACGCTGCTTTTACACGGCAGAAATAAGTGTTGCGGTGGTGCCACCGGAATCGAACCACAAAGGGTTCTGCTACCTTCGAATATTTTAATGTGAACAGATATGTCAAATGTCGATTTTTGGTACGCAAAACATCAGATAGATTGAGTATTAACAGCAGGCGTAAATCTACCAAGCTTCTTAAGCAACAGCCCGTGTCACGGAAACAGACATACATACACATACTCTCAAAATATAACCCTTTTGTCGTCCAAGTAATAAATGAATGAGTTATAACTTCCGCGGGAGTGAAATTGAAATTAATGAAAAGATTTCGGTCTATTCAATACTGACTATTCGTGGTACAAATAATACGGTAAATTTACAAAAGCTTTGTGAACGAAGTGGCCTGTATTGTGCATTCCGTTACGTAATTCCTTGGGTTTCTTCCGTGCTTGTGATGGTCCGATATTCCTAGATTTTTTCTTTTATGTTATTATTATTTTTTCTGTGAGATTTCAGTAGCAAATGAGGGTGCAGTCCATCTGAAGGTAGGTTACTATTCCAGCTCATAGGCATCTATAACTAACTCTATACATACAGGGTTTTTAACTGAAGCCGACCACAGATGTGTTGGCAATCCTGAGGACTAAGATAGTCGTCTCCTACGTAAGTAATCTAAATCCTTCTACCAAAATTCAGTAACTCCTTCACGGTAGAAATAGGTGTGGCGGTGATCAAACCACTTATTGTACTACCTTTCAGAATTACAAAATATTTTAAAATACGCGGTATTTTGTCAAAAATAATATTTTGTTCTTTTTATCTTATGACATTAAGAAACGACAACTTCATCTTATAGTAAGTATAGATAAGTAGCTCCAAATAAGATTGGAGTCATAAAATCGGCCGCATACACGTTCTACCCATAGTAGCTTACACAACCATCGTCAAGTAGGCAGCAACCGTAGCAGTATCAACCGTAGTCGTTGAATTATTTAAAAAACTTGTAGAGAAAACTATGGATTGGTACATCTATTGGATAGCCGCTATCTGCCCTTGCAAGAAACTGCATGTAAGTAGCAGAAACCAGACAAGATGCATAGTTTTAATTCTAACATGTACGAATGTAAAGTATTTAATTGCAGACGATTTACGTTTTTGCCATTAGCATACTACTTTTTATCTGAATCTACATTCTACGCTCCATATCGAGCAAGCAATGAATATCCATACTTCGGAACATGTAGATGTACAACACGATCGCAGTCGATCCATTCCCGGCCACATAATTGAGACGTTGGGATTCCATTGTGCCTATAATTACACTAAGCCTTAATTCCGGAATACTAATACTATACGACAATGTTACATTGTCACTACGTAGCGTCTCCATACAATAATGGAACCTTACATTGTAACATGGTCGGTTTATACACTCTCTATTATGGTCACTTAATACCACTGCTCAATATAAATTTTGACTTCAATTATTCCAGTTAGGTTAGGTTAGGTTAGATTATAGCAAATGACGGAAAAATACATTTCGGTTGCCATTCAGCATTATTATATGGCCTTCATCATCACTGTACCGATATTAACACCAATTACGGTTGTATAAATATTATCTCAGAATGAAGTGTTAAGATATATAAGGCTTCAATATATCATTATTCACCTTTCAATGATCAGGAATTGTTTATGAAATCGTAGTAAGTTGGTAGTGGCGAAAAACTTCATAAACCTGCCAGTAAGTAGTGACATACGTGGAGAGTCACGGTCTAAAAATCAAACAAAATCTACAACCAACGTAAACTAACTAATACATCATTATCCTTAAAGAATCGGGAAACCATAATCCTTTTCCGACCAGAACATAAAAATCAAAACACCGCTACGACACCAAACTAGGTGTGACAATCGCTATAATGACATAACGGAGATTTCACCATTTAAATGACCATTCTAGCGAGCCTAATCCTCAAGCGAGCAAACCCACGAGCTGTCGCTAGCTTCGCTACATTCGCAACGAGCTATTCATGCTGAGCTGTCTCGGATCATTAGCGGATAAACACGTCAGCTAACCACTGATAAGTTTACGTACAGAAGTGCACTCTTTTCTTAAAATATACTTCTGATTTATTAGCTAAAATGAGAGAGACGTAGATTCTATCAGATGGCCCAATATTACAGGATGTGTTTTTTTTAATTTACTCCTTAGATTCATGGCTAGGAAAAAATACATCTTAAAAACTAATAATGCAGTTTTCATTTTTATCGAAATGGCCTCGTTCTTTTAACTCCTTTCAGCATCTTTCATACAAATTCTTCAGCAAACCTGACATAACAAATGAATTACTTCCCTTGAAGAATAGGGTAGTATACAGTCCTTTTCCGAAATGAACACAAAAATTTAAATACTATGAAAATACAAACTGGCATGGCTAATCCTCAAGCGAGCAAACCCACGAGCTGTCGCTAGCTGCACTACATTTGCAACGAGCTATTCAAGCTGAGCTGTCTCGGGTCATTAGCGGATAAACACGTCAACTAACCACTGATAAGTTAACTTACAGAAAGTCACTTTTTGACTTTTTCTTAAAAGATACTAATACTACTCACTTGTGGTTTACTAAGTAGGTACAATAAGAGTAAAGGTAGAGACTACGGTTTATTTTTTTCGTTTCTCTTCTGGAAATTAACCTATATTAATGTTCCCCATAACTATCTTCTTAGATCATAAGTGCAATCAAAACAAAGGAAAAATATGCAAAATTGCGACTTAATTTTTCTGAACTTCAGGAAATATATTTGTCATAATAACTTAACATTTCAAAATTAAAACGATTGAAATTTAAAATAATTGTTAAATAAAATACGTAACATGGAACATGATTACAAACTTTTCACAGTTTCAACTTAATTTACTGGATATGTTTAAATATAAGATTACTTTTCCTAAATACTAATTATGTAAAATAAAAGTGGCTCCTCTGTCATTTTTAATCTGTGGCAGGACCGTCATCTTACGAAAACAAATAGACGAGATCTGTTGTAGTCGACTCCGACAGAGATCCCATTCGGTTATATTTGAATTCACAATTGAACCTATGATACGATACGATATAAGATAAATGTTATGCTATAAATATCGTTAAAAATTCTGTGCAAATATAAGAAATTATATTAATTATTTTATTTCATGTTTTTAATATATTTAGTACATATTTTGAAGGTGGTAGAACCCCTTGTGGTTCAATTCCGGCGGCACCACCGCCACACCTATTTCTACCTAATAACAGCAGTGTTAGGCGCTGCTGTGTTCCGGTTTGAAGGGTGTGGTAAGGGAGACAGACTTTTCCGAGGCGTTCCGGCTTAGTCCTCAGGGGTAGCGGCGCATCAGGCAATATCTAATCCTGTCTGGGGTTGATCACAGATGTCCATGGGCGGCAGTAGCCACTTAACATCAGGTGGACTGCATGCTCGTCTGCTACTCTTATATTATAAAAAAAATACTAAAAAAAAGAAATTATTGTACAACAATTGCAGTTTAAAAATTCTGTGCAAATATCAGTAATTTACATTTATCTACAAACTTAAAAAAGTTGAGTGCGGTCTCAAGCAGGGTGACCGCTAGTTGCTTTTCGTGCGTCATTCTATACTTTTAAGGCACTTTAAATGTCGATCGCCATTATTATCATAGATGGCAGAAGGTAAGTTTCGTCGCAGGGCTTATATAATTCTACATCTCATATCACCGATACGGTATGGAGACACACACATGGTAAAGGAGACATACCCATCAGAGGCGTTTCACCTTAGTCCTCAAGGTTAGTAATGCATCTGTGGTCTCAAACAAGACTCTTATCGTATCTGCCGTTGATAACAGATGTCCATGAGCCATGAGCCATTAACCATCAAATAAACTGCACGCCCATTTGCAACCTCAAAAAAAAATTTTAACAAAAAAATAAAACCGACTTCTATGTCACTACAAAGTAAAAAATAATTGAAATAAATGTTGGTTTAGTACATATTTCTGAAGTCGGCGCTCATATTAGACACGCTGTTATCAAACGAAATATATTGAGCGCCGACTTCAGAAATATGTACTAAACCAACATTTATTTCAATTATTTTTTACTTTGTAGTGACATAGAAGTCGGTTTTATTTTTTTGTTAAAATTTTTTTTTTCACCCTTTTTAGTGATGATATGCTAACGTTTGTATTAATATTATGTAAAATTGTATAAATGTGATCATGAATAAAGGTAAGGTCTGAATAGATACGGATTGGACCCACCCGCTCGCAGGGCGCTGCCGCGCCCTTCTCGCTTAGTTTTATATTGTCTTATATGTTCCAACCTAACCTAACCAATTCTATACGAAACACTATAGGCGAAGCTTTATGAGATACTAATTATTGGCTAGGTTAGGTAGGAACAGATAAGTAAATAAATCAAACTAGGTGGTAAAACTCTGCGAGTGAACCGGTCCAATTTACATTAATTCAATAGTTAAGAAAAGAAAAAGGAGTTGATGGTCAAATTTTTCATCATATATCTCTGTCTAGCTACTTCATTACAACAAATGTCTAATCTATATACTTTACATGGAAGGCACCTCTGCATCATCAGGATTGAAGAATTGAAGGTCATATCTTCCATCATATGTCTCTACTCAAAGACCTTATCATATATTCGTAAGCTCCAAATGCCTAAGTTGTATGGTTGAGGCAGGAGGCACTTCTGCATTATCAGAGTTGAAGAGTAGAAGGTCAAATTTTCCATCATATATCTCTACCTATCAACCTTATTGAATATTCATAAGCATCAAATGCCTAACTTGTATGGCTGAGGCAGGAGGCACCTCTGCATTATCAGAGTTGAAGAGTGGAAGGTCAAATTTTCCATCATATATCTCAACTTATCGACTTTATTAAATATCCATAAGTTCCAAATGCCTAACTTGTATGGTTGAGGCAGGAGGCACTTCTGCATTACCAGGGTTGAAGAGTTGAAGGTCAAATTTTCCATCATATCATGATAACCTAGACACTCAATGTTCTTTTTAAGTTTCATGAGAATTGAGTGGGCAGAAGGTAAGTTGTCATAAAATATGTAAAAAGCAGGGGTAGTGATGATGAGTTCCACCCCATAACTTAAATTCTAATCATCAGAGCGTACTAATGTTAAGGTAGGAAAGTACCGCAACGAAACACCCTTTCATATGAAAAAAAGAAAATTAAAATTGGTTAAGAAATACTCGACTTATTCAAGTTTATATGAAATCGGGTTTTTCCAATTTTCCGGGAAAACTGGCGGAAATTTTCCAATTTCCTCGAAATGGGACCCCCTGTGAAACTAGCCGCATACAATGGTGTATGAATCATGTCGATCGGTTACGGCATCGCGAAAAAATCGCCGAACAAACATAAAAAAAAAAAAATATATATACGGTCGAATTGAGTAACCTCCTCCTTTTTCGAAGTCGGTTAAAAAACATATTGAACTGGCACCGAACAGTTCCAAGGGTAGCCGAAACCGTACAAAGTTAACACATTTCCAGCTGATAGAGGCAGTTGTTGCTGCCAAGTCGGTTAGAGATAAGTCCGACTACACGCAGCTGTAAATAAACGCTTATCTGCAGTTTTTGGAACCAAATTAGTGCATTCCTCGCCGTTTCCACTTATATAAGTGTGATTCTTGGAAGTACGGTAAGTTAATGTTATCTGTATTTGGCTTTGTTATTAAAGATTTAAAAATATACATTTCCAAAACTTGTCTTCTTTACATCGCAAAATTATTATCTCTTCCATGATATTAGTCATAAAGGCAAACAAAAATACTATTTTACACTTGATCCTTTTTGTCCTACTAGTGAGCACTGATCTCTCCCTATGGTGAGGCTAGGAAGAGAAGCGGACTCCACTATGCTGCTCCAGTTCTATTTAATTTTATCCAGAATTATTACAAAACCCTAATAAATACAGTCCTAAACTTGACAAAACTAGTGCACACTATTTAATCTAAAAGTCCAAATTCCATCAAGTTCTACATCCATCATAAATGTGTAAATCAAATAGCGTTGCTAATAACGACATACTTACACACAGTGTCAGTTAAATATGTGTTGTTTAGACCTCAACTTCCCATAAGTACACGGTATCGTAGACATGCTAATTCTGCTAATTTTATAAATGAGAGCGCCACCACTGTATGCCAAGTCAAGTAATTTTAAGTTATATGAATGTAGGAAGCTAGTACACGAGCTACAGTTCATATTGACGACGTCAACGATTGTCGCCACGTGTCGAAATATTATAAAAATCCAAGGCTGTAGCGTGTCAAAGAATAAGACATACACACGAAAAATATTAACCTTCGCAATAAGGTAAAAACAACCATTACATAAACACATTTGGACTCACACGTCGCCGGTACGTACCTATACTATAGACCTTTAACTGTCAAACAAGCTCCCTTAAGGACACACTCCCGTTAAAACAACACCAGGTAGGTCCTACTATTTAAATGGTAATCTTTTGAAAACAGAACGGAATTTAGACGAGACAATAGAACAGATAAAATATGGAGACAATGTTTTTGTTGCGGCATTGTTGGGCTTTTTGCGAGACCATTAGACAAGTGATACTGAAGAATTTATTGCCATTCAAACCGTGGTAGTAAAAAAGATATCTTTATCAGTGAAAAAAACGTGTAAGCTCCGCTGAATAATGGCTGCGTATTGATAATGTGTCATAATAGAGTGAGCAATGATTAGGTTTTTTAGGCACTCAGACCGATAAAACAGACTACGCCTCGACACTGCCTCAAACCGCAAATTCCACTTTTGTGAGCAACGTTTCGTAAATTTTGCGCATTGAAGTTATGTAATGTACGATTATATTTGTCACTTAATGACAGAGGATGAAATCTTTTCATGAGTTTAATATCGTACTATATAAGGAATCGTCCGAAGTTCTGTTTTAAACCAAACATTCATTCATGCGCGTTATACGTCATACGCGATTCATATTATACGCATTCAATTAATTAATTACACATATACCTTACCAAATCGTCAGAATGTTAAGCTTACTGTTTAAATCAAAACAGAACAAGTAATTAATTAAAAAATCAAAAAACCCGACTGCACTATAAAAGCTGAAGTAGAATTTTCAAAAACGGTGAAATAGGCGTTTTATTATTTTTATCCAGAAGGCCAAATACAAAGTTTCATAGTAGGTATCTGCTTCAAAATCAAAAGATGTTCAAACAATATTATCCTATTTTATCCTTGTAGTGCTCATTTACGCTATATAAAGAACCTATGAGTAAAATTACAGCACTATAAAGTTCAGCGGTTTCCCTTTGCGTTAATCTTTATCACAGCAACACTACTCATTTAGTCAGACAGTCATCTCGACGAGTTATCTATATATATACATATAAAATAATGTATGTGTAATCTCTTTTAAGTTCCTTTATTTTGATATCCTACTCGATAGTTTTGGTTAACTTTTTTTAAAACGTGTTACTATTGCGCAGAAACAATCCACCATTTACGCTCCATAAAATATATAACTTCAGTAATTCAAAGTTCCGGTCATTATTTTACCTCGTAATGGGTAGAGTTTCATTATTTTCATCCAACAAGCCAAATACAAAATTTCATAGTGTTTGCTTCAAAATTGACGATTGTTTAAATGAACTTTTAACCCTTATTTTACCCTCTATGGGGTTAATTTTTCGTATGAGGATAAATAGGTGCGTCTTTGTTCCTATCCAGAAAGCCAAATACTAAATTTTGTAGTAGTTGCTTCAAAATTAAACGATTTCAAAAAAACTGTTTTCCCGTATTTTACCCTCTTAGGGGTAGAAATTCCAAAAGGCCTTTCTTAGTACTTATTTACGCTATATAGCGAACCTTTGTGCAAAATTTCAGAACTCTAAATTGAGCGGTTTTGGCTGTAATTTGATTTCTGAAAAATGAAAAAGTCATTTAGTTGGTCAGTCAGTCAGTCACCTTGCTGTTTTATATATATACAAATATGTTTTTATAATCTCCGTTTAATTTCCTTTTATTTGATATTCTACTCGATAGGATCGGTTAACTTTTTTTTTAAATGTGTTAGTATTTCGCGCCAAAAAACAGCCATTTTTAAGTTTTTTTTTCTAACACCTGTCTAAGGACACTCGGGTCATTGAGACGAATATAATGACACCTTAATTGTCGACATTCATCCAGCAGTTTGCTAGATCGGATCAAATAAAGAAAGACAAACATACAAGATACGCGCGAAAAACATAACCCTTCCTTGGCAGTCGGGTAAAAACTCAGTCTATTTTTTTTTGGTCCATGGGTTGGTAACTAGAGTTTTAAATGATCGACGCGACCTATCGAATACCATAATAGTTTCTTACACATAGCTCACAGAAAAAAAAATACAATGTTTTGTTCTTGTATTTAGGCACTCCAAACTCTTATCAATGACGCATTGTTACCATGGAAGACTTAGAACGCCTCATTTTAGTCTTACTCTTACCACTCCTTTTAAACCAAAACACATAAACGCTTAACACTGTTGTTACAAAGCAAAAATTGGTGTGGTGGTAGCGCCTCTGGAGCGAACCACGAAGGGTTCTACCACCTTTAAAATTGGCTCATTCATATTAGCTGGAAATCAAAGTTTTCTTTTAAATTAGAATCAGAGTAAAGCAGTGTTATTATTTATAATGACAGGTACGTAAATAATAGTAACCATAAATCATAGAGCGATGTTAATAACAAGGAATCCGAGCATCCATTCTCCACACAAAAGGTTTCAAATATTTCTGTCACTACCTTAAATGGTGATCCCTAGCTTCCGCGGTCTAACGCAGTCTGCCTTATACAGTAATAATAACTAGACCGCACATCAGCTCACCTGCTAACAATAGCACTGAATGAAATAGATGAATTACGACTTGGATTCTACAAGTAGGGTTCTGGATTCGAAACACAACGTTTTCTGGATGCAACGTTTCGAGTTCATATATTTCAGCTTAGTTTGTTTTTATCTAATGACAGCAGTGGTAAGCGCTGTTATTTTTTAAATATAGGAGTTGCAGACGAGCACGCAGTTCACCTGGTGGTAAGTGGCTACTGCCGCCCATGGACGTCTGTAATCAACCCCAGATAAGCTTAGATTTCTACGTTACCACAGATGCATCTGAACATTTTCTGGATAAGGCCTTTTCTAGTTGATATATTTCACCTTAGTTCGTTTTTGTCTAATGACAGCAGAGTTGAGCGCTGCTTTTTTTTAAATATAGGATTAGCAGACGAGCATGCAGTCCACCTGGTGATAAGTGGCTACGGTCGCCCATGGATATCTGTAATCAACGGCACATGAGATTAGATTCCTGCCTGTGCTCGGCCACAGATACGCGGCTACCGCTGAGGACTTAGTTGTAATAACTCGCATAAGTATACCATTCCTGGAAGACTAAGCTGGAATGCCTCCAAAATTATGTTTCCTTTACTACACTCTTCACGAGAACACAGCAGTACTTAATATTGATGTTATTAGGCAGAAATTGGTGCAAAAATTAAGATGGTTTATTAATAATACGTATAATCGTTTTGATGTCAGCGAAGCTCGGTAGCCCAGGTGCTTAGAGCTAGTTAGGCAAACAATATAACTAGCTAAACTATGAAGCATCTTCATTACAGAGAAGCGGTGTTTGTCAAAGTTTCAGCATGAAGTCTAGAAGCTATTGTCTAAAGACTGGTTGTAAGTTAGAAATAGTTATTAACCTTAGGAGTACACTCTTGAAGGTACTAACTTGGCGAGTAGTTATGATGGCAGATATTTTGAAGTTTTGTTGAAGATAATGTAGAAGTTACCTGTGGTATGTGAAGCCAATCAATTTATTTATTTATTTTATTGTGTAAAGCATTTAGTACAATAGGTCAATAACGATACATAAAGTTCAATTAAATGCTACCTTTACAGGTGTTACACATGTCAAAACTAGGCCAGCGTGGTGGGCTTTGGACTAATGGTCTCTTCTCATTCTGAGAAGATCCGTGCCCAGCTGTAGGACAGTAAAGGGTTGACGATGATGATAAAAATAAATAAAGGAAAAATCCGCCAGTTATTTACATAAATTTCAAATTTTATGATCTTAAATTTTTAAATTTTTTTTTTCAAAATATCTGTCAAGTTTCCAAAATAGGCTTACAAATAATCGAATTAACATAAAATCTTCTTCAATGAATCTTAAAGAAGTCATACAATTCCATAAATTCTACATGCATTGGATACACATACACAGTACACAAATGGTTACGAAAATCCGCTAACAATTGCAACCCTAACCTCACCTATAACTTATTACCAACAAGTAACAACACCATAATAAACTGATTGAAAACATTATTGAGCTATCAAGATGCGTATCTTTATGAGATTTCTCGAATAACTACACTTTATATCATGTCTATAGATATAGATAAACTGTAGTTTATTACCTGTGGTACGTTCCCTAGCTTTTATCATCTGTGGTGCGTGGCGGGAATATTCCGGATGGAAAGTTATTTTTTTAATATCAGACTCGACATAAGATATTTTTGTAACTACATATTTTTGTGACCAAGATAAAGTCTGTCTTTATTTATCTTTATTTGCACGATATCTATGGTATTTAATTTATTGCGCCATTTTTGTCTGTACAAACTACTTTTTCCCCAAAAATTGACAGATTTTTCGATAAAAATAAGATTTATACAGCTTTCAACTGCATATTGCGAAATGTATGTATACCTGTTCGTAATAAAAACAAAACATATTTTATAATTAATTCAATAACTTGCGTTAAAATTTACGTTTATTGTTGTAGATTAAATATCTATGTCTATGTGTCAATCATATCGAGTTGCTGTGAATGTATAAAGCGTATTTTTAATGAAATACTGTTTAATTATTAAAATAGATTAAATAGTATTACGTTAATGAACACACAAACAACATCCAAAAACCTAACAAACATAGAAATGCGTTTGAAATCCTCTGAAATAGTAGACCGTTCCCTAAAACACCAAAAACGCGTCATTAAATTCCGAAACTTTAACTCAATCCCAAACAAAAATTGCAAAGTGAATGAAGCAACAAAAAGGGACACAAACCAGGCCCTAAACACATCAGCCTTTGAGGACAAAACGTCTCGAACACACATCACAATATTATCAATCACTAGCACGCCGCGAGCTGTAAAATAAATCTAAAGATCAACAAGGAATCTTTAGTACGCTACGACACGACTATTACGACACTCGTGGACGCTCGAAATAGAACAGCCTGAACCTTAACTGTTAACGATAGAGGTAATGCTTTATTCTCTTTGAGTTTTAAACAAAGAGTTAATAAACTGTGCTCTTTGAACAATCTCTTTCAGTGTTGTTTAATCAGCTTTATGCACATTTTTATCTACAGTAAACTCTAGTATCTAGTCTATCTACCGTAAACAGATATCTCTCTAAATGTAATATAACTCTTTATATACTCAAAGTTCCTTAAAGTTCAAAGGATTGGTTCCCAATGTTCAGGGACTCATATAAATTAATTGAAAGGCGATAGAACCAGTACAGTTTCACCAAAAAGGCATTACCACTACCTTTAAAAAGTTCTAGACTTTCGGATGTTGATGCCAGTTCATCTAAATACTACACGATAGCCTTAGTCGTCAGAAATGGTAAAGCACAGATGCTTTGGAGACCTCTGTACTAACCCTTGTACTACCAGTTAGACTAGTTATTGTTTTCGTAATACTTAAATCCTATAAAAAAATAAAATCGCAGTCGTTAACACTAAAGCACCGTCTCCAGATACGAGGAAACGCATTGACACTAAAACATTGTAATAAACAACGCAATCTCGCACCAAATCGAGAGATCTCGTGATTCATCCCACTATCCTGGAGGGATTAACTTAAACGGCTAATTTATTGGGACCTCGCCTTGTAAGTATTTAGGAGATTATAAAAAGGATTTTATTTCACAGAAGTGTCTCACCTTTTAACAGAGTGTTACTCGTATGTCTCACTGCTTACAACGGTAAGGGAGAAATACTTTTCGTTCGAGTAGCCGACTTTGGTAGGAATCTTATCTTATTTGCGGTTGATTGCAGATGTCCATGGGCAGCAGTAGCCACTTACCATCAGGTGGACGGCATGGTCGTTTGCTACTCTTACATTATAAAAACGGGTTCTCTTTCTGTACTTTCTTCTCTTAATTCCAAATAGGATTGGATGAAGGGAACTTAATTTTGACTTGCAACCTCAAGTAATGTGTCTGTTAATACACATATGGTTCTAGATACAAATTGAGGACGATTCATTTTCTTTTGGCAAACAGTCCATGCGCTGTGTCTTGCTTTCACTCCACAATTTCAGTAGTCGTATACGATTTTTTGTCGCAATATATGTCTTTCCAATGTGTTATTAAGTAAATTAATAGATAAGTATGTATTGAGTTGAAACTTACTAATATATTTATAATTAACTATTCAATTAATACTAAAACTTAAACTTTAATGGAACTGAATCTACATAGTAATATATTCAAGATCAATATGACGAATATATTCAATGTATGAAGTGATAATATATCGAAGACATGGAAACATATAAAATAGTATTAGTAGTTTTAACTATCTTAGGTGTCGTAGCCAGAAAAGAAAAATATTGTAGTAAAGTATATTAGTGGGAAAATCTAATTTTCTCGTACTGCCTGTTTTGAAGCAAGCTAACAAAATAAAGGACTTTTGCACGGAAAATCTGTAATACCCGTTAGACGAGGCATAAGCTTGTAATCCTAATGGAAACCACAAAGGACTGGAATGGAAAGCAAAAATGCGCTGCCATTTTACCAAATGAATATTGTTATCCCGTTATGCGCGAAACAAAAATGAGGTTTCATTCAAAACCCTTTTAAGGGTGCATTGACGTTACTTTTCAGGGAAATAGTACCTAGTATTGTAAGATATATGAGGATATTTATAAACAGTATCAAAGCTAGACTTTGTAATGACATAATGATATACAATTTGATCTTCAAGTCTTCAATACTAATTACTTAGGGACACTGCCGGCTTAAACCACAGTAATTTGACGGAAATATATTCCGTCAAATGATGTTCTTGAACTTCTGAGCCCTGGTGCAGAGGTGCCGCACGCTTAAACACATATTAGTTTTTAAGTACCGACATTTATTTTTTTATTTTTCAAATGTAATCAATTTTAATAAGCCCAGTGTTGAATTACCACGACGACTCTTAAACGTCACCATTAAAATCCATAAAATACGGTGACAAATAATTAGAAATACTTACATAATAAACTTTGAAAAACATAACTTCCTTCTTACTATCCATTTAAAAGCTTATCGCACTCTTTCCCGCCACAGTTAAAAAAGGTTCATATTTTCAAATGGCATTGACAGACACATCATTTATTCATCTATATAGATATAGCCACAGTTTTTAAAATTCTGCTCCTTCACCGAATAGAATTACTGATTCAGTTGAGACGAACTTTTTGCGCTCATCTTGACTGTTTGACTCATTTCAATTCAATGAACTGTTTTTGTCAGAGCATATTATGAATTCCCTCAATAATATGGTTAGATTACAGTTAGGCTAGACTTATTGGAATTCTAGCTTCAGATTTGGTATAAAATATTCATGAATTATACGTATTTATTTATCAATGTTTTAGCATATTATTAGCGTGTGTTAAATGTTTCGCGGTTCTATTGAACACAGTTTACGTAGTTATCAAGCGAATTAGTTTTTCGAAAGATTATTAGCTTTTAATTGCCGACATCTGTAATGTACAGGTAACGATTTTTTTCCATATATTTTGAAATTTGTACTGATATAGAAGTTGGTTATATTTCTTATTTTTTATTATACTTAATGTGTTTTACAAATATTTGGCACCTTATGATTCATGGTGTCGATTCTAGTAATACATATAAGGACAAGTATTACAAACATTAAATTCATAATTTAAACCTAACCGGAATCAAACCTAGAACCTTCCGGCCTGCTATCAACTCCTAACCCCTTGGCGCTATAGCCCGTTATTATTTTATTAATCAGTAATTGAGCTCTAAGGAACCAGCACCATAATTCTCGCCATAAACCGAATTATCTATGCCCAATCCATAACAATGGAGCTAACAAACCCGGCCGATAGATGCGCCTACGCGGTATGATTTGTGACCCGACGGTTCCTATTATCATAAATTTACAAACTATACTTTTATTACCGTTCACACTCTCGTTTAGTCATTTTAGAATAATAAAATAATAAAGATCACTCCTAACAAGAAAGTGTAACCAGTTTTGAAATTGAAATTGTTGCGTAATTAAAGTTTTGCCACGTCTCCATGCTAAATGACCCTAAAATGTTTGAAATATTTATTTATGACGTACATTTCGTAGTATTAGTTACTTATACGTACATTTTATTTAAAATGTATTTTATTTGTCAAAAGTTAAAAAAATAGCTGACAAATCAGCGTTTTGTGGCTTCATCTAATTTCAAGGCGGTGAAGTACAAGTTCTATTTTATTTATCAAAGCTCTGGTTTAATAATTTTAAAACGAATACGGCCGATGATATGAATGGATCGAAATGTTTCGTAGTACGCTGCGAAAGCTGCTATCTGAGTGTGTAAATTACTTAACAGTTAGTATATTTCTGCTACCTTAAAAGCAGGAATAAGTTAAAGGTGGTAGAACCCTTTGTGGTTCGACTCCGACGGCACCACCGCAACACTTATTTCTACCTAATAACAGCTGTCTTAAGTACTGTCGTTCTGGTTTGAAGGGTGTGGTAAGGGAGACATACTTTTCCGTTCCAGCTTAGTCCTCAGGGCTAGTGGTACATCTGTGGCCGACCTCAGATAAGAATCTAATTGTCCATGGGCGGCAGTAGCCAATTAGCATCAGGTGAACTGTATGCTCGTCTGCTACTACTGTTTTAAAAAAACAACTGACGGTTGAAAGAAATTCGAATGTACATAATAGTGTTCCTATAGTATTTTAAAAACTATCAAGTTATATGTGATTTACCCTTCTAAGGCCTACAAAAGTTATTTTTGCAGTTGATAATATGAATCTCCACGGAACCCTTCGGCGTGCGTGGTCCTACCGCATATCGCGACACAGTCATTACGTTTTATCTTTTACACATAAATCATCAGATATCACATCCCACTCCACGCATGTTCTGTACCGAAATATGCTTCATAAATATTTCTGGATTATCTTTTAAACACTTTAGGGACTTATTTTTATAGTTTTCTATATAAATATAAATAGCCCAATTTGAACTTGCAATTTACAAGAACTCTCTAATTATTATTATTAAATTAAACAATAATTTAATTAAGTTTCCAATTAATTTTATTCCTAGCATGACACCACCTTTGCATTATAACGTAGATATTTATAAAAATAAATTTGAACTGTTTAATAATTTAGGATGTCTTCATATAATTTAGGATGCTCAACGAATGTGTGGATGCAACATTATAGTCAGTTATATCTGGGACTTTTTTGTGACTTTACCATTATCTGCCTTCAAATGTTTACTTAGAACGCTCGTAAACTTTTTATAAACTTTCGAACTATGTGTATTTAAGGTGTTAAGACAAATAATATGTCTTTCTAATCGGAGGTGTATTTATCCTGAGTATATCTTACATTTAACGTGGCAAACGTTGTGTTGCCATATAAATAAAAGAATGTTAAGGGTGAACAACCCTTATCGCTTAGGGGTTAAAAAATAGATAGTAGCCGATTCTCAGGCCTACTGAATATGCATATAAAATTTGGTGAAAATCGGTAAAGCCGTTTCGGAGGAGTACGGTAACTAACATTGTGACACGAGAATTTTATATATAAGATATACGCTTTGTAGTAATTTATGACACTTACTTGCTGATAGCCTAGTAGTTAAAATTAGACCTCTCAATCGAAGGCCTTTTTCAAAATTATTTTGATATTAGCATATTAGAAATTAATTATCACTTCCTTTAGCAGCGAAGGATCGATCGAAGATCGTCCTATTACTAGATTATTGGATAGATTGAATATTGATATTGGGCATTATTTCGCTTACCACTTATTAAGGAATCAAAATAGTACATTTAGTCGTACAACCATTAATACGATTAATGTTGTTTAAATTAATCTTGTTTATTTACTACTTAAATAAGTATTTCCTGTAATTATGATGAAATCCATAAATCAGAGTTAACTATAAGTTGGTTTATAATTTTTGCCACTAGATAGCAATCGTTAATCCTTATCGAAGGCCTTCTACTGTGCCACGCTACGTTAAGCAATAAGTAACATAGATTTTCGAAGGATGTTAGATATAAGCAAAACTGGCAATATAACATATTTTGAGTTCGGAAAGAAAATAATATAATATATATATAAAATAATATTCTCAAAGTATCAACGAAATAACATAAATGTTCCAGATATTTTTAAAATTGTAAATAAAAAAATGTTCGTTGTACTTGAAAATATACTTTCGAGTTCTCATTAAACTGACATCCTTATATTTAAATAGCTGTTATCTTATCAACAGTCTTTAAACCTATATTTAACGGAACAGAGTTAATGTATGCGTAATTGTATCATTGTATTGTAACTCCGAGATACCGGTAGCTATATTACGTAGTTAATAGTATGCACAATTGAATGAACAATTATATGATTTATTCTATTTATATCTTATAGTAGCTGGGTATAGTGAGCTGTGCCTGGCGGGCCAAGTGTGTATCAGACCTGAGCATTGAGAGTTCTGTACCAAGAATAAATTGGATCTTTATTTTTTATGGGAGTTTTGACAAATCTTTGTTCGTATCTTTAGCGCAGACCCTACTGACGCTTAGTAAATTCTAATCTTCTTCTTCTTCTTCTATAGTTTCTCTAAAATTGACATTAATTTAAGACATATTTTTAGGATAGGCAAAAAACATATAATTGAATCGAAATAAAAATGTTTTTTTATACGAAATTAGCATTTAAAAATAGTCCGTGATCACTTCAATACTTTTTGTTCCATTAGAGCTGAACACCCTTTAAAAACTAGACAGACAGGCTAGACGGCCTTAGTTATACAATTTATTTCTGCACGGAACCCTAAAAATAAAACGGACATTTAGCAATTTCAAACGATGTCAACCTTTTAAAAAACAAAATGTTACTGATAGTCGTATAAGGATAGATGCAATTTGGCTTTACGATGCACCGGCTTTGATGTTACCTTAAGGTCATTTGGAACCTATTTGGTAAGACTTGGTGTTGTGTGGGCTCCTACCTACAGATGATCTGGTGAAGTGGGTGTTGAGTTTTAAAGGGTCTACACAATTCAGTAAATTAAGGTCAGATTTTAATAATGATTCTATTTAAATTATGTGATGTTATTTTTATTAAATTTTAAATTTGTTAATCGTACGAAGGGTTAATTTATTTTTTTATTTCAATTGTTTTCTTTTCGATAAAATGAAATTAAAATGAAATAGCATGTTTTTTTCCTGATAATAAGTGGTCATAGGTACATGGGTGTCTATGCAGACATGTATAACCAGCTGCAAATAGAAGCCTTATTTAAAGTGAGCTTTAGAGGGCCTTTTGAGAACTAAACTGAAATGCCCGTGAATTTCTATGCAACCAGCTTAAAACCTAAACAGCAATATAACCGCTGTTATAAGCTGAAATAAGTGTGGTAATGATGGCACCACCCATAAAATTAATAGTCAAAGTTTATTTTAAGTAGGTACCATTGATAAGAATAAGTTTATTTTTACCCGACTGCCAAGGAAGGGTTATTACCCGACTGCCAAGGAAGGGTTGTTTTTCGCGCGTATCTTGTATGTTTGTCTTTCTTTATTTGATCCGATCTAACAAACGGCTGGATGAATTTCAACAGTTAAAGTGTCATTATATTTGTCTCAATGACCCGAGTGTCCTTAGATAGGTGTTAGTAAAAAAAAACAAAATGGCGGATTTTTGGCGCGAAATAGTAACACATTTAAAAAAAAAGTTAACCGAACCTATCGAGTAGGGTATCAAATGGAAGGAAATTAAACGGAGATTATAAAAACATATTTGTATATATATAAAACAGTAAGGTGACTGACTGACAGTTTAACTAAATGACTTTTTCATTTTTCAGAAATCAACGTACAGCCTAAACCAAGGACCTTACAGTTCTGAAATTTTGCACACAGGTTCTCTATATAGCTTGAATAAGTACTAAGAAAGGCCTTTTGGAAATTCTACCCTTAAGAGGGTAAAATAGGGGAAAACAGTTTTTTTGAAATTTTGTATTTGGCTTTCTGGATAGGAACAAGGACGCTCTTATTTATCCCCCTCCGAAAAATCAACCCCGTAGAGGGTAAAATAAGGGTTAAAAGTTCATTTGAACAATCGTCAATTTTGAAGCAAACACTATGACATTTTTTATCAGGATGTTATGTATGTTGGTATGTATGTTAGATAAAAATAATGAAATGCTACCTCTAACGAGGTGAAATAATGACCGAAACTTTGATTTACTGAAGTTATATATTTTATAGACCGTAAATGGTGAATTTTTTCGCGAAATAGTAACACGTTTTAAAAAAAGTTAATCTATCGAGTAGGGTGTCAAAATAAAGGAAATTAAGAGGAGATTACACATACATTATATAATATATCTTATATATAAAATTCTCGTGTTAGTAACCGTACTCCTCCGAAACGGCTTCACCGATTTTCACCTAATTTTATATACATATTCAGTAGGTCTGAGAATCGGCCACTATCTATTTTTTTTACACCTAAGCGATAAGGGTTTTTCATCCTTAACATTTTTTTATTTATATGGCAACACAACGTTTGCCGGGTCAGCTAGTACATATACAGGGTGAATTTTTAAAACGGGCCTTCAGGGCCAAATCCGAAACTATAAGGATTATCGAAAAATGCTGAAAGGAGTTACGAGGCCGATTTTGATAAAAACTAAAACTGCATCATTAGTTTTTTAAAATATTTTTTTCCTTAGCCGGGAATCGAACGAGTTCATTTTAAAAAAAAAATACACCTCTATATTATTTCACTATCTGATAGTGTCGCTTATAAGGATCAAATTCTGCAAAGTAATGTTATGTGACAAATTAAAGGAAAAGGAAAATTTTGACGAAAATACGTATTTTTCCATAAATTGGCATACTAATCCTTAAGGATTATACATAACAAATGATTTATGTATAATTCTATAGAAACATACATAAGTCATACCATTGAAGAATTTGTTGGTTAAACAACGAATGATTCGATGTTATAACTATGACATATGGCTTAGTATGAGAAAGTAATAGTTTGGCAAATAAGTTACCGCCGTTTTTAGGATTTATTTTTTAATGAAAATAGATAACTGTTTAAATATTAAATTCTTATTGTTTGTTGTTTACAACTTCGTTTCAACGTTAAATATGATTTCTATATCTCTTATTTTAGTAATCACTCGGATTGGACTCTAAAAAGTAATTCTCGCAAATTGTCAACTTTACAACTGTATTAAACGAAACTCCGCCCATAGCTAAGTCGGACATAAAAATATAAATTATTGGGAAACAAAACGTCCATTTTGAATGATTAGAAACATTGAGCCAAAAAAAAAATGTCAATACACGAAATGTTTAAATTGATGAATGGCGGGAACTTAACTGCCAAATTAATATGGAAAAATATGTATTTTCTTAAAATTGAGGCTTTTCCTTTAGTTTGTCATTTATCATTACTTTCCAGATTTTGATCCTTATAAGCAACACTATCAGATAGTGGAATAATATAGAGGGTGCATTTTTTTTCAAAATGAACTCGTTCGATTCCCGGCTAGGTAAAAAGTTATTTTAAAAAAGTAATGATGCAGTTTTAGTTTTTATCAAAATCGGCCTCGTAACTCCTTTCAGCATTTTTCGTTAATCCTTATAGTTTCGGATTTGGCCCTGAAGGCCCGTTTTAAAAATTCACCCTGTATACTCGTATATACACATCGAGATGACTGTCTGACTAAATGAGTGAGTTGCTGTGCCAGAGATCAACGCAAAGGGAAACCGCTGAACTTAAGCGTGCTGGAATTTTACACATAGGTTCTTTATATAGCGTAAATGAACACTACGAGAATAAAATAGGATAATATTGTTTGAACATGTTTTGTTTTTGAAGCAGACACCTACTATGAAACCTTATATTTGGCTTTCTGGATAAAAATAATGAAATGCCTATTTCACTGCTTTTGGAAATTCTACTTGGTGCAGTCGGGTTTTTGATTTTTTACATTAATTACTTGTTACTTCTTTGGTCTTAAATAGCAGCATGTATGACAAAGTATGCTACATTACTTTAATACGTGCCAAAAATGTTGCAATTAATTTTACCCAATTAAAGTATAACTTGTAGAGTATATTTAAATTGCGCAGATCTGATAGATAGAAATCCCATATCGCAGATAGAGACACGCCACCCGCATCGCCCCGAGAGAACTCGCAATACGCGACGCTCTTCCGCACTCACGACTCATTGACATGGCTCTACCATGTAGAGTTCTCGCAGGTAGAGTTTGCAATTTTTGAACAGAACCTAAGGTATCGTTATAACAAATTATAAATGTTTTGTTATTTTCGTTTTTTAATAGGAGTTAGTCCGTTTGTTTCTTAATGTCAATTATGGCTCAGTGGTAAAATATTCCGAGTTCGATTCCCATTTAATCGATTTGTTTATAGTACATGAAATATAGAGTTTGAGTGAAGAATTTGAGATTTAAACTTTACTTTGCGGGTCCAAAAATTTTAAATTTCCTATCGAAAATTTTTATTTCCTACTTTACCGTCAGTCTGATCCGAAACTTCGGTGATGGCTCCAGATACCTAAATAATGAATTTAAACATACTTTCTGTGTCAGAGCCGACATCTTTGTATACGTGCATAACACTTGTAGGTAACTTTGTAACACTGGAGTTCCCTAGAGAATCGCAATGTTACTCGGGCCGGACAATATACCAAGCTCTACAAAATACAGAGTCTAAACAGTCAGGTAGAGAGAGTTGAGAAATCTTTTTTCATTATTTAATAACAGCTCATGTGTGTGTGTGTGTGAATGCCATTTTAAAAGATGTCAGATGTACTTTACTTGACCATCGGTTTTTTTTTTTAAATAAGAGTATCAGACGAGCATGCAGTCCACCTGATGGTACGTGGCTACTGCCGCCCATGGACATCTGTAATCAATCCCAGATAGGATTACATATTCCTACCTGAGGTCGGCCACAGATGCGCCGCTACCCCTACGGACTAAGCTGGAACGCCTCGGAAAAGTCTGTCTCCCTTACCACACCCTTCAAACCGGAACACAGCAGCGCCTAACACTGCTATTATTAGGTAGAAATAAGTGTGGCGGTGGTGCCGCCGGAGTCGAACCACAAAGGGTTCTACCAACTTCAAAAATTAAATTAAAAGATAATTTTCTTTTAAAATCATATGAAGTAATATTCTTAAATACAATATAGTTTTGATTATTTTAAAAACTTTACGTAATGTCTTTAAATAGATTTATACTATATTTCCGACGTAAATTTAATCAGATTCATGTCTACACCTACATAAGTCTTCTCAATAAACCAAGAAATGGATCTATGTCCGCTGCAATGCGTATGCGCATGAAAACAATTGAGTTAGGGCCGACCGGTACATTAATTGTATTAGGACATTGTATCATACATGCTAGTGATGTAACCAATTGTGACTTATTGACTGTAATGTTAACGTTCATTTTAATATCTTAATTGAAGTAAGGAAGATAAGTTTCCATATCGGTGTTAATAGGGGTTCATAAACGATAGGTACTTAAAACGATTTTTTTATAATACAGAAGTAGCAGACGACCATGCAGTCCATCTGATGGTAAGTGGCTACTGCCGCCCATGGACATCTATAATCAACCCCAGGTAGGATTAAATATTCCTACCTGAGGTCGGGCACAGGTGCGCCGCTACCCTCGAGGACTAAGCTGGAACGCCTCGGAAATGTCTGTCTCTCTTACCACACCGAAATAGGTGTGGCGGTGGTGCCACCAGAGTTGAACCACAAAGGGTTCTACCACCTTCGAAATTTATTTATAACATTAAAGTACGAGTAGCAAAACATGCATTCCATCAGCACCCTTATCATGAGTTTCCAAAACATCCCACAATTTTACGTTACGTTTACTCAATCCATTATAAATTTAGACATTTAATGTTACGTTACTGACACGTAGGGGCGTTGATTGGAAATTGTATGGGCAAATACGTAAACAAATACCAAAATAGTCATATTTGTCAAAACGTAAGAACTCTCATGGTAAGTGGTCAAACCCATGGACGTCTGTAAGCAACTCCATATAGAATAAGGGTTATATATGAAGTACATCACAGATGCGTTGTCTCTCATGAGGGTTAAGATGGTTGCCTCATATTATTATTGAAATCTTAAAATAAAAAAAGGAAATAAATTGGCATGTACTTATTCGGTATTATCTTATATATAAAATTCTCGTGTCACAATGTTAGTTACCGTACTCCTCCGAAACGGCTTTACCGATTTTCGCCAAATTTTATATGCATATTCAGTAGGTCTGAGAATCGGCTACTATATATTTCTCATACCCCTAAGTGATAAGGGTTGTTCACCCTTAATATTTTTTTTATTTATATGCAACACAACGTTTACTGGATCAGCTAGCAATATTTATATAATTAGTAGCAGACGACCAATATTTATATTATTAATATAAATATTGTATTTCTAAAAAACACAATTCCATTTATTTCGCGCTAGTTCATGTGTGAAAGATAAATACATACAAAAGTAGCCAATATAATTACATTCCTTTTAGAATCAACTTATAAATAGTTATGTGGTCGTTTCAATGAAACAATAATTATCGTAACGATTTATTTATTCTTCCCCTCGGTAATTATACCTCTAACCGACGTCGAGTCCGTCAAATTATATGACAATCAATCCCCAAATATTAATTTGAGCATCAACCGTGACTGACTATATTTTTCGACTCCACAAAAACTTGATGGTCCAACGAGCCTCGTCGTTTCCAACTGGTCATTATTGTAATAGGTATTTTATGGCCACCCTGATCATTACTATCTTATTGCATCCGTCCAGAAATTTAAATAGCAATTCGTAGCTCGTTGTACTCTGATTATTCGAAATCTCTTAAATCTGAGCACATGGTCTTGTACCGATGAGGATACTTTTCGATATTTTCACGTTTTTTGTCAGCATCTCAGTTTGATTTATTCAACCTTAACTTGTATTGTAAACACGTTTATCGAATAAAAACCAGACAAAAATAGGCACCGAATAATGCGCGAGTAAACAATCGCTTTTCGTTTTTTTTGCGCAAATTATTCGGCGGTAGTTGTCACGTTTTTGCGGTTTTGGCGATTTGTCATTTATAAGATGTAATCCTACCTTTACATTCGTTGGCGTCCCTTGCCGTAGCGCGTCCCCAGGGCCGGTCGAAGTGGAAGGGCTTGCATCGCTCGCAGTCTCGGCCCGCAGTGTTGTGCTTGCAGTCGCAGGCCAGCTGCTGCACTCCGCTCTCCGAGCCCTCTTCCACCTTCGAAGGGATGCACCTCGACGCGTGCCCGTTGCACTTGCACCGCCCGCCCACCGCGAAATCCGATACGGCGTAGTGCTGCGACCCCGCCGCCGCCTGCTTCTTATTGTCCACCTCGTCTCCCGGGTTCACCATGTGGAGCCGATTGAACACGACCTTCACGTCGGTCGCGGTGACCCAGTCTTGCAGCACGGGCGATATGTCGAAGTTGGCCGCGCTTGGTCGGCCTTCCAGCGTGCTGAACGCCAGCCTCGCTCCCCCGGCGTTCTCCCCGGCCAGCCTGTGCGAATCCGAGCACCTGGCCTCCTGCTCGTTCGCAGCCGTAACCGTTGCCTTATTCGGCCGCCCGTAAACTCGCCGACACTGACTGGAATAGAACTGGAAAGGCTGCCACGTAGCTCCATAATCGGCACTCTTGTATATCGCCACGGAATCTGGCCGCGCCGCTTTCGGACAGAACTGCAAGCTCACGTAAGTCAACTCGTACTTTTTGCCGAGGGACAAGGTGAGGGAGACGTTGTCGGGCGGGGAGTCGTAGGAAGCGGGCGGAAGAGCGGCGGAACGCCAGCAGGTCACGTCGTGAGGGTTGTTCAGGTCGGTGAGGTGAGAAGGTGGGTGCCGGCGGTCGGATCTAGCGGCGTCGCAGACGCGGCAGGAGTTGTCCGGGGCTTGGTCTCCGGGCGGGTCGCAGAGGCGCTCGGGGCCGCGGCGGCCGCAGGTGGAGGAGGCCAGGACGGGGGTCCCGAAGGCGGCGTTGACGAAGTCGGGGATGCAGCGGCGGGGGCGGCCATCCTCGTAGCAGGGGTCGGGCGGGGTGGCCGCGAGGGCCAGGGCCGCGGTGGCCAGCAGAGCCACGGCGCGGGCGGGCATGCTCACTCACTGTCACACACTCGCGGGAAGTTCGCGGAAGCCTGCGATACGTACACGCCGGACGGAGGCCGCCGGCAGACTGGCGAGCGCCGAGCGGGAGCGACGGGCACTCGCGGGGCGGGAGCTTATTGTACGGAGCTTTGCCGCGCTCCACGCTGCCCGACTTCGGTGAAAGTTTTTTTTCCTTACGGGAAATTAAGAATTATTGTTGCGCGATAAAACTAATTACCGTCGCAGATAATTCAATTTCGTGTAATTGGTGCGCCCTGTACGTGTGCCCGCTGTAATAATAATGAATGAGAACAAACATTCGTCGCGTTTGTTTATTTACGGCCCGTGAAACGTGGTACAAAGACGAACGGTTACATTTCTCGCTGTTACATTGAGACACACTCTGAGTGCTATTGCACGACAATGGCAGGTATTTATTTATGCAAGATTGTGCGCGAACCGGCCATTTAATGTAAATATGCCGTAGTAATAACACAGTGAGCCAAATTGAATACACAGTCAATGGGAGCAAATCATTGAGGTCAATTTGCAGGCTTATTAAATGCGGATTACATAATTATGTACAGTGCCTTGCCTAGCAGACTACAATGACATGAATGAATAAATAGAAAACACGTTTTATCATTATGCTTTTTATTTTTAAACGGAAAGAATTAGTATTCAGCTTACATTTTATATCATGGCTATTGAAAAGGGCATAGAGTTAAACGAATCATCTGACATTAGAAATGTAAACTTCGATTTTTTTATAAAAGTTAAGCTTTTCACGGTTTTAGTTTATTTAAAACACAAAGCTATTAAAATAATGTTATGATCCCCAATCAAACTGCCAAAAGATTAAGAATTCACTCATCCTAAGTATCTTAATTAATTCTTAATTTCACTCGCAGGGAAAATTATTTTTATCGCAGCCTTAGAAAATTTATCTTAATTTATGTACGAGTTTATGTGCCATAAAGCTTGTTACGCACTAAGACAAAATATCGCTTTCCTAAGGATTTTAATTAGTAAAGTAAAATAGTATGTTCATTTGTATAGACATTAGTGGCCAGTGACTTGATAAGTAATTGATCTAAGTTATTTAAAGGCTACCTGATTTCAAATAAGATTCGGTTCTTATTAGAAGTTATTTGTGTATTTAATGCGATAGTCCCATCGCCTTACTTATCTCTGGCTTAGAACAGTAATATTAAGCTTTTGTGTTCTTCTTTGCAGGGTGTCATACGCAAAGGCATTCGAAATTAGTACTATACGGCCGTAATGTTATCTATCTCTATAACCAAACATTAAGTCCCGTACATTAAGAAAGTCAAGCTAAGATAAGATGCAATATACATGCCATTCACCAAGTGACACAATATTCTCTACAAAAAAAAGTTGTTTACCAATGTGTATCAAGCATTATAACATTTATAACTTTTTACGCGTCATTTTGTCGCACGCCAAGCAGAAGAGACGCCAGGTGTGGGCAAGGTAACACGGCATCCGTGTCCTCTCCTTACATGCAAATTTCCATGCACTTGTACACATGCGCTGTGGTGATTGGTCATGTCCTCGCCCGGAGTCTCTTCTATTTGGCATAAGGATAGTTAGAATCACAATGGCGTGTCTCCAGAGGCCTTGCATTTCACTCGTTAAGAATGATCCCTGCTGAAGCTTTTCTTATCTCAGTAAGCTAGGCTCAGCTGAGGACATTGACAAGGTTTTTGTATATTTGTATATTTTCCCTAGAAATTGAGCTAGATCCCCGATTGTTAGTCGCATTTCCTCTTTGTATGCAACCAATACATTATCGAAGGTATTAAATAAATGAGTAGAAATTTTATGTTTATTGTCATCCACATTAACTCCATAATCCTGAACTTTCTATACTTTCCTGATCCTGATCTTTCTAATTTGAAGGTGGTAGAACCCTTTGTGGTTCTACTCCGGCGGCACGACCGCCACACCTATTTCTACCTAATAACAGCAGTTTTAGGCGCTGCTGTGTTCTGGTTTGAAGGGTGTGGTAAGGGAGACAGACTTTTCCGAGGCGTTCCAGCTTAGTCTTCAGGGGTAGCGGCGATTCTCTGGCCGACCTCAGGTAGGAATATCTAATCCTATCTGGGGTTGATTACCGATGTCCATGGGCGGCAGTAGTCACTTACCATCAGTTGGACTGCATGCTCGTCTGCTACTCTTATATTATAAAAAAAAAACTTCACGCAGTCAATATGTTAAAGTATAAATAAATATAAAGTTTAAGTTTTATGACACTGTAGGGCCCAATGTTTTGACTCTGTTGGCACCACCAAACTTGGATCATGTTCCTAGTGTGGTCCTAGCTCTATTCGAAGAGTGTTGTAAAACATATTTGCGTCTATTAGATTCCCTTATCCCAACTTTGTTTTCATATAGGACTCAAACTTATAGGGTGTATACTACAGATATCCTGTAATAACTTAATTTTCATAAACAAATTCTATTATCTTTCGTCATCCCATCATTTTAAAAATCGAACTTTGACTTTTTTGTGTTTGATATGATATATGAATACGCAATGAAAACCGTACAATAATAATAATAGTTACGCATTACGAAAATTTAGGGGCACATTAATTGCTTTCAAAGTACAATTAATTAGGACCCATATCAAAGAGTCATATCTAAGTTGATAACTACAATATACCCGCATGTAGCATTACTATCACAATACTGATTACACAATACAACTATAACAATAGCATTAGCATGTTTAAAACAATAAAAATTGAATAAATGAATGAAAATAAATTTTATTTGCATCAATGGAAGTTTTTAAGTTATATCTACAACCTTAAAGGACAATGGTATGTGTTGTGTACCTTTGGCACATATTAATGTTGCTATCATATATATATATAAAAATGAATGTTTGTCTGTATGTCCGTTATAGAATCGTAAACTTTTGATCATGTGATGAAGTTGTTGTGCATGAGCCCACGAAGGTTGAGTTGAAAGTTGAGTTGGTACGACCAATTTTCGACAGATGGCGCCACTATCATTGCAATGAAGGTACAAGTTTTTCAGTTATATCTATACTAATATTATAAAGAGGAAAACTTTGTTTGTTTGTTTGGTTGTAATGAATAGGTTCAAAAACTACTGGTTCGATTTTAAAAGTTCTTTGACCATTCGAAAGCTACATTATCCACGAGTAACATAAGCTATATTTTATAAGACATATATTTGATAAACAAATTTTGAAGCGGTACAAAGTTTGCCGGGTCAGCTAGTGTAGAATATATTTAACAGTTGGACACGGTAACATTGACTAGCAAACGAGCATGAAGGTAAGTGACTACTGCCGTCTTTGGATATCTGCAATCCCAGATAAGATTAGATTCCTACCTGAGGTTTTCAACAAATGCGTCACTACCCTTGATGACTAAATTGAAATGCCTCAGATAAGTATCCCTTACCACGCCCTTAAAAGGGAATAACAGAAACACCGCTGTTATTAGGTAGAAATAGGTATGCCTGTGGAGTCAAAACACAAAGAGTTCCACCACCTTCAGATTCATAAAGCGCCTTAAAAACAGATTCTGTTACAAATACCAATACTTACCTACTATACTTAAATACTATTGAATCTACTGCAAAACTGTTACCAAATAAACTTGAAATAACTTCACAAATAATAGGAAGAGACAAGGGTACAAGTACCGAATTTTCCCAACATTGCCAAAGAAGCCGGCAACAAGGGTCACGTTGGACCGCCTTGGGCGATGGACACTCGGCTACAAAAATGTTACAATATGATTATAATATAACAATAAATTAAAAAATGTATGTGTGTGTATTATTTGTTTTACGAATAGAATTAAAACGATTATTGTTCTATGAAGAAATTGAACTTGTAAGTTATTATGTTTATGCCTTGTATAAGATAATACACTTAGGGACATAGCGAACTTTGTCGCTATCAAAAACTCGGTGTCTACAAATACAACGAATTCTACATCAATGTTATTGTTAAATAAGCCTAATTTATTAATTGGCCATAGATACATATTATATTTATGCTATGTCAAATGATAAAAACTTTATTGTTACCTACGTGTATGCGATGGGTGAAAGTTTTGTCAAATTTTATTTAGCCATTTTTTTTTCGACAATCTGTTTTGACATGACAATTACGCATTAATAGATACTTTAATACCTATGTTATGGAGTGATTGTATCATTTTTTTTTTCAAAAGGTTTCCCCTGAAAATAAAATGTAACCGGGACGCGTCATCTCCGTCCCTCGCCAAAAATACACACGGATCTGTTTTCCCAAATGCACCAAAATAAGTATTACCTCGAAAATTTGTGCAATTGACGTATTTGAGCCAGGTATATTTGAGCGAAGCAACAAAACGTATAATTTTCTTAAACACATTTCTGTCCCCTCATAAGATGGGTTTAGGACATAGTCCACCGCGCTGGCCAAGTGCAAATTGGTAGGCTTCACATACCCTTGAAAACTTATTTCCATCCCTGTCAGGTTCCCACACAATGTGTTTCTTCAATGTTTAAGCAAGTGAACATTAATTTCTAATACGCAAATAACTTTGACAACGCCAAAAGGTTACACATAAGATATCTAGACATTCTAAACGATTCCAGGGACTACCAACAAGCGTATTGCAACGAGATCAGTGTCGGCGAGTGTACCAGATGTAATTATGTGTCGTGTGCGGCGTGGACACCGGTAATTAGTTGCCGGCCCGCGCCCCCAGGCCGGAACTACTGATGTTAGAGAAACTCAATATTATCCTTATTATCTGTATAACTAATAGTGCTACTACAGCTTTTTATATCTACATCCTGGGGATCGCCGGTCACCTAAAATATACATAACCAAGCAATCATATACTCAAACAAGCGTCTCCAATTGTTTTTTTATCTTTTTACGTGCATGCAAGTCTACCTGATGATAAGGGGAATGCTGCCCATGGACATCTCTTATCAACCCCAGATAACATAAAAGTCCTACCTGCGGTCTGGCACATTTGCATTGCTACCTCTAAGTTGGAATGCCTCGGATAAGGATGTCTCTTACCATCCCCTTCAACCCAGAATACTTCAACGCGGCAATAGTGCAAGTTCAATAGTTCAAACAGAAATAGCGGTAGTGCCTTTGGAGTAAAACTACAAAGGGCTGCATATGTATGTAAAACTCATTCTTTAGTATGCCCTAAGGCCCTAAGGCCTACATATCTTGACTGATTTTAACAAAAACTGACGTTGGATGTATCTACATGTGGGAATGACATATAATATATTTTGCGTGCTCGTAGTCAAGTATTTTTTTTAATAATTCTTATGTCGCCTTATAATTTGGGCGTTCACGAAGAAATTCGGTGTTTATTCCCAGGCTCGATTCCTGATGAAAAACAAAGCAATTACTCATAATTTAATTAACATCTTGAGTCTTTGTGCTTTTTCGCTGTATCGGAAACTCGAAGGGTTGGAGCCAAAACGGACATGTATTAGTCTAGATTCTTACAGAACAAATGCCTTCATAATGGACTACACAATGCCAAAGTCAACGACTTGCGTCTGCACTTGAAGTGTCGTTGCTGTGTGTGTTTGTGTGTATGTTTGTTCGCATGTGTGACAATGGGAGTAATTAGGGTTGACAAGTTTTCTTAGCCAAAATATTTTTTTTTAAATAAGCTGTAAATATAAAGTACAATTTAAAAATAAAGTATTTTATGGAAATACTACAAATGGAAAATAGACAAAAATATATTGTGTTGTTTTTATAAAAGTTGTAATTTATTACGCACTTGTTTGTTGCATTTGATGTCAATTTGACATTGATAAGTTTCCAACGCAGTAAGGTAGATGCGTTTAGAATTCGGATCCTCATCGTCATCAGTAAAGAGGCGTTCAAAAAGTTTTGATATAATGAATTTGTTTCTTAGATTTTAATGCTGTAAATGAAGTATTTTTGTGATATATGTACTTATTTTTTCAACATTATGTAATACGCAAGCCCGAAATATAGAATTACAATTATAGTACGGTTGGCAACCTTAGGAGTAATGGTTCTCATTACGTAAATGCAACGCGCAAAACAATGAAGGACCCCGTGTCGCATCGCTTTTGTCTTTATTCTAAAACCACATTACGGCAAAGCGTGAAAGTGAAGTGTACACGCTCGCAACTTTTATCTGTAATCCCATCTCTTATCCCGGTCCCGCTTATCCCGTTTTGTCGAGTGCGGGATTGTCTGGATGTGCGCTACACGTTGCTGTGTTCTAGAGTGCTTCATGGCCACAATGGCTGACTGCTCTTACAGATTCCGTAAACTTAAGTTGAAAATGTGTGCAATCTAAAGATTTGTCACTTACTACTTAAAACTTATTTAAGATTCGAAAATTTAAAAGTACTAAATGTTTAATAAATCCAGCATTACAGCAATGCAGAGTGGTAAATTCGAGGTGTGGCAAACCTTATTTTGGATGATCTTTTTTCGGCAACTTTAAGAGACTATTTAAATATTAAATAACTTTTCACTAATTATAGGAGGCGCTAAAAATTAGAAGCTTGTATAGGCCCGCAATCGTATCTGCCCTGGGCAGCCCTACACTGAATCGAACTATAGAGGTGGTAAGGGCGACAAATTTGGAAAGCCTACTTTAAACAAATTTATAAAACAGACACTTGTTATGATTGTAGTCAAACCTGGGAGAGAAGTTAGAAGGAATTAGTACAAAATACCTACCTAAACTTAGTCTTTCCCAACAACGGGAAAAGCAGACATAGTTTGGTAATATTAATGATTGAACTACTCAGTCCTTTTTGTCACAAGTGGAAAATTCTAGCAGTAATCCTATAATTTTGCTTTTACTCTTGTATGTCCCGTGATAAGCAAGATCGCAAGAAAATAAAATCAAATTCGCTGCGCATATGGACGCTTTAATCGACCCAATTTAATCCGGGGAATACCATGTAGAAAATATTACTATCCCTGCATTAAAACCAAAACCAAAATCTAAATACAACAAAATTGTTAATCAACTAATTATAGTAAGGAGAAACTATTTACGAGTCTGCATACTTAGTAACTAAATAATATCAAATCCGCTGCGCATATAACGCTTTAATCGACCCAATTTAATCCGGAGAATCCCATGTAGAAAATATTACTATCCCTGCATTAAAACCAAAACCAAAGTTCAAATAAAACAAAATTGTTAATCAACTAATTATAGTAAGAAGAAACTATTTACGAGTCTGCATACTTAGTAACTATTGCCCATAAAATATGATAACAGTATTTGTACTCGTTATTGATAGACCGACGAACAAAAAGCTAAGGTAATAAGGTAATTATTATGGGAGGCTTGCTGGCTGGCCACGTATTGGTGACGGCAAAAACAGCGCCGGGCGACTAATCGCACACATTACCCGCATATGGACATGAGCTTCTTGTTGCATAGAGTAGGTTTTAATAGAGACATTATTAATTGGTGCTTCGAAGTCCATTGCGGGGAATTAGGATACGAATTTTTTTTGTAATATTAGAGTGGCAGACGAGCATATAATCAACCTGATAGTAAGTGGCTACTGCCTCCCATAGACATATGTCACATATGTCTATGGGAGGCAGTAGCCATTATCTTAGCGGAATTATGAATGAATTATTATATTAGCGGAATTAGGATACGAATTTTTTTTGTAATATTAGAGTGGCAGACGAGCATATAATCAACCTGATAGTAAGTGGCTACTGCCTCCCATAGACATATGTCACATATGTCACTCTGATTCCATTATTAGGTCAAGAAGAGAAAGGAAAGGTAAAGCCAGATATATTATTGGGTATTGGCTTAGGATCAACCATTTTTTAATTTTCATCATTAATTAAGCGCCAACTAATCGATATCAATAATTATGCTAATTGAGGGGTGTGGTATGGGAGATATACTTTTCCAAGGCGTTCCAGCTTAGTCCTCAGAGGTAGCGGCGCATCTGTGACCGATCTCAGATAGGAATCTAATCCTATCTGGGGTTTGTTTACACATGTCAATGGGCAGCAGTAACCACTTACCATCAACTGGACTGCATGTTCGTCTGCTACTCCTATGTCCTATATTATAAAAAAAATCAAAACTGTTTTACTGATAGAGAAATTCTATCACTTAATTACCCTGTGATAATTCCCATACGTATCGGCGAGTGGTCCCCGCAAAAAGCCGGCTCGCTCCCGACAATTACTTACGTTCGACAAGTCTGCACTGGGGAATGCAACCACTTGACGGCAACCAACGACACTAGCTTTCTACTATTTCAATAATGTAGACCGGAGTTACGTGTCTATGTTTGATTGTAAACAAGATTATGTGTGCGGTACGATGTTTTTTTAAAATCTGCTCAAGTTTGAGATATAAGATAGAACCACAATATACATAAAGGTACCATAACCACACCTATTTCTGCCTTATAACAGTAGCGTTTCTGTATTCTATATTAAAGGGTTGTGGTAAAGGAGACTTACTTTTCCGAGACTTGCAAGCTTAGTCCTCAGGAGTCGTTGTCAGGTGGGAACATGACAGTGGTTAATTACAGACGTCCATAGATGGCAATGACTAATCTATTAGCTTACGATCACTTGTGTGTTGCATCCCTAAACAAGATTTTGTATGATTAGAGATTGTTTTTTCACAATCTCAAAGGATACATTTAAAAATCAATATGCTAAAACATAGCTCATTTTCCTATGGTCAATATGAATGTTCAATGTAATGCGAACTTGATTGCAACAAGAAAGTACAAAGTAGTACAAAAAACTAGTACAGATTTTTTGCGAAACAACATAGCAATGATCGTATACATGGATGCTTGCAAGATATTTACAGACACGAAGCCTTGTGTAATTGTTCTGACAGACGTTTTTTCTTTATAATATTGGGGTAGCAGACGAGCATGCAGTCCACCTGATGGTAAGTGGCTACTGCCGCCTATGGACATCTGTAATCAGCCCCAGATAGGATTAGATTCCTACCTAAAATCGACCACAGATACGCAGCTACACTTGAGGACTAAGCTGGAATGCGGAAAAGCGTGTCTCCCTTACCACACCCTTCAAACCAAAACACAGCAACGCTTACCACTGCTATTATAAGGTAGAAATGGGTGTGACGGTTGTGCCACCGGAGTCGAATGACAAAGGGTTCTACCACCTTCTAAAAGTACCTATAGGTATATTAGTTTGTTCAGATACAAATGCACTCATACGTTGTTTGCTCTCTGTAACAAGAACTATTCCCGTGCCCATGACGTCATAAGCCCCGTTTGGCTGGGTTAGACAGTTCGGGAACCCGTCGTGTCCAAGTACGCAACATGCATTTATGGCTGGGATATCTTATTGATATAGCTCCGTAAAGCAATACGTTTACCTATCTTTATATCCAATGTTTCTTTGTCCTTAACAGTTGAGATGTATGATCGACGGGCGAGTGAAAGATCTCTTTTCTTATATTAAATAGTTTACAGAGAAATAGCTTTCTTGCTGCTTTACTGTTAAAGCACAGAGGTTGCTGTTAAGCTACAAGCCGCGTAATTAACTCTGACAATCTCCTCTTATCCTTATTGAAATCTGCTACTGATAAAGTAATATTTATAAGATGCCGGAATATTTAATCACACACAAGCTAACTTGCATCGCTACTTTCATTAAATAATAGTAGATAGATAGATAGATAGATATTCTTTATTGCACACTTCAATAGAACATAACAATAGTACACAATTGTTTAATGAATATAACAATAGATATGTTCATTAAACTGAGATAAATACGAGTTAGATGTTTACGCTAAAGAAGTGTCCTTCACATGTTTCCATAACGAATGGAGTAACGCGACGTCCCTATCTCATTAGTGATGTGTTGTCGCCCTGACGAGTGTGGATTGTAAGATCTGGAGCTTTCAGAAACAGATAGAATCTTTGTTTCAGATTTGAATCTATGCTGATAATCTAAATAAAACTATATACATATGTAAAAGCTTCCATATTAACGTGTAGATAAGTTAGGTAATAGATACGGAATAAACGCTATTTCCTATGTTTATAATCACTTTTTCACAATAGAAATACATATTAAGAAATTTTGAAACATACCTATGCGTTAATACTGGAAACTACTGATCAATTAAGACGGCACTTCCACAACACTTCTGTAACTATCCTCACTGTGCTACAAGTGAAATGGTTAACGTCAAAATATTGTGAGTTCTACATAAACTCAAATCGTGTGGATGTAACGACTGACGCCGCAAGGGAACTCGTCAATTAATAAAGGAAATGGCCCGTAAAAAACACTTTTTATTTTTCCAGCAGTCACCAAATCACATCGTCATTTCACGAAAGCAATAACCGGCTATTAGTGCGCGACGTGGCCGCGCGGCGCTGGCGAGCCGCCAAGTCAGGTGGACAACAGAAATATACACAGCCTTAAATAAATAAAACTCTAAATGGAACAATGATACTACACGAAAAACGGGTGATATATTTTATACCTGGTTGCAGTTTGCAACGGCGATGGTGAACTCACTGGTTAAATATAATTCGAAACAGTCAAGGGTTTCAAAACCGATGGGAATAAAAAAAAACATTTCTACTTCACTTGAAATAGTTCATTTATATGTATTATTTGCAAATTATTACATATACAATTCTCTTACAAAAATACACTTATAAAAGGATAATTTACAAGCCAAAATGAACGACACCTCTTAGCAAAACAACACTTAACAACAAAATTCTAGTTGCCTATTCCGTCTTATGTCACCATCTCGAAGGCATTTTCTCATCAATTAAAATAACGAAACTGCATAATATTCAAAATCTTTAACATCAAAACGAAGAAAATATATTTCTGTTCTGGTAAGTGTTTGTATAATTCTTTCCATTTTTCCTTATAAACATATCTAGTGGTACTACATGATATAAAAATTACAAATGCGTCCATATTAAAATAAAACACGCTCTTAAAATACTTCCAAAACATCCGTATCATATCCCGTCTGTCTGTCACTTGCCTATTTTCATAGTCTTCGAGATATAGTTTAAAAATACCTGTGATATTTTTAAAATATTGCATAAGGCGACGCGGCCAGATTTCACTGTCACTTATAAAGGGGAATAGATTGTCGTTATGTCACTAGTGATACTAGTGTTACTGTTGCTAGAATGATGTGTTAGATAAATGGTTTTTAAACTCAACCATTTACGTATCCAGTAAAATTAATTTAAAGAAAATGATTATAGTGAGAAAGCCACGCGACAAAATATTCTTATTATAATTATGAAGGTGGTAGAACACTTTGTGATTCGACTCCGGCGGCACCACCGCCACAATTATTTCTGGCTCATAACAGCAACGTTAAGCGCTGCTGTGTTCTGGTTTGAAGGGTGTGGTAAGGGGGATATAGTTTTCCGAGGCGTTCCAGCTTCCAGCGTCCTATGGGATAGCGGTGCATCTGTGGCCGGCCTCAGGTAGGAATATCTAATCATATACTGGGATTGATTACAGATGTCCAGGGGCAGTAACCACAATTTTTCAAAACTTTATATTTTGTACATAATATAACAAGAGTACTAATCCAAAGAAAATCGTTGCAGCGAGAAGACATACTCTACAACAGATAAAACTTTACATTATTTATGTATACGGTCTTTACTTCGTTTTCATATTTCAAAATAATTCCTTGATCTGAAAATATATCACACTTGGGAAAGCGGGTACAATAAGCCATCTCTAAACAAAACAGAATAGAAACACCTTCAAGTTTCAACCCCTGTTTATTGTCTTTAGACCAGGATCGATAATTTTTGAAACCAAAAAAAATTACAATAGAATGAAACCCATTGGAAAAGGAGGGGAATATGATCAAAATGAAAGGAAAAATAAATTACGGTCGATCCGAGTTCGGGAAGTGGGAGGGGTGAGTTTTTAAGGGTAAAAAATGGTTTATCTTGATTTCCGGCTAAACTACACGTCCTATGCGAAAAAGTTCAATGGCAAAGTTGTAGGTAATAAAAAGATCTACAACTTTTGTATTTGCAATTTTTTCACATAACCTCAAAATTTGGGTGAAAAATTCAAAAAACCAAGTTTTTGGTTTTTTATTTATATCTTAAACAAAAATTTTTTTATTTTTACGAAATTTGGTGAAAACTTACCTTATTATGTTCCAAATACACTGTAATTTATTTGATTAAAAATATTTATTTTTTCGCCTTATTTTCACTTAATATCAAAAAAGCACCCTAATTTTCAATCGAAAATTCTGACGTCAAAATATCAGCTTTTTTCAAAAAGTTTGGGGGCTTTTTGTTCGTTGATATATCTACTTTCTGATGGTGTAAAAAAAAATATACATTACTATAGGAAATGTTCTCAGAAAATGCAAAAAATTGAAAAAAACCCAATTGTATTTATTGTCGATTCTCTTCTTGCTAGACTCCATTAAACGATTCAAAGCTGATTTTTTTTATTTCATACACTTGCTTGTCATCTGACTTATTGCAGATTATACAAACAGATCCATCCATACTGATAATCTGAAAAGACAAAATTAAATTAATAATGCCTTCAAAGTTTTATCATGAGTATAACTAAATTTGTTTGTATAAAATAAACGAAATTACTATTTTTTATTCTTGTACTAAAATATCATTCAATTTTAATTTTTTAGGTTATGTTATGTTAAACATACTATTTATGAAAGAAAATATTACTATTTTTATTTTAAAGTTGATTAATATAGATTTAAATACAGATTGTATTTACCTTGCTATGTAGATTCCAAACGATTTTTTGAATAAAGTAAATTTCTCACAATTCACTTAGAGTAACTGAGCCTGCACGTGTATTTTTAAAAACGATGTTGTACACTGCTCTGTATCTCGAATACTGGCTAACGGTTTTTACAGCTGCTACGAAATAGCAGGTATGTAGTAAGGCCCAGACCCTCCTAGGTCCGTCCCCACTTCTCTATGAAATAACTTACAATGGGCTAAAATTTACCGGAGGTCACTCAGGTATATAAATTATCTTAAAACAGCAGTAAATAGACATCTACAAATATTATTTAAATAAGATTCTACAACTTTTTCAAAATATTATAGATGTCTTATTAAATATTAACTTTATTAACTTATTTGTTTGTTAATTATTGAAGTATATTTTAATTTGCAACTTTTTCATTTATCAATAAAACATGAAATCTTACGTTTTTTGAGTAATTAAAGTGTAAATTTTAATAAATACCTCAAAATTGTACATAATGATAAAAAAAAATTTTTCGAATTTGGGTTTTTTTCAATTTTTTGCATTTTCTGAGAACATTTCCTATAGTAATGTATATTTTTTTTTACACCATCAGAAAGTAGATATATCAACGAACAAAAAGCCCCCAAACTTTTTGAAAAAAGCTGATATTTTGACGTCAGAATTTTCGATTGAAAATTAGGGTGCTTTTTTGATATTAAGTGAAAATAAGGCGAAAAAATAAATATTTTTAATCAAATAAATTACAGTGTATTTGGGACATAATAAGGTAAGTTTTCACCAAATTTCGTAAAAATAAAAAAAAATTTGAATAAGATATAAATAAAAAACCAAAAACTTGGTTTTTTGAATTTTTCACCCAAATTTTGAGGTTATGTGAAAAAATTGCAAATACAAAAGTTGTAGATCTTTTTATTACCTACAACTTTGCCATTGAACTTTTTCGCATAGGACGTGTAGTTTAGCCGGAAATCAAGATAAACCATTTTTTACCCTTAAAAACTCACCCCTCCCACTTCCCGAACTCGGATCGACCGTAATTTATTTTTCCTTTCATTTTGATCATATTCCCCTCCTTTCCCAATGGGTTTCATTCTATTGTGATTTTTTTTAATTTTTTACCATTTTTAAAGGCTTCGGCACTGGTCTACTTAGCAAACTAGCTAACGAAAACAAGAAGTCAATAACAGCCCCTATAGTTAATCCACCCTTATCCCTGCCATCATTCAATATTATACTTTAACACGATAGTTTAACAGCGAATTTACTTTGTTGATGGCGATTTTATATATATTTTTAGAAATAATGAAAATAGTTTAAATTTGAAAATTTAATTGAAAAGTTAGTTTTAATTCTACATTTATCATTACGGCTTGCGGTGCGTATAACGGAAATTAGCCTTAATGCGAAGGTATTAAGGTAGAAATTTCTTAGCTTTAAATAAGAATGCATTTTACTTTTATAGTTTTTATCCACGAGGGTGCAAAACACCCTTAAGGAAAATGTCAGGTCAGTACTATCACAAAGATATTTGATGTAACATGAACGAAAATAATATTATTCATAAGCAGAGGCTTTATTTATATAAGGGATATATTATTTTTATATGTATAAGGAAAATAGTATTTAAAATTTTAAACAGTTGATATTGTGAACAAAACAATTAATTCCAGTTTCACAAAATATAAAGTACAAAAATTAAATCAAAATAATTGTGAACAACATACGAGTATATTATATTATGGCCGTTTAATTAATTCAAATAATGCTTAGTCAAAATCGTATTGAGATTTTCAAAATATTATTTTAAGTATAGCTTATTGACGCTCATTACTACTATAGATCTATTGAATGTTTTCTCTACCGAAGATCTTGAATAATTTGACAGTAAAATTTTGGATAAATTTTAGTAAATAATACAGTGAAACTTGGTTAAGTGGGACCTGGATAAGTGAGAAACCTCCATAACTGGAACTCATGCTCAGGTCCCAACACTTTGGCACTGAATTACCTCTGTTAGTGGGACGAAGTAAACCTCTATATCTGGGATTCGTTCTTTCGATTTATCATCATAGTTACCTCTATAACTGAGACAGCGAGTAAATTTTATATGCATAAACCTCTGTAACTGAGATAACATTGTTTGTTTACTCATTCTTATTCTACCCACAAATTCCACACGTAATTCCAAGTACGTTATTTTATTTAATGTTATCGTATTTTATTTAATGATCGCACCTGTGTAACTGAAATAACCTGTATTCTCACCTCTATTAATGGAACCCTCTATAAATGAGACAGATATTTATTTATACCTGTATATCTGAGACACTGGGTAAGTGGAATACCTCTATAAGTGAAACGACATTGCAGGTCCCTTGATGTCTCACTTAACCAGGTTTCACTGTATAAGGAATTTATAAACTAATCTAAATCAAAAAAGATAAACAAGCGGAAGTACTGAGTCATTTCGAAAAACTAAATATCGTTGATAAACCTCGAGTAATAACCATAAAACTTATATCTACTATCAATTTTATTCTCATAAATATTATAGTGTAGGAAACAATAAACGGGGTAAAATAAGGGAGAATGCAATACATTTAGTAACGGACGCTGACGGCACAACAGGAGCAATTGAAGGGTGATACATCGACGTGAGTGATACGAGGGATATTGAACATATTGGAATATTCGCAATATTCTTTATGGGTAGAACAAAGAAACTTAAACGAGATGAGCTTCTTTTTACCTGAAAGGTAACGTTAAGGCGGTATAATTGATAACTTATAAAATTAAACATTTAGTATCTACGTATCTTCTCATTGGAATTACTTTAGTTCTATCTGTAGAGAAGTATATTTGTGAGTATGAAACGAATGCCGGTTCGTTCTTTGCACATTTTTTTAATTTTTCGTTTAAAATCGAAAAAAGTACTTTGTTGTTGAATATCCTAGTAGAGGCTAAATATAAACAATGAATAATTGTAAATTATATGGCCGATGTACGTGAAATTATGTAGCTTTACAATAGATTTAGATTGAATTGGTATCTAAAGAATATATTGAAAACTGGTAGTATCACATCCTGAAACCCATTGCTTTTGACACTGATTTGTAATTTAAACCAACCGTAAATAACTTCCTACTGAACAGACAGTCGAGCCTCACACACAAAGGTCCAAGTCAATGTCTAATCCGTTCAAAGGTAACAAGAGTCAGTCTCAGCATATCAAAGACAACTTAATTCATCAAAGACATAAGTGTCGAATGTCTATCACGCGCGAATGTAAAGGCACCGACGAACAATCTATTGTCGACTTATTTACAGCTACAGAATCTACCAAAACCCTTATTATAACAAGCATAAGATGCAGATTAGAGTCCATCCCTATTGTACGGTGGCAACAATAAGTTTGCGCGTCAAAGCTCGCAAGTGCCTGTCAAATCAGGAATCAGTGATCTCTCGATGTGAAACTTGAGTGGATGGCTCTTCGCAATTTATTCCACTGAGTCGACCTTTGACAATGTTGCGACACTAGCCCGGGTAACGGGTTCGCTTGGGAATATTTGCTATATCATATTTAGTTGAAGTATTTATAGGTGGTGCTGCCGTCATATATCTTAACGTTCTGACTTATAGCATCAATTAACTTACATTGTTTCGTGTTTTGAAGGGTATAAAGCACAAAATTAAATATGAGGCGCATGACGCATCTTGACCTACACCTGATCAGTATCAACTGTATGTACAAAATCATCTTATGGTACGATTTTTATGTGACTAGCGTACCATCACGTGGACGGCGCCACGCTATCTACGTGTTGGTAAGTGGCTAGTATCGTCCATAGATATCTATAAGCAACTCCAGATAGAACACGGGTTCCACGTCAAAACGATCACAGATTCATTATCACTCTTGAGTACTAAGACAGTCGCCTCATATGCAAGTCTACCAGCGTCCTCACCCTTCCACCGAAATACAAAAACTGCCTCACGCTAGAAATAGATGTTTTAATTAATACCTCGTAATATACCAGTGCTCCTTTTTACAACAAAACCTTGCATGTTCTAAGAAACTTTCTTGACATGGAAAAATGAAAACGAAAAAACACGACTGATTAATAAAAATTGTGAGCGTTTCTGTTCATTTCACTCTGTGAACACATGTATAAAATTGCAACATGATTCGCTCCAAAAAATTAAATCTTTCATAAATTAATTATAAACGAGCAAAAAACACACATTTCATCTGAAATCATAAAAAAAGCAAATCATAACCTTTGTAAGGATAACGTAAATTTTTGAATTTCAAAATTATCCGTTGAATCATCATGTGTTGAAAACATATAAACCTCATAACATTATTTCTTGTATTATTGTTTGTAACACTGAAGCTTTAAAGCCATATCCACACATTTGCCAAATCTGTACAAATTAAAATGTCTCGATCATCGTCTACCCATTTCGGTCTTCCCAGCCCGGCTCTCCTCTCAGAATGAAAAGAGTTAGGCCATTCCATGTAACGCGCTGACCAAGTGCGTATTGGTAGACGTCACATACCTTTGAGATTTTTTTAAAGATCTCTCAGGTGTATAGATTTCCTTCACCGTAAGTGATGAGTAATTTCTAACACGCACTTTGAAATATCAGAGGCCTGTGATTTGAACCTCGGATCCCTCTAATATCAACCACTAAGCTATCACTGCTATGCGATCGGTGTGACCGACAATCTATTTCTGTCTCTCTCCCACAATAGCGCGAACTACCCACCGACACGAATACGCGCATACCACTCTTAATCCGCCTTTTCCGACGCTGAAAGACCTCGACACAAAATTCAAAGAAATTCCTCAAGATCTGCTGATTAATTTGAAATGTCGTGTTTTGATTTGATTTAGGGAGGTTAATTTTGTTTTAAGAGAGTATTTAATAAAAATAAGAAGCTGCTTTTTTCCAATAAATTATAGAAATGTTTTGAACATAAAGCTCACTTTTGCCTTGACGCTAAATTATCGATTCTGCTAACAATCTATTGGTGTGTAAACACCCTAAAATTTATACTAACTAACGATTTAAATTTATGTTGAATATAATACCTAATACAGGTAGAGACACAAATGACAAACAGACTTTGTTTACGTTGACATTCCGCGGTTTTCCCGGTTTCCCGTGGGAAGCCTTCACTTACCCCTAACACCAAGCAACCCGTACATAGTAGGCAATATGTAAGAACAACATCTCACAATATTTTCAAATCTTATTTCCTAATATAAAATCGAGTCTGTGAGGTGGAATGGATGCATATTTGTTCCTCTTAACCCAAAAGCTAATACTACTGCAATTTATAAAGATACTGTTTGATTTGGCTATAATATAACGATAAATGTCAAGTAAGTCGTAAAAATTCCTGACCTCTCAGAACTATCTTGATCTACGCTGCCTACATTCTTAATATGACACCAAGATAATATATAGAGAAATTGTTTTTTTAGATCAATTGTAACTACTTATATCATTATAGATTTCGCTGAAGAAATATAGCTGCTAAGTGTTACATTATTACACATAAGTGACAAAACACGGTGGTATCCATGGTGCGAGCCTGATGAAGGGCAAAACGAAGTACCCTGTACGTTCACGCGAGTAAAGCCACGGACACTTCTAGACAATTTCAATCTTCAAATAGAAATAATGTTATAAATAAATAAATTTAACTATACAACAATGGTGATTATTTGGTGGTGTATGAAACCGGAGGCTGTTTATGATCACATAATACAACACCATATAATATAACCCATTTGCATACATTTACATTTTAAACAATTCAATTAAAAAAGACACCGAATAAAGATAAGCTCAAAACTTAACTTCCAACACTAAACGATGACTATAAAGCAACTGCGAATTCAAATGAGATGCTTAAATCAATTGAATGAGATAAGATAAATTTTACAAAACGAAATGGTTGTTCATTAAACTCTTTTATGTTATCTTACGACGTTCTTAGTTTTAATTTGAAACGAAAATTTGGGTAAAATTTAGACTCCGCGACCGAAGAACAAGATGTGCTAGCGACAAAAATTAATGTGTTATGTTTATTTATGAGATGATAAATTTAACAACACTTGTCCGTTTGTCTGTCCCGGAGGTTCTTATCTCGGGACAGGCAGTAAATTTTATCGCCCCTAAAACAAACTCCAAATAAAGTGTCCCAATAAAATTGTTAACGGATTCCTCGGGGGTGGAGCGACTTGTCGCGTCGAGTGTACGTCGGATCGTGACTTCGAAGATGTAGTCACGACTTCAAAAAGTATTTTTTTTTTATAATATAAGAGTAGCTGACGAGCATGCAGTCCACCTGATGGTAAGTGGCTACTGCCGCCCATGGACATCTGTAATCAACCCCAGATAGGATTAGATATTCCTACCTGAGGTCGGCCACAGATGCGCCGCTACCCCTGAGGACTAAGCTGGAACGCCTCGGAAAAGTCTGTCTCCCTTACCACACCCTTCAAACCGGAACACAGCAGCGCCTAACACTGCTGTTATTAGGTAGAAATAGGTGTGGCGGTGGTGCCGCCGGAGTCGAACCACAAAGGGTTCTACCAACTTTAACTTTCAAGTATACAAAACTTATGAAAGTATAAACGCTGAAATAGGAGCTAAATCTTTATGCAAAAAATAAAATAAAATATAGAAAACGAAAATTATATTGTTCTAATTCATATTTTTTTAATGATTTGCTACTTATATTTTATTGCACAATTATTGTATGCCCACCTGTGGCGGGAATATGTTGGACTCAAAATATGTTTGTACCATGCACCATGTACCCATGTTCCACAATAAATTTGATTTGATTTGATTTGAACAATTATAAAAAACTTCGCCCAATATTCCAATTTGACATGAAAAGTTCTGGGTTTGTTCTGGGGTCAAACAGATGTATCAAACTATTAAGTATGTAACGTGTATGAAGTCCGGTCCCGATTGGTTAAGTAATTTTAACATAATTTCTAAAAAGATACAAAACAATATTTGTGAGTGTATCGAGAAAAGGATGGTTATTTTGCAATGACGCACGTACTCTTAAACCTCAATTAATTACAAATAAACATAAAACTAATAAACGAATGGCCATATGTAGGCAAATATTTGGCAAGCGGCATCATAATTCCTGCCCATTGTCCAAGAGTAGGGTTCCTCTTTGTCCAAATCTGGCCGCGTCCCTTGTTTGTGATATTAATGCAAATACTTCAAATACCTTTCAAATGTAATCTCTGGGTTTAATTAAAATTTAATCAAAAGAGAATCAAAAATATTCACAAATGCGCTAAAAATGTATTGAATGTATTAAAATATTTTAGTTTTATTCGATAGAGGTTTGAAAATCATTATTAAAGAGAAGTTCGAACGTAATGTTGGCTTCTTCCTCGATTGGCAGTAATTGTGGCAAGAGGAGTTGTTGTGTAGACATAAAGTAGTGTATAACAATCTATCAAATCTTAAAGCTTTACAAAAAAGTTGTGCATCCGTTTATAAGTTTAAAATAACTGACATACTTTTATTACTTTGATGTTTTGTATTTCTTCCCGCATTATTCTTACCTACTTGCTAATGTTGATAACAGTTAAACCAGTATAGGACATTAACCCAAAGCACAGTACAAATATCTATACTCATACTGTGCCCAAAGACTTTTATTTAACAGTCACCACATAAAAAATACAAAATTAAAAAAAAAATCCACTAATAAGTAATAACATTGATATTATAGTATAGTTAGCGTTAATATACCCACTTTCTGCACACAAAACCCTATTCAAGCATTACCACCCTTATCGATACAATTCAGGATATCGACCTCATTGTAGGGCCCATTGTGCCGCGAGAGCCTCTCGGTGCGATGTAGGTCCTTCGGTCGACGCCCTAGGCTGCTTACACCATAAAGGGCCTGTTATACTTTATTACCTATCTCTAGCACTAGATAATACTATGCATAGTTACGTAAATTACTATGACAAATAGCTTTAGATATTAAGTGAGGGTGAAGTAAATAGCTATTATTTGATTAATCATTAAAATACTCGTATTTTCGCTAGTAGCATGTATGTCGATAGTAGGAGATAAGCGTGCATTCTACTACTTATTATCCGATATTTTGTTGTTGTCAACCCATTATTGTCCCACTGCTGGGCCCGGGTCTCCTCTCAGAATGAAAGTAGGTAGTTTAAGCCACACACTTTTGATAATTATAAAAAATATTTTCAGTCGTGTATAAGAATTAAAGTAGTTTAAGCCACACAACTTTGACAATTTTAAAAGATATTTTCAGCTGTGTATGCGCCATCACAATGTTTTACTTCTCCTTTAAAGTGATAAATTATTTATAATTCGCGCAAAACTTTAAAAAAATATAGGTGCATACCTATACTTCGAACCTAGGACTTAATAGAGAAGCTAAATTTCAAATTATTCATAATTCACTGCATTTAAAGCGTTTCGTACGAAATCTAAACTATTATCAAGCACCTATTTTATTAACTCACTACCAATTAAAATTCAGAACTTTCCACGGCTCTATCGTAAAAACTGAATGAATTGGATTCTTCTCACCTATCCGGGATAATTAATCCGAGATCGGATTCCGTCACGCGGCGAAGAATGTCCAATTTGAGGGCCCGAAGGGGTGAGCCCCTGTTAATTAAATGTTTTGAATACTGCCGTTATTAACTGCAGGTGGGGGATTTCTTCCGATTTCACGACCCTTCATACAATACAAGCAGCGTTTAAAATAAATGTTTATTGAGACTTTTTTTTGTTTATAACAAACACATTCAAGTAAATATAAATGAAAGACAATATTTATGTAAATTCTTATTTGAAACGTAACCATTCAAATAGAATATTTGAATGCAAGTTCACCATTAGATAAATTTGGTGATTGATGCGCAGTTAGAAAAATATAAGTTAAACTATTTTAACCCTTTTAATGTTTTTTTATTGACGCATAAAGCAATAAGAGTTTAAACTTAAGTATCAAAATTAGACATAATGTAGAGCGCACTTGTTTCAATACATTTTAAAAGTTAATTTATTTCATAAGTTTCATTAAGAATTCCGTAAATGAGTAGATCTTAACATTTTTTAAAAGCTATTAAATATAGCCTTTGTAGTTAACGTGCAAACGTTACCATATTTCACCTTTATGTTTCTTAAATTATAACAGCAAAACACTGATAAATAATTACCGCGCTGTTAAAACGCCGCAAGTGTGGCGACACTCTTAATCTCCCGGTCGTTTTAAGACGAACTTTCGTTTGTAAAGAGCGTATTGAATCGTTGAGGACTTTTGTTTTGGCAGAGGGTTGTGACAGTGTCGCTTTCACGAGAGAAAGTTTAAAATGTTAAAGTATTTTGGGTAACATTACTACCAAAATCGTTTACAACAAAGTTAGACAAAGACAAATTATTTTGTAAAGGATCGATGTATCTTTTTAATTTAGTTCTAAACTAACCACGGGAAATTAGTCGGTCTATATTATGTTATATGGATTTAGTTACCGATGCAACATGCATACGTAAAAAAATCTGCTCATTTACATCTCAAAGTTTAAAAGTATTTAAAAGGCGCATTTTTACAGTAATCTTTACTCATATTATAAAGAGGAAAACTTTGTTCGTTTGATTGATTGTAATGAATAGGCTCAAACTCTACTGGGCCGATTTTAAAAATTCTTTCACCATTCGAAAGCTACATTATACACGAGTAAGATAGGCTATATTTTATAATAATATGAAATATATTTGATAAATAGATTTTGAGGCGGTACAAAGTTTGCCGGGTCAGCTAGTCCATAATAAAATAGTTATTTATTGATGAATCAGAGTCCCACCAAATTTTTGTTCAACCGTGTCCAAGCCGACAATAAAAAAACAGCTTTTAATCATCCAAATAATAATGATAATTCAAAAAACAATATTTATTTAAATATCAATTTAAATATCAATAGCAAAGGTATTCAATTTTATTTCTCTGTACCCTTACCATGAGTTTTTATGTTTTGACAAATATGACTGTTTTGGTATTTGTTTACGTATTTGCCCATATAATTTCCAATCAGCGCCCCTACCGGATTGTGTCAGAACTTGAAAATTATATGGGCAAATACGTAAACAAATACCAAAACAGTCATATTTGTCAAAACGTAAAAACTCATGGTAAGGGTATACTGTACAGTCATAAGGGAGCAGTGACCAATTTAAATCAGTCTGGTTACATTCCCATAAATTTCCATAGCAAAAAACCGTACGTAAAGCATAATAACATACGATTTTCTAGATAATAACGTTACATTAATTTTGTTGCGCAGAGGGCGCTAGGAGCGGCGGCCGGAAATTGCCAACGGTTGCACTTCCGGCAGAACCTTCGCTGTATAAATTCAGAGTTATAATTAGCGTAGAGTGCGACCGCGAAAACCTTTGTGCGAATCTTAGATAGACGTAGCATAGCTGTTTAAAACAAGCTTAGTAGTCAATAATTACGATATCGACAGCCTAGTCAAATTCGGTCTGTCATTCCAAGGGTTCCAGCTACAAATCCTAGTCACCTCAAAATGATGAGCGTAATTGTAAGTTCCTTTAACGGCAAAGGAAAATATCGTGAACGTGAACGTGAAACCTGCACGCCTGAGTGTTCTAAAAAACACTTATGGATGTATGTGTAGTTGTGTAGTCTACCAATTTGCAACTGACCTATCTGACTGACTGGAATGAGGCCTAAGCCGCCCTAAATCTCTCTTACTCAGAAAAGAGGCCCTTGCTCTTGCAATGAGAAAATAATGGATTGACCAACGCACGATATTGACTATTAAAACAGTTTAAAAAGTTAACGTACTTCAGAAGAACTTGAATAACTATTCGCCCTTTACTGCGAGTTGAAGATGTTCTCACTTATACCTGTTGTTCGCACCAGAGTATGCTCGCTCTATTTCATAGTTACTCCGCGTGCATAAATTTAATTCTAAGCAAGTCAGCGCTTCGTAAAGCCTTCCACTAATTTGTTACCGAGCACTTTGTTAAACTGAATACCACAGCCTTGCATTTTGCCTGCAAAGTTTTTATTCCATTCTGCTTTGTGCCGGGATGCTTTGACTGCATTATGTGGTTACTCTTGTTGTAAGTAATAAAATATTTTAGAAGTCCGTTGTGATTAAAAAATATTAAGATGACTTTCGTACCTGTCTTTCTGACCGTCTGATACAGCCTGTTGTTGAATGCACCTAAATATATAAGGGAATGTTGAAAACCGTAGTTTCAGGAATATTAGGAAAAATATATAATTCGAAAATCAAATATCTTTCGCTCACCTTTTAAATAAGGGGGTTATTTCCAAAATTATGAATCCTAAAATTTTGAAAATTACCAAAATCATTAGCCTATAATTTGAGAAAATTTAGTTGAAATCCGCAAAGTTTGCTTTATCACATAAAAATACAGTGCTACAGGAGAAGAATGCTATAATATAAACTTTTTATATATCAAACCGATCAAAATAGTAAGTATATTGAAATGGCAAATTTCATATATATAAATTTGAAGAAAAGTTTCTCAACCATAGAATTTTAAACAAACGAAAGACAAAGTCTTAAGAAATTATATCTAACACCAAGAGTTGAAAAACACGTCTGCTTCTCGTAAGTGAATGAGCGGCTCCCCACAATATTTCAATAACCTGCACTTTGTATGCTGTTTGCTGTCTCGGCGTGATCTGAATGTCCATGCGTGTGTCTAGACTGAGGAAACTTAGTTTACGTTACGGCTACAGCGTCGAGAGCGGAGGTGAGTGTCTCATTGACAGCGAGGAAACAGCGAGAAAAATATAATTTTACACCTATTTCTACCTCATAACTGCAGTGTTAAACGCTGTTGTGTCCTGGTTTGCAGGGTGTGGTAAGGGAGACATACTTCTCCGAGGCATTCCAGCTTAGTCCTCAGGAGTAGCGACGCATCTCTGGCCGACCTCAGGCAGAAATATCGAATCCTATCCATGGGCGGCAGTAAACACTTACCATCAGGTAGACTGCATGCTCGTCTGCTACTCCTATATTATAATATAATAATAATTATAATTGAACTATAGATCAACACACTAATCAATATTTTCGTGAACAAAAGGTTTTCAATACGATTTAATATCAGAAGATTGTACTGACTGCTCGTACAAATAAGTTGAGAACATTAAGTTTAAGTTTTATTTACATATTTGTATGTTAACACTTTATTTCTTGATTCTCTAAATAACTTGTTTCATTTTTCTCCCCTTCGCTTTGTTAAGAACATCTTAGGACTAATATAGATTTGTCCCTGTAGTTCCGGGACTAGAATAGGGCTACGGTATCCCCTGTCTGTCGTAGGAGGCGACTAAAAGGGGGCTTCCGGGGTTGCGGGCGGCAAGAGTGGGAGCTCGAACCGTCCAGCAAGCGACCCCGGGAAGGACGGCGGTATGTGTGGTCGCATACCGTCGTAAACACTCCCCTCCTACTCCCCCAGGGTAGAGCCCAATCGGGGTATAGCGCTTGGAGGGCTCCGGTTGTGTTCCATCGGAGAGCCCGGAGTTCTCCAACAAGCGTTATGGACGGCCACCGGGGGGGGGTTTTAGTGCGGTAAAAATTCCACATAACCCGGCGTCGCTCCCACGTCGTCGGGTACCTTATGAAGGATTTCCCCTCGAATAAAAAAAAAAGGACTAATATAGATTAGTATTACTACTATTACTGATATTAGTTATTCTTATTTATTGTACTTTGTCAATGTCTACTATGTAAATTTATCAATTAACTTTAACGGTACGTAAAAGATTGCAAGATATCGCTTATCGCTAATACATCCGCGGTCGTACAAGTCAATATGAAATGTATTTCGAATTGAAAACTGAAAGCTTAAGAAAACTAGATCTGTTACGTGAAACAAGATGTTTAGATATATTTAAAGTTTCACTATAAATGACCCAACTTTTAAAATATCCACGAATGGGAATTTTCTGAGTTTGTACTTTTTATTTACCTACGTGTTAGAAAATATGCCGTAATACTCTATGCCACGTTACATTTTGAAATAGCCCTATAAATCTAGGAAAGAGTTCATTCCTCTACGAAATTTTAAAGATAATTTAAAAAAATGAATTCTGCTAAGCGACCAAATAATCCTGATTTTTTCATAAAACGTATACGGGCGCTTGAACAATTTCACTCTCATTTCCATCTCTAATACCTCCAAAGACGTAACAAGAAAAGCAAGTATAACTTAAAAACCTCCTTTTTCAGTCTGTAAAAAACCTTCCCCATTCGGCGTCCATATAAACGCCCCCATAAATATAATTCAGCTCACGTCGCGCACTGAATTCTGTCTATTTGCGTGTTATTGAAATATTGTGGGGAGGGTGTATTCTCGCAGTTATTGGGGTTGTCTTTTTATTTTTATTTACCCCAGAGCTCACTTCGTGTTAGGGGCTGGTTATGAATTTGGATTTATCTTAATGTCTGGGGAATTTTACAGACATTCTTTAGCATTCTATGTTTCTGCTAATATAATTCTAAGAAATGAATGGACGGAATATATGTCTAAATATTTATAGATTTTTGTGTGTCTGGCTGTGAATTTATTTAAAACCTTATACTTTTTATTAAGTTAACAATTGGTATTATATGCACAATAGGTACCCTTTTGTTGAAAAGGATGAACCTTTAAACGCACGTGATATACTCTAGGATTTCCAATGAAACACACTCGGAGTCCTCCAAAAGGGATGCCTCTATCGGCCTCTACCCAGGAGAGCATTTAGTCACCTCTTATAGCAGGCAATGGATACCACCGCTCTATTCTGATCTCGAGAGTGCAATGCACAATGCATAAATTAAATGAATTTATATTGTCATTAGGACTACCTGTGGCTGAAAGATCTATACAGTGAAGAATCTAAATATATTAACGGTAGACAGATGAAATTCTGAAATGAATTTAGATAATGTACTTAGTTGCACTTGCATGGGATCCGATATAGCGTCTACTAAATGTGGTGTGGAGTAATAGGCTCCACCGCTGCACTTAGCGCGAGACAAGACGGTATAATTGGTTTACGAGAGAATATACCACGCGCATCCATTTAATACATTATAATCTGTAATTATATTAAGGAATCAGTAAGTATATTAAGGATTTTTAATGATAAAAATCTTAATAAAAACCAAGATAAAGAAACATAACAAAACTTATCCGGTAATAGTCCACTTATTGGAGCGTTGCAGCTGCTATGGAATTTGCAATCCTACTATCCTGATCCTTACGATCAGAATCCTATCTGAGGTAGATCACAGGTGCCATTCCTTAAGACTAAGTACCTCTACCTTAATCCCTGAACACCCTTAGACACACCCTTCAAAAGAAGTAGCGTTCTACTCCGTTCCAAAAAACAATCATTTATTATAGAGAAAGTTATTATATTTAAAAAAAAGCAATAAAGCCGACAAATTTAATATGATTAAGTAAAAAATAAACAAAGTAATACAAAGATTTTATAATATGTACAGTAAAATAATATATCAAAATTGAAATTAAATATTGTAAGACGCTCCTCGCGGTGACGAACGCAATTTTAATACATTTGTGATTTTATATTTGTGTAAAAATGTATTTTAAATATTTTCCGTCACTTTCCAGTTACATATGCCACTGCCACGCTTTAGAAAACGAAAGTGTTGCCATAAACATATTTCACCATGCTTGAACGTTCAAGAAATCCTTAGGATATTGATTCCCCCTTTTATTAGGAAAAGGGTGAAAGTTTTCAATGACGTTATCCATGTCTACGGCTCCACTCCACTCGATGGCAATAAAAGTGGAAAGGCTATTACTCCGATCCCATTCACCGCTGTCGACTCCTTCAGGATAGCGGGAACCTCTGACAGTTTTCCAACGAGATAGGTGGCCATGCGTTCGTCACTTAGCGGGACTTTCTATAAAATAATTTGTTGCGTTTGCGACCTACTGAATAAAATAATCTTAACTATAAATATAAGTGATTTAAGACAAGCTTTGACTCTTCAGGAATGTAGAAAAAGTAGCCAAAATTATTCTCTACAGAATACTCTATACACCTCTAAAAGTATTTTCAAAATATATGCAGGAGATTTTCAAAATATATGAAAGATCAGCAAAGGCCGACCATATTAAAATAAAGATTTTTGAGTTTTAGTCTATAAGATTTTCTAGTAGTCCACAAATTTATGAGTTTTAATCATAGGTAAATATTTGTTACAAATATATTCGAAATTTAAATCATAATATCTCTATTTCATTTTACTTAAATATAATTTCAGTACTTTTGTATACTTTGCTTTCTTTTACGTCTGCCTTATTTATTTCTGGGCTAATAATTTAAATATAAGTTAGTCCCATTTATTTTCCCCAAACATATGGCACCCCTACTTCTAGAATCCGGAATAATTCCCGGATTTGATCTATTTACGAGCGGCGTGCCTCGACCGGACTTTTATGGGAATTTTACTCTTTTCAATTCCATGTCGTGACGCTCGCGTCCCATTGATGGCAATTTTCCTAAGGTAAGCTTTTGCAAGATACATGATCGTATATTTTTTTTTATTTTTTGAAAGATAGATATTTTTTTTTAATGTTAGACTATAAAAGCGTACTTACATCCTTCCTTATCAACCCTTAATTGCCCCACTGCTGGACATGGTCTCCTCAACAGACTCCACAAACCTTTAGGCAATTGGTAATAGAAGTCGTAATTACAAATAAATTCAAATAAATAATTTATAATAATGATTTATTCAAATTTATTTGTAATTACTACTTCTAAATTTCCATTGACAGGTGGAACTTGGCTTTTACTGTTATCTAATGTCCTACCCATGTTCTTGTAAATAAATATATTTGAATTGGAATTTGAACATTTATAATACATAGATAGCTCCTAAAAATTGTATGTTAAATTTCCTCGCCTCATCTTCTTTTACCGTCAAAGCAAGTGATAAGAGCGTTAATTCCGGGTAAAAATACCTTTAAAATCACATTGACTGATTAGCTCTTACTGTGAACCAGTTAAAGAAACTTACTTAAGAATTATTTTAAAAAAATATGTATATATCAAATCTCAAGCAAACAAAAATATTCATTTAGATGATGAAAGCTTTGAGCTTAAAACAAGGTATAAAAATATTGACCCAAGCAACATAGATGGCAATCGGAGGAACTCAAACAATAATAAGAATGGAGTAAAAGCATTTAGATGGGGCCAGGAGGAGGTTTTATTAGAGGATTACAAACAGATCAATAGCCTCCGCTAAGTCGAGAGCTCTTAGGTTTAAGTGCATTTTTGGGGGTCCGCAGACGTTTACAGATCCTTATAAATTCGTTTTGTCTCTTACTTAATAATTCGGCAAATAATTTTACGAGGAAATGGCAAATAGCTATATAAATTATAAGCTCCTCTGATTATGATTGCAGTCTATTTTATGTCCTGGGTTAGGTATTTCTGCTCGGCGGAAGCCCTAATAAGTATTGGTGTGGGAAGATATAGGTGTGGCAAACCTGTTTCGGATCTTTTCACATCGCTCTTAAAATTTCTATCTCTAGACCTCCCACTGCGTCAAGTCATTTGGTAAAAGCGATTGTATGATTCCCAATTTACCTATGAATTTAAATATAAGTCTAATCTGTTACTAAGTAAGTCCATCATTCATCGGCACATCATAAAAAAGTTGACATATAGACACTTACTCTTAACGTAAAAATATTTTGACTCTTACTTACGATTACACTATCGTAGAAGCACGTAGAAAATTTAAGAAAAATCTACAGAACCCACTGTTACGCACCGACTCACTCTTCTAAATTTTTTCTTGACATTTAAAGTAATTGAAGTCGTAGTAAAGCTATGTAGAATAAATTGCTCAAGCGAGATCCCTTCGCGGGCGATCCGCAGACACGCCAATCGAAGGTGTCTTATGTCTGGTCTTAGAAACTAGGGATGGCGATCTAAAATTGATTAAACAAATAATCGATTTTTGGGTAAAATTCGATTATTTTAATCGATCTCCTGTAATGGATCGATTCAGTGAATCGATCTTTGAGCCTAGAAAATCGACAGTCGATCTTTTCGAAGTTGGTTGAATGTTGGCATTTTTTGCTGACAGATACATATTTCAGTGCTTATTTGGTTCTGATGGCCTTTTTTCTGCTATCTTAACCCTTTTTTTGCTCAAAAGATCCAAGAACGTTTTTTTTTGTAAATCGATTTATTGCACTTCTATTCAAATCGATTCAAGAATCGATATTTTTCGGAAAGAATCGCCATCCCTATTAGGAACATTTCGATGTGGGCTCCAATGCCTCGACTGTCTAAATGAATTATTCGGTGAACTGTGAAGGACTGACTGCTGAGGTTATATTATTTTTTATCGGTTTGCTACAAGCTTTAAGCTTTTACTTTTGCCCGACGCATTTCTGTTTCAATAAATTCATAACGGCTTTGGAAATTAGATTATGGTACTTTTATAGCAGTGTTTCATCCGATGTTTTAATTAGACATATTTTTGGTGAGTGATATGTTTCTGAGTGATGATACCTTCACACATACAGTTATATATCACCCCGGCCCGAAACACACGTTATTATGCACGCCGTAATAAATAAACACGTCATTATTATTTCCTACTAACAAATCCAACCAACCAAGAAATCCGATTTTTTTCAAACAACCCAGTATTCAGTATTCATTGCCACTTTTGGGCTACTATCTTCATCATAGATTTAGACCTACTTCTTAACCACTTACATCAAAAACTAGCCAAAGTTCCTTATTCGAATACATAATTATGCTGTATTTCTTAAAAATACTTCCAATTATCACGATTAATATCCTTTAAAGTATTACTTAGAATAGAAGAGCAGCCAGCCGTTCTTATCAGTTAAGCTCTTAACAAATGTCAACATTTACTTATCTCTAACATTTATTTTCACTATTTATTCAGCGAGCTATTTTATTCCATTCTTATAAAAGAGATAATAAATTAACTTAGAGTTCTCATACTTTCTCATTCTCTTTTAGTTTAAGTTTATTTCCTCATAGCTTGAACGCAATAAGCATTTAATTTGAACTTAATACTACTTGAGTACTATACTCATTTTTGAAGGTGGTAGAACTCTCTGTGATTCAACTCTGGCGGCACTACCGCCACAACTATTTGTGCTTAAGAAAGCTTAAGCGCTTCCGTGCACTGGATTGAAGGATGTGGTAAAGGAAACATGCTTTTCCCGACGCATTCCAGCTTAGTCTTTAGGGGTAGCGACACATTTTTAGCCGACATCAGGTAGAAATCTGAGGTTAATTACAGATGTTCATAGACGGCAGTAGCCACTTACCATTAGGTGGTCTGCATGCTTCATATATGCAAGCATGTCTTCCTTACCACACCTTGCAAAACGAAACACAGCAGCGCCTAACCTAACCTAACCTAACCTAACACTGCTGCAATTATACGAGATAGATGTAACGATGGTGCTTCCGGAGTTACACGCAAGCTAACTATTCTAACTAGTTGGCTGTGGTACCGTCACAGTTCTACCACCTCGTAGATATGCAACTGTTATTGCTAATATGATACCATTGAATGATATTAATGATGCATATGCCATGCAATGAGTTAGTGCTAACAAACTGAATCAAGCAGTACAAATCTTTCAGCGACAATCAATCCGGCGGGTTCAGGCCGGGGCTATAATTACACCAGCTCGTAGTATTTGATTTAAGGACGGGAATAGTCCTCAGTCATTGTCGTTTAGCATGTAATCACTGGTGAAGTTAAGGCTCGCATCAGACTAAAGATTTTATACAACTCGACTTTGTGTTGAAGAAAAGCTCTAGTTCGAAACGCGACATCGATGTTAAATTGACAACAAATGAAAGAGAGTGTTACTTAGTACTTATTGTGTATTTTGTATTTTGAGGAAACCTTCTTTATTAGACGAAAATAAGATAAAAACTTAATTTGAATAAAATAAACGTGCATGTAGTTCACCTGCTATGAGTGGATGCTATCTCATGACAGGTTGAAAATAATCCCTGTAACGAGCTGCATTCAATCCACGAAGAAATCCTTAAATTTCATCTTTACCCTTTAGTGTTGATGTTTCTGTCTAACGGGACTAAGCCATTTTGATTTAGTTTTTGTTTAAAAGTAACCAAAAGTATTCTTAGCTATAATTAAAGCTCTTTGGCAGTTGGAGTTTTATTTTTATTTTATATAGTATGAGAGTAGCACATGAGCATGCAATCCACCTGATTGTATGTGGCTGTAGCCATCAGGTGGATTCCTACCTGTGGTCGACCACAGACGCACCATTACTTCTAAAACTAAACTGAAACACACTTCCCTTACCACACCCTCCAAACCATAATTCTGCAGCGTTTAACACTGCTGTTATTCGGCAAAAATAGGTGTGGCGGTGGTGCAGTCCGAGTCGAACCATTAAGAGTAAGTACTACCACCTTTATAAAATTTAAGTTTCTTGTACATCCATCTGTTCCAGGCCTTATCGTAATCAGAAGTGGTGCTACACACTAACAGCGGCGGGCTTTGGCAGCGCTCCTGCCCTTCTCGGAACCAGCCCAATCGCTACGACAATAAACGCATATTTAGCACGTTCTAGCTTTCAGCCTATATTAAGATCGATCCTGTTTATAATAGAACTTGACACCTTGGGATACTTCGTTATTCTAATCTACTAACTTATGAAAATGTACTTAAATATAGGTACCATCCCGTGTAAAATACGTGCTTCTAAATTACCAACACGAAGGTTTCATAATCAATCATTATAAAACTCTAATAAATAATATCTGTGGGAGAAAATAGTCACTTTTCTTGGCTTTCCCATCTCAGTCCTCAGGAACTCATGCATCAGTGTAAAATTGCGGCCTTCTATCCTTCAACATTACTTAAGGCTTCCTTGCACATCAAAGTAATAATTAATTTCAAATGAAAAATGTTGATACAAACGATTATAAGTTTAAACCTTTGTTCTGCTCTTACTAATAAAGGGTCCTATAGAAAACATGAGGCAGCTGATACTATAGGCTCATGTAAAGAACATAACAATTATCTGGCCCTCCCGAAGACTGAATGAGCCTCTGTCGAAGCGACGACCACGGACATGACTTGCACAAGCTAGACAAGGTCAGACATGATCACCTACAATTAAAAATGAAGACCACCGACAATTGATGCCAGCGGTAGGTGAGAGTGGACAGAACCACAGAATATATTTGAAGTAGAAATGATTATGGTTAAACATATTAACAATCCGGGCTATTTATAAAACTATTTTTTATAAAAATATAAAACAGACTTTTTAAAAATACATTCTATTGTTACTCCCGAAATTTAGACGAATTCAACAACACCTCATATGTTAAGTTCCATCAAGCCATTTGGGATGCAGAGCGTGTCAAAGAGACATACATACCTACATACAAACATACGCGCGAAAAACATTAGCATCTGCAATCGGATATAAAAAAAATATTGTGACATGAAGTTATTATATCATTGTTTTAAGGTATTACATGTTTCAATAACAGGACCACCACAGAGAGTGACATCGGTATTTATTGCGTTGTTGACCAAATGACGAAATTACTGACTCTTCTTGGGCGATAATACCTTCATGTCGTTGTCGCCAAATAAAAATCCCCAAAAATAAACAATTCTTAATTTATTAAACAAAAACAACGTGTCCTTGACACAAAAATTGCTGACATTTAATTGATTGGACCACAACGACGACAACGACGACATGACAATTGACGACGTCGACAACATGAGTCACTGAATCTTCATTTATTTGGTTTTTTTGGGTTCCGTACCTAAATGGTAAAAACTGAACGTGGCCACTATAATAATTGTTACGATAAATAATACAAATCTTGAAAATAAGAGAGGGTCATCATAAAAGAAACCGCTATCTTTCAACGTTTTTCGTTTTATCTATTAAACTGTAATAGATAGAAAGTTAAAATGTTCACACTGCATTTACTTCTATGGCTGATACGATAACAACATTAAATATTAAAAAATATAAAATAATTGGTGGTACTGAACCCTCCGTGAGCCAGTACGACTCGATAACTTTATGACAAAGACAGCGAAAAAATTACTCATTCTGAACTTATTTGCCGTTGCGGATTTGCCTACCTATCTTACCATACCTTATAACTTCATAAGATGGTGTTTTATCCATGTCATTTCTATAAGCTACATACTCTATGGCCAGCACAACAATGGCAAAGTTCAATCCGTCGGTCGGAGCGCGCCGATTAGAAACGGTACACGATAATCGATAACATTACACTACGATTTTATTATGCGCATTGTTGCATCGACATTATTTAATTGGGATGTTGTCAGGAACGTTTCAAGAAGTACCTACGACAGAGTCAAATAAATTACGACAGGGTCAAATATAAATAAATACGACAGGGTCAAATAAAGATCTCTCAATAAAGAATTAAAACCATTCTAATTCTAAACTTAAAAAAATATTTTTCTTTTTTCTTGGAAAACTAAGTGACAAACAAGCTCGCAGTCAATCTGACTGTAAGTGGCAATGCCGCCCATGGATGTCTTTGGTTATCCTGTGGTAGGATTAGATTATTTCGCCTGATAACATTGTCTAAACCTGCCGTGTTCGTTTGAAGAATAGGGTATAGCAAAGACACAAGAAGCGATCCAAGTAAGTATATATGTGAGAAAGACTTTACTTAAGTTTCCAAACGTATAGGTATGAAGTTAATTACAAATACCTCACTATGGGCGATATTAACGATCAGGTCGACTATATAATCGATTCCAACTTTAAGCACATAAATAATAAATTTCAATAATAAATAACAGTGTGTAGTTAACCCTTTACGTTATTAGGTAAAACGTTTTTAAATAAAACATTAAAGTTATTTTGTAATAACGAATACTTATATTTTTTAATTAGTACCATCTCAGGCATTTCTGCGATGACGGGCGCTTCAAAAAAAGTGGCAAAGAGTTCTCTCAAAGCTGACAAGACTTATAAAAGGCTTCTTTAAAAGTATTTATTAAAAAAGACGCAATTTTGTTTAATATTAACTGTGCAATATAAACAGGCTCTGCTCGCCTGTCTAACAATATAGTACACTGTACTATGTAGTTATAGAATTGTAAGAGGTATGACACAGTCCTTGTCCTAACAGATGAGTAGATAAAACCACTAACCTTGCCTTCCAAGCCGATCCGCAGACTCGAATCGTGTCAGGGGTGATGCACACGGCACAGAGCTCAAAGAAGTAAACTCGGCCTGTTCTTCCTAAGGAGTAATCTCCATGCATTTCACCAAGCACACGCGGTAGCACAACTGGTCCACGAGGAAAACAGGAGCGAAGGAGCACATACACGATTGTATAATCTCGCCTAACGCATTATTACAACTGGTCACGACGACATTAAAAGACAACTCTGGTGAAGTTTTTACAACTACCCACCTAAAAGTTGACAAGAATGGAATATTAACTTTCAAAATGAATTCTTTAAAGAAAATTTCGAATAGAGAATTTTAATTAGATTTAATTAGTTAAATGGTTTAACCGGGTCGTGGCGGATTTTAAGCCAGTTAAGGTTTAACTGTGACAGCACCAATACCACATTTGATTCTGTACTTTTTAGTAGCAGTAGTGTACGATCCAGATCTTAGGATTTTATAGTAGTAGTATTTTTTAGAAATTCTGATCTGAATATAAGTATGAAGTAAACTCTAAAATGTCTGGAATAATTTTAGGAGTTTTTCAATGATATGCATCCATGATATCTCGTTTAATGGTTGACGCTGACACCAGTCCTTAACAATCGGCAGCGCGTCCAAGCGATTGGTAACGCGTGAGTACGATGACCACGGACCACCCGGATTCGCGCTAAAAAAACAACAGCTGACCCACTGACGGTACAAAAGGTACCGGAGCCGTCGTGGCCATTGTGTTCGATCACTTCGATTGAGTTGTACCTTTGGCTAGCGTAAGATTCTTAGAGCGATTATTGTATGTATATTTTAGGTGATAAAAAATAAGAAGTTCATTATTAATGTTTAATTGTTTTACCTATGCGCTGATTACATATTACGTTTTGACGACGCTAAAAAATATCTACTTGTCAATCAGTTTCCTAGTAGAGTAAACAATTCGGGCACATTTTTAGAAAATAGCTATAAAATTTTGTTAAAAAAAAATTATGGGCTTTTTATGTAAATATTGTATATTACTTATATCTAAAAAAATGAAAAAAGAAAAAATATCGGTTATGGATAGGAGTTACTTAATTTTTAGCTAAATCCGTGTCGAAAATGAATCAAGAAATATTCTGACAAAACTTGAGAACGCATCAAAATTACACACTAATGAGACACGAAATTCACATATGATGAAAGCTCTACTGAATCCAGACACAAATTTCACATATGAATTTCTAAAATCTTCCAGAAATCCCCGAAAATTCATTCATAGCATTCATGGAATTAATTCGGCGTCACAAACAAGCTCATTATAACTATCCCTCTGAGGGATGAGAAAATCCCTGAAAAATGTCCCCCATATTTCACTGTGAGCTCCGAGGCGTAGGGGAGGAACTGGATTAAATAAGTTCTGAGCTCATTTACAAATACACGCTCTACACTGGCGGACCAAATAAAGTATAGTTAATTGATTTTTTTATATAATTATGACAGATACTTTCATGCCTTAAACTATTACATACTTAATTTCATTACGTCGAATAATAAAGAAAAAAAGTTATTTTTCTAACCATAGATCGAGTCAATTTCTAATACTCATGCAGAAATGGTCAAATGTCTATCTTTGGTGTGCAAAACTATGGATTCAAATTCAAATCTCATTTATTCAAAATTTATTCATATACATAGAACTCTTTTCGAACGCCAACAAACTATCACCGCTTTGGAAGATGCTTCGCTACGGATAAGAAGGGGATGGATTGAGTATTCATAGTGACCGTAAAACAATTTATAAAACTCTCCTGTGCAGAAGCATAGTTCAATTTTTTTTTTAAGTAAAAACAAACTAACAGTATTATAATTTTAAAAAAGAATGCAGTGAGCACTTAACATCAGGTATTGTAGACTATATGCACTCATTAAACTTTTATTTATTTCCGCATGTACTAACAGCAATGAAACAGTAATGACAAAACGAGTCAAAGAAACTTTATGCAGATTACATTTTGTAATTGTACTTACTAATATACAAATTTATGAATAAAATACAAACAACATTAATCTTTCAAATGTCCGCAAGTATTCAGTGCCTGATACAGTGATAAACTTTGCATTTTGCTCAAATAAGCTTTTATCGATCGAGCTTTATGCAATTAGTATTGTTTCCGGGACATTGTCAGAAAGTTTTTGAGATTTTAAATTAATGGAATATATTTTGACAGAGTTTAAATAAATGACAAATATTTTTTATGTAATCTATAAAAAGTCGTTAACGGTAATCCTAGCATTCCTGCATAAAAATGATCACAGATGCGTCGTTACACCTGAAGGCTTAGTTTATAAAGTGTAAAAAGGTACATAATAATAATAAACATCAATACGAATATCTATGGCCACCAATCATTTTTTTTAATTCCCAAGTTACAGCAGTGCAAAGCAGTGGGCTTTGGACATCAACAAAGCACCGCCTTTATTTGAAGTTGTATTTCTTTAAGCGCGTTAGAAAAAGATAATATTGAAATCAAAGACGTTATATGTTCAATCTTACACACTATAAACAAGTTGCAATCTAAATTATTATATTAAACACAATGTTTAATATAATAATTTAGATTTATGTCATACTGAGTTCAAATAAAAAAATAAAAGTCCTTTCTTTTATTACTTCATTCGAAATTTGAAAAAGCATTGTGAGATAATTGTATCGGAGAAAAAACTATTAACGTTAGATTGTAATGCATGCATTGAATATGAATACATTGAACTAAAGTTAATACCTTAGAAGCATTGGCTTTATCTTTAATATGATAATTATTATTTCCTATCACTACCAGTTTCTACGGAATAAGTTCCTAAGATCGTTTCTACGTATGAAGTTAGTATGAACCCTTCTAACCAAACGTAATTGTATGAAGATAATATGATACGTCTACCTGCATTAGTCAAAACCATAGGGCCATAGACAGCATTCATTTCATTTATCACCCCTAGCAGGAAGTCCCCTTCAGTTATATATAATAACATAATAGACGCGTGGCGCTGTCTAGTAAATCCAATTTTTAATAAACTTGCACCGTTATACCAGGGTTACTAGCATTTTGTAGAGAAGCGACACTTTATTAGGAAGAAGTGTGTGAAAATAATAATAAATTAAAGTAACGTATTAATGTACATGCACTGCTCTGTCAAAAGAAGACTCTACCGAAAAATGTAAATCTTTTGTTATGTAGCCAAGCGAGACTTTATTAGGAAGAAGAGTGTGAAAATAATAATAAATTAAAGTAACGTATTTAAGTACCTACATGCACTGCTCTGTCAAAAGAAGACTCTACCGAAATCTTTTGTTAAATTTATAAAACATAGAGTCCGCGCCAAACTGCCAGTCCGCTCCGAATATAGAAACGAGTCGCGTCGCAATAGCAAATTGAAGATATTAGCAGGACGAAGACATCGAGGGACCCCTCGGCACACGTCCGCTGCCTGCTCTCGCCCACGGGTACCTACAAAGCTGCGTTAATATGCCTTTAATTTACTGCAGAGTATATGCTTTTAGCTGTGTTCGACCTCATTGGTTCTGTGACTGGCACCTGCGCGCGTTAACTGCAGAGCAGACTTGAAGTCTGGCGATCAACGAGCTTGATATTACATAGTCACGGTGCTCGGAGGGATTTAAAATAAATCTGATAATAGTCTAAGTTTGCCTACCCACTACTACCTTTGGAAGTTTCAACTCCAAAGTCATAATTGTCGCACCGATTTATTCCTAAATACGGCAGTGTCATCCGCTGCTATATTCTGCTGTTACACGCCCATGGGCAGCAGTGGCCACTTGCCATCAGATAAACTGTATGCTCCTTTACCGTTTTCATCTAATTAAAAACATCATCATATAATTAAAATTATCTCTAATTATCACAAACTCATCTCCATCATACAGCTTTTCAATAAATTTCCAACTTATCATCCCTAAAAAAGACAAAACCTCGTCACCCTACTGCGACCCTCGGCAAAGTGATATTGTTTACATTCATACTGAATCGTATATCTACACTTCGTGAAACAAATCTCATCAAATTTCACAATAGTGAGTAAAATGACAGAAATAATATTTAAAGTTAGATGAAGATGTTTGTGTACATAGAAATTCTCGTTCGCCACAATTACCATTATTTATTGTAAGGGGTTTACTCATGCGAAATGATTATCAACTTGCTTGAGGCTATACGATTTTAAATTATTTTTTAGTCGTTTGAGTCGTTTTTGAGTCGTTCCCATTAGCAGCAAAGATATTCCATTGATTTTAAATTTACTCTCTCTTACATTCTGAAAATCCGGGGACAGAATCCTAAGCATTTCTTGTATCTTCGAAAATATGTGTATTTAATGTATATTAATCTACTTAGTTCACCAATTACTTTATAAAATAGACCTGTACAGTAAGTACTGCGGTACTAAAAAGTATTGGTAGCTTAAAAAATAGACGCAAAATTAACCCTTTTACCCTGCCTTAATTTGTCACACGAGAGGGCGAGATTACGTGAAATATCCCGAAATTAGTGCAATTGTACCTCTAATAACCCTCGTGTTTACGCAACGAACGAGAAATATTTTCGCGCGCTCGCCATTTTGAGGGTTGCCAGAATCGAGACTCAAATTGCCCGCTATTACTGACAAGTCTTACTGTCTCACAATAAAATACGAACTATAAATATTTTCTATTGTATTCTAAACAATATGAAAATTAATAGAAAGCTAAACAGATCAGTTTCGGGTACTAGTCATGTCATCAAATCAATTGAGATATAGGCTAGCTAGCTATCAAATCTGTTTGTAAGTTTTTATGCGCTCTAAAATGCATTAAGCACTCATGCCTATAAGGGCTGAACGTGCTCAACGCTTCTGCCTTAACAGTATCATATCTTACATTCACGCCATTTAGCATAAGGTTTGCTAATTCTAAGCATTTCCTAATTCTAAGCTTCAGACATTAATACATACCTACAACTTAACATGGAAATGCAATAACACCTATACAGAACAAATACTAGCAGAGCACAGCAGAGAATACTAGCAACTAGAAAATTATCGCTTTACATTCCTCTCTGGCTGTGAAATACAGGCCTTAGCGCCTGAGCTCAAGCGCTCAGTTTCCAGCCAAATTTGCATAGATTTACGTAATCTGACCCTGTGTTATCTCCGGTTAACAACGGGCAAGACTCTTGATTGTTATTATTATAGCTGCCTCGACTGCCATTTTTAATTGCCCGTTTAATTACAGAGCACTTGAAGCGTCAAAAATTTAAACGAAATACGCTGAATATTTTATTTAACTTGAGTACGAAAGTATCTTAGGATTAAGGAATGGTAGAGACCGCTTATTCAAATTTTCTGAAGTAGATAAGATTGAGAAATAAAATTAAGATGAATTTTGAGGCTGGGTCTCGTTTAAAGATTTAGTCTCCAAAAATAGATAGGACCTAAGATATGCTGCGTAACTTTATTACTTAATCTAGATTGATAATTTTGGTTAGGTACTTATTTAAAAATAGTCAAAGTAATAGATTAGGCCCTAAGATTAGCCCGGAAATCATGTATATACTTTTTATGTGCTACCTTGTATTAAACAATTGGGTACTTGACAGTTATAACAATAAAATATGAAATATGTTGGATATGATAGCTTATAAGTAAACATAAATTATGCAGTATTTCGTTTATTTTTTAATATGTTCTAAGTATTTTAATTTTTAAAAAGAAATTTTCGATTTTTTATCTGTGGATTTTAAATCCCAAAACGGCGACAGTGCTGCCTCAAATGTCATGTGACGTCACTACATCGAAACCTGTCGATCACATCGAAACCTGAAGTATGTGTAACGTCGAAGTTTATTTCTATATTTTCAATGTGTTGACGTCACGCTACGAAATGACACTTGACCGCCTGTTTTGGCGTAACGTTCCGTTTACCGTAATAAAAATATGTTTTTTATTAATAAATAGCCCTTTTTCGAAAAAATGATCAATGAAAGGCATATATAATACGTATATGAATTCATTAAAACAGTTTCCCAAAAAGTGTCAAGTAGCCAATTAAGGATACCTAAGACGAACTTCCAAAGGTAAATTTTCGATATATGTAAAGACGTTCACTAATAAATCAAAACTTTATTTATATTCCAAGCTTACACAAGTTCAAAGTGAATTCAGATGTAATCATATTGCAATATTTGAATGTAATATACATAAATGAAAAACAAAATCAAGGCCTAATCTAATTTTAACAATATTGCGTAGAATCTTCATAAATCCAATATACATTTTGAATAGAGCAATGAATGGAATAACAGAAGTTATCTACATAACCACTTTTAAGCCCTTCATTGGCCTCTAGCCAGTGTACACGGATGCAAAACACGCTAGAAGTTTCTCAGAACAACCATATTAACAAAATGTCATCATTTTTTCCCCATGACCACGCGGCGTATAATCCCTAAATTCGCGCTAAAAAGAATTGTTATCTGTAGAATTCGCAATACTGATCGCTTCCAAATTGTTTGCTATTTCAAGATCGCAAATGTTTATTCATTTTCATTTTTAACTTTCATAAGTAGTTTTTATTTTCATAAGATTATATCATAATCATAAACCGTACCTAGAAGTTTACTAATTTAGCCGATAGCTCAAGCATTACGATCATCAATTTGAAGTACGACATCGACTCCTCATAATTCGAGTAATGTTACTGAGCAGCAGTGACTTCTCGCCTCTGGCTGACACCCTTTACGTTTTTTTTTTTTTTTATAAAATAGGAGTAGCAGACGAGCATGCAATCCGCCTGATGGTAAGTGGCTACTGCCGCCCATGGACATCTGTAATCAACCCCAGATAGGATTAGATATTCCTACCTGAGGTCGACCACAGATGCGCCGCTATCCCTGAGGACTAAGCTGGAACGCCTCGGAAAAGTCTGTCTCCCTTACCACACGTTACGTACAAAATATATAAAAATCTAACATTTTGTTGCTACTTCCATAGCGTACCAGAGTAATTCCGTGTCCAGTACAATTTGGCAGTGCGCTAAATAGGCCACGGAGCGGCGCCAAAGGATATCTTATCTCCGGAAATTGGCGCTCCGCTTTGTACTGACATATATTTCCGATTGTTCCTCTCCTCGATTCATTTTGTATTATCTGGGACTTAACAGTGTCAGTTTTATTTGCAATTAGTAAAATGAATTCATTTGAAGTTCATTAATAATTTATTTTGACATGTAAATAAAAACTTAAGTTGCCTGCCGCATATTTGGTTCTCCGCAAGGTCCTTAAAAGTTACTATTTCCCATAAGCTAGTAACACTGGTTATAGCAAGTTTATGTTCTGATAACGCAAACTGTTAAGGATTTCTTTAAAAAAACTACTTTACACTTCTATACTTTATTCTTCTAAATAATTATTGTACTAAATTTTAATTACTAATAAATGGTAAACACTTAACAAATTTATTGTCATACAAGGCACACACCACTCAGTCCATGATTTTAAATTCTTAATTACAAATTATCGTTTAATATTATAAAAATAACTATCATAATGATGACATTTATATAAATGTTGAGATAACGAACATTAATATGTAATTCCTTTATTGACTAATTAAACATCCCCACAAAGACTAAACATAACTCCTGTAGAACACAAAACTTCACAATAATGATGATGAAATTAAAACAAAATTATTTTAACCAACTCTTTAAATGCGATATATGAACAATGCAAATGTTTAAAACATGCAATCACTTCAATTTATCCATTTAATTCAATAAACAATAAATCATCGAAAATAATTAAACTAAAACAATCCTGTAATAATTGTATTACTCCGATCGTAATTTCGGTAAATCATTTTAATGTCAAACTTTGAAAAGTAAAATACTTTACTAAACAAGATAGAAACCATACTTTTACATACTTAACGAAATTCTAATGTATAATGCTATCTCTAAATTTTAAACAGAAATCCACTGGAAAATAAGTCGAGAGTATATAAAAAACTATATAATTTTGTAAATGCAAATTTCAAAAATCTTAAATGGTTATAAATTCAATCAATTACTCAAAAACAACTTTCGTAATTCAAAACACGAAATCAAAAAGATTTGAACTTTAAGTACTAATTTATAAACTTTCAAAGTGAAAAACAATAATGGAATATGCCCTGCACCTATTGAGCGAATGTGGAAGATGTACTCATAATACCAAATAGTACTAACCCAATATACAAGACCTATAACAATGTACATTTTACATGATCATAGCCCATTGTACTACACTAATAATATTGTACTGCTAGTCAATACGAAATAATGAGACTAAACACAACTGTTCACGCCACTCGAAGCAATAAGCATACTAGTATTTCCTCGCAGATGATGCATAGCAGAGAATTTTCCTATATGAATATTTCCAGATTGCCTTGTGACATATCTGTATTTCGTACATGATAAAAGACGTTATAACAAAATATGTCCTAAGTGAATAAATAATAGTTTAAAAAAACAAAAAATAACTGGGCGGGTCCTTGATATGTTAAATGTTACAATCATTCTATTGGCAATAAATAAATATTACTTTCGAAAACTGATAAAAGGAGCACCCCACGCTTTTTTCACAATTATACTATTTACTGTTCCTTAATTGATTCCTAGATTGACAATTATTTTCTACTTTTTAGTTGATGTTATCATAAAAGCGAGTTTTTTAAATTTTTGAACTATATTTATTTTATTATTTTTTAGTATTTGTTGTTATAGAGACCACTATTTGAGTATTAGGGAAATAACATTATTATTTTCAAAACTAAAAATCACGATATAACAGTTATTGAAACTAAAAAGCAATAATTGTTGCAATCAAGTTAGCGACGAACTTTCTCTAAGGCGCTCGAACAATCTCGCCTCGAAAATCATTAATCCTGATGATGTTGATAAGGACAATGGTACAAAATTATTAAAATCGTGTATTGTCATCGGTTTTTGATAATTCTTCAAATTTTTGAATAAAACTGAATGTTCAAAGTAGATAGAAATGAGGTTCAAAGATTCCGTTACATAGTTACATACATACATACAACCCAAGCTAATAAAAGCGTGTTAAAAACAGAATAGTTATGAACCGCAGTAAAATGCACCCCACGCTTTTTACTCTGAATTGAATTATTATTTTAATAACTTAAATTTTATTGTAATTTTATTTTGAGGCGTCCATTATAATTGATTATTCAATCTTCTACTACTGTAATATTAAACTCTTTGTCATTAAATTTGTCTCTAGTTTCTAGTTCGATTAGCAATAAAAGCGTGTTTTTATTGCTTTTTTTAAACTACTATTTATTTTTCATTTCTTTAGTCTGTGACAAAGTCATAATTGACCCTCGGCAAAGTGATATTGTTTACATTCATACTGAATCGTATATCTACACTTCGTGAAACAAATCTCATCAAATTTCACAATAGTGAGTAAAATGACAGAAATAATATTTAAAGTTAGATGAAGATGTTTGTGTACATAGAAATTCTCGTTCGCCACAATTACCATTATTTATTGTAAGGGGTTTACTCATGCGAAATGATTATCAACTTGCTTGAGGCTATACGATTTTAAATTATTTTTTAGTCGTTTGAGTCGTTTTTGAGTCGTTCCCATTAGCAGCAAAGATATTCCATTGATTTTAAATTTACTCTCTCTTACATTCTGAAAATCCGGGGACAGAATCCTAAGCATTTCTTGTATCTTCGAAAATATGTGTATTTAATGTATATTAATCTACTTAGTTCACCAATTACTTTATAAAATAGACCTGTACAGTAAGTACTGCGGTACTAAAAAGTATTGGTAGCTTAAAAAATAGACGCAAAATTAACCCTTTTACCCTGCCTTAATTTGTCACACGAGAGGGCGAGATTACGTGAAATATCCCGAAATTAGTGCAATTGTACCTCTAATAACCCTCGTGTTTACGCAACGAACGAGAAATATTTTCGCGCGCTCGCCATTTTGAGGGTTGCCAGAATCGAGACTCAAATTGCCCGCTATTACTGACAAGTCTTACTGTCTCACAATAAAATACGAACTATAAATATTTTCTATTGTATTCTAAACAATATGAAAATTAATAGAAAGCTAAACAGATCAGTTTCGGGTACTAGTCATGTCATCAAATCAATTGAGATATAGGCTAGCTAGCTATCAAATCTGTTTGTAAGTTTTTATGCGCTCTAAAATGCATTAAGCACTCATGCCTATAAGGGCTGAACGTGCTCAACGCTTCTGCCTTAACAGTATCATATCTTACATTCACGCCATTTAGCATAAGGTTTGCTAATTCTAAGCATTTCCTAATTCTAAGCTTCAGACATTAATACATACCTACAACTTAACATGGAAATGCAATAACACCTATACAGAACAAATACTAGCAGAGCACAGCAGAGAATACTAGCAACTAGAAAATTATCGCTTTACATTCCTCTCTGGCTGTGAAATACAGGCCTTAGCGCCTGAGCTCAAGCGCTCAGTTTCCAGCCAAATTTGCATAGATTTACGTAATCTGACCCTGTGTTATCTCCGGTTAACAACGGGCAAGACTCTTGATTGTTATTATTATAGCTGCCTCGACTGCCATTTTTAATTGCCCGTTTAATTACAGAGCACTTGAAGCGTCAAAAATTTAAACGAAATACGCTGAATATTTTATTTAACTTGAGTACGAAAGTATCTTAGGATTAAGGAATGGTAGAGACCGCTTATTCAAATTTTCTGAAGTAGATAAGATTGAGAAATAAAATTAAGATGAATTTTGAGGCTGGGTCTCGTTTAAAGATTTAGTCTCCAAAAATAGATAGGACCTAAGATATGCTGCGTAACTTTATTACTTAATCTAGATTGATAATTTTGGTTAGGTACTTATTTAAAAATAGTCAAAGTAATAGATTAGGCCCTAAGATTAGCCCGGAAATCATGTATATACTTTTTATGTGCTACCTTGTATTAAACAATTGGGTACTTGACAGTTATAACAATAAAATATGAAATATGTTGGATATGATAGCTTATAAGTAAACATAAATTATGCAGTATTTCGTTTATTTTTTTAATATGTTCTAAGTATTTTAATTTTTAAAAAGAAATTTTCGATTTTTTATCTGTGGATTTTAAATCCCAAAACGGCGACAGTGCTGCCTCAAATGTCATGTGACGTCACTACATCGAAACCTGTCGATCACATCGAAACCTGAAGTATGTGTAACGTCGAAGTTTATTTCTATATTTTCAATGTGTTGACGTCACGCTACGAAATGACACTTGACCGCCTGTTTTGGCGTAACGTTCCGTTTACCGTAATAAAAATATGTTTTTTATTAATAAATAGCCCTTTTTCGAAAAATGATCAATGAAAGGCATATATAATACGTATATGAATTCATTAAAACAGTTTCCCAAAAAGTGTCAAGTAGCCAATTAAGGATACCTAAGACGAACTTCCAAAGGTAAATTTTCGATATATGTAAAGACGTTCACTAATAAATCAAAACTTTATTTATATTCCAAGCTTACACAAGTTCAAAGTGAATTCAGATGTAATCATATTGCAATATTTGAATGTAATATACATAAATGAAAAACAAAATCAAGGCCTAATCTAATTTTAACAATATTGCGTAGAATCTTCATAAATCCAATATACATTTTGAATAGAGCAATGAATGGAATAACAGAAGTTATCTACATAACCACTTTTAAGCCCTTCATTGGCCTCTAGCCAGTGTACACGGATGCAAAACACGCTAGAAGTTTCTCAGAACAACCATATTAACAAAATGTCATCATTTTTTCCCCATGACCACGCGGCGTATAATCCCTAAATTCGCGCTAAAAGAATTGTTATCTGTAGAATTCGCAATACTGATCGCTTCCAAATTGTTTGCTATTTCAAGATCGCAAATGTTTATTCATTTTCATTTTTAACTTTCATAAGTAGTTTTTATTTTCATAAGATTATATCATAATCATAAACCGTACCTAGAAGTTTACTAATTTAGCCGATAGCTCAAGCATTACGATCATCAATTTGAAGTACGACATCGACTCCTCATAATTCGAGTAATGTTACTGAGCAGCAGTGACTTCTCGCCTCTGGCTGACACCCTTTACGTTTTTTTTTTTTTTTTATAAAATAGGAGTAGCAGACGAGCATGCAATCCGCCTGATGGTAAGTGGCTACTGCCGCCCATGGACATCTGTAATCAACCCCAGATAGGATTAGATATTCCTACCTGAGGTCGACCACAGATGCGCCGCTATCCCTGAGGACTAAGCTGGAACGCCTCGGAAAAGTCTGTCTCCCTTACCACACGTTACGTACAAAATATATAAAAATCTAACATTTTGTTGCTACTTCCATAGCGTACCAGAGTAATTCCGTGTCCAGTACAATTTGGCAGTGCGCTAAATAGGCCACGGAGCGGCGCCAAAGGATATCTTATCTCCGGAAATTGGCGCTCCGCTTTGTACTGACATATATTTCCGATTGTTCCTCTCCTCGATTCATTTTGTATTATCTGGGACTTAACAGTGTCAGTTTTATTTGCAATTAGTAAAATGAATTCATTTGAAGTTCATTAATAATTTATTTTGACATGTAAATAAAAACTTAAGTTGCCTGCCGCATATTTGGTTCTCCGCAAGGTCCTTAAAAGTTACTATTTCCCATAAGCTAGTAACACTGGTTATAGCAAGTTTATGTTCTGATAACGCAAACTGTTAAGGATTTCTTTAAAAAAACTACTTTACACTTCTATACTTTATTCTTCTAAATAATTATTGTACTAAATTTTAATTACTAATAAATGGTAAACACTTAACAAATTTATTGTCATACAAGGCACACACCACTCAGTCCATGATTTTAAATTCTTAATTACAAATTATCGTTTAATATTATAAAAATAACTATCATAATGATGACATTTATATAAATGTTGAGATAACGAACATTAATATGTAATTCCTTTATTGACTAATTAAACATCCCCACAAAGACTAAACATAACTCCTGTAGAACACAAAACTTCACAATAATGATGATGAAATTAAAACAAAATTATTTTAACCAACTCTTTAAATGCGATATATGAACAATGCAAATGTTTAAAACATGCAATCACTTCAATTTATCCATTTAATTCAATAAACAATAAATCATCGAAAATAATTAAACTAAAACAATCCTGTAATAATTGTATTACTCCGATCGTAATTTCGGTAAATCATTTTAATGTCAAACTTTGAAAAGTAAAATACTTTACTAAACAAGATAGAAACCATACTTTTACATACTTAACGAAATTCTAATGTATAATGCTATCTCTAAATTTTAAACAGAAATCCACTGGAAAATAAGTCGAGAGTATATAAAAAACTATATAATTTTGTAAATGCAAATTTCAAAAATCTTAAATGGTTATAAATTCAATCAATTACTCAAAAACAACTTTCGTAATTCAAAACACGAAATCAAAAAGATTTGAACTTTAAGTACTAATTTATAAACTTTCAAAGTGAAAAACAATAATGGAATATGCCCTGCACCTATTGAGCGAATGTGGAAGATGTACTCATAATACCAAATAGTACTAACCCAATATACAAGACCTATAACAATGTACATTTTACATGATCATAGCCCATTGTACTACACTAATAATATTGTACTGCTAGTCAATACGAAATAATGAGACTAAACACAACTGTTCACGCCACTCGAAGCAATAAGCATACTAGTATTTCCTCGCAGATGATGCATAGCAGAGAATTTTCCTATATGAATATTTCCAGATTGCCTTGTGACATATCTGTATTTCGTACATGATAAAAGACGTTATAACAAAATATGTCCTAAGTGAATAAATAATAGTTTAAAAAAACAAAAAATAACTGGGCGGGTCCTTGATATGTTAAATGTTACAATCATTCTATTGGCAATAAATAAATATTACTTTCGAAAACTGATAAAAGGAGCACCCCACGCTTTTTTCACAATTATACTATTTACTGTTCCTTAATTGATTCCTAGATTGACAATTATTTTCTACTTTTTAGTTGATGTTATCATAAAAGCGAGTTTTTTAAATTTTTGAACTATATTTATTTTATTATTTTTTAGTATTTGTTGTTATAGAGACCACTATTTGAGTATTAGGGAAATAACATTATTATTTTCAAAACTAAAAATCACGATATAACAGTTATTGAAACTAAAAAGCAATAATTGTTGCAATCAAGTTAGCGACGAACTTTCTCTAAGGCGCTCGAACAATCTCGCCTCGAAAATCATTAATCCTGATGATGTTGATAAGGACAATGGTACAAAATTATTAAAATCGTGTATTGTCATCGGTTTTTGATAATTCTTCAAATTTTTGAATAAAACTGAATGTTCAAAGTAGATAGAAATGAGGTTCAAAGATTCCGTTACATAGTTACATACATACATACAACCCAAGCTAATAAAAGCGTGTTAAAAACAGAATAGTTATGAACCGCAGTAAAATGCACCCCACGCTTTTTACTCTGAATTGAATTATTATTTTAATAACTTAAATTTTATTGTAATTTTATTTTGAGGCGTCCATTATAATTGATTGTTCAATCTTCTACTACTGTAATATTAAACTCTTTGTCATTAAATTTGTCTCTAGTTTCTAGTTCGATTAGCAATAAAAGCGTGTTTTTATTGCTTTTTTTAAACTACTATTTATTTTTCATTTCTTTAGTCTGTGACAAAGTCATAAATTAGGGAATTAATTAATCTAATAAGTATAATGGGAAACTGTTATCAAATTATTGCATTATCATCCGTTGTTGATACACGAGCAAAGTTTCAAATTATTCAGAGTTGTGAAAATTGAACTCATAGATTCCGATCAATACATACATAGATATAACCCAAGCTAATAAAAACGTGTTAAATAAATGACATTATGTAGGCAAATAGTTAATGGTACAGTAACATTGTAACTTGAAGAACTTGTATTGATTGTGGTAAGACTCTTTATACTCTTAAGGAACCAACTTCACATTTTCCTTTGTACTAGAACACCAGTGTTAAGCTGCTGTGTTCTGCTTCGTAGGCTATACTACATACCAACGCACCTGTACCTGAACTCAGGTAGGAGACTATCTGGAGATTAGTTATAGATGTCCATGGGCAGTAGCCAATTACCATCAAATTATAGTGCTTAAAAATCTTCATAATCAACTGGCACTGAAACTAAGAAAAGCTTTTCAACTATAACAAATATAATAAAATATCAACTTAGATGGACTTGCCCACTTCTGCATCATCTGCAAGTAACCTGGCAAATACCTTCAATACCTTACTTCAAAAATTCACCATGATTCAAATCTAAAAGTATAAAGTCATTTAAAACATTCTTGTGTCACGCCACGCCTTGTATCGCGCTTTTCCTTCTAGAAGATCTCTTTGAAGTTTTCTTGTCTTCAATAATATTGGTCTCAACTTCTTGCAACGTCTTCTTCCTTCTAGAAGTACGTTTTGGTGTCTTTTCCATGGCATTCTCTAATGAAGTATCCAAAGCAGGATTCGGCATGCTCTTCCGTCTACTTCTGGTCATGACTGGGCTGTTCTCTTCTGTAGCATCCTGTCTCACTAGCGACTTCTTCCTGGAACTCTTGTTCTCCTTCTGTTCTTTCTCCTTCTCGATATCCATTGAGGATACGCCGCTGTCTGTATTCGCGTCTTCGATATTCTTCACGCCAGACACCCCATGGACATCAGTGTCATTCACAGAAGTGTCCTGGGCATCGGCATCAGAGTCGTCGAATAGAACTACTTTGATGGACTTCTTGCCAGATTTTGTAGCCGACGGCATACTTAATGGCTTCAGGATGCTGCGTCCTGGTGTCGCGTACAGGTTGATTGGTGTTAGACGTACAAGTTGCTGAAAAGCAAAATCCATATGATCCTTTATTATTTCTTTAGTTTCATACTACTGGCTCTTTTGCATGTTAGACGTTTATACTTTCCAATGACAATATGTTTGCGGCGACAATAATTAATTAAATTCTAAATTATAAACTACAATGTTTTACACATGTCAATAAATGTTAAACATAATGGAATAGGGACTATATATTTTTGTTCTGATATACTTTTGGTGTTGTTTAAAACTTACTTCAGTTAAAGCACTACTATCGTTTTCAACATTCTTCCCAATTAGAGATGCGCGTAACATTGCTAATGATGATGCCGAATTCTGCAAATAATGAACGAAAATTATGTAATTTCAAATATATTCCTGAATTAACTATATTATGAAAATTTAAAATGTTATTTTAATCATTCTAATATTAGGAATATTGAGATATTTTTTAAACATTGAAATTGCAAATGAGTTTTAATAAATGTTCAATTCAGGAAGCACAAGTGCCTCCTCTATTTCTGCCTTATAACAATATTGTTAAGTGCTGTTCTCGTCAGAAGGGGGTGCTAAGGGAGCATTCCAACTTAGGATTAGCGACGCACCTTTGGTCAGCTTCAGGAAGGACCAGGTAAGACATAATAACCAGGTACGATTGATTACAGATGTCTATAGGTGGCAATGACTACTTACTGGATTGACTGCATGTATTTATATCATAAGAAAATATAAAACAAAAAGAAGTAAAACCAAGAACTATCTGTATGTAATTCCATATATATCCTTACTTTTAAAAAAAGGGGAAAAAGAGAACAATTATTATTATTAAAAAAAGACAAACCCTGAGTTTCTTACCGGATCTTCGCAGTAGAGGTCGCGTTCCGATCCGGTACTAGTTTAAGAAAATATTGTAACTCACAATTTGCCGCCGTTGGCCTATACAAAAATAAATATATTTCATTTCATTTCACACCTTAGAGGCAGACTTCTTGGCCTCGCTGGACAGCACAGCTTTCAACAGGCTGTGTTTCCCCGCGGGCGTGGCGGGCGAGCGCGCGGGCGAGGCGGGCGGCGCTCGCACCGGGGACCGCACGCAGAAGAAACCCGCTTCGAACGTCTTGTTGGTCTCGGGAGCCTCTACTGACGGTTCCGCTGAGGGGTTCGCAGGCCCTTCTTGTGGCGCGGCGTCTTGCTTTTTCGCTTTTCTTGCAGCTAATACATAATAGAACATTAAGTTCGAAAAAGGACATGATTATGCTAGACTTTCTAAATATTTCATCAATTCTTCAAAAATCTGAAAGATAGTGGTCATTTTGAAGCCAATGCCAAAAAAATTTAAGGTGGTATGTCAATGCATTAATACTATATTTACATTAATAAGATATAGAATCTTTTTTAGTAGGTGCTGGATGCACCACTGCCACACCAATTTCTGCCATATACCAACATTGTAAAGAAAATACAGTTCTTTTTTGAAGAATGTAGTACTAGCTGCAGAGAGACACTAAGCATCAGGAGTTCCAACTTAATTCTAAGGGAAAGCAACGCCTCTACAGCAAACCTTCTATAGGACTCGAATCCTATCTAAGGTTGATTATCGATGCCCAATAATGACAGTAGCAACTTACCAACCTACTAACATGCCATAATATTAACTCACCAGCAATCATATCCTTAATGCGGCTGGTGGCAGCGGGTTTGACTGCCACCTTCGGTCGAGGCGCGATCTTCTTGCGCTGCACTACAGGCGCTTCCTCCACCCAGTTGCGTGTACGCATCTCTTCCAACTTCTTGAATCTCATATCCACATTTTCTACCTGAATTAAAATATCGAATAAAACAAATAAGACATGGCAAAGGAAAATAAAAAAACAAAATATACAACTTTTTCTAAAACTTATCATGAAGAAATGCAACAGTAATAAACAATTAAACAAAAAATAATTGGAAAATTGTTTTGAAGGCACCCTAAATCACTAAGACAAAAATTAAAGAGCTGACTACTGTGAGATAAATAGTGCTTGTGTTGTGTTCCCACGAAGTAGTTGCCTCATATATAAGTCAGGCAGTTTCCACACTCTTCAAAGAAAATGCAGAACTACTACGCTCAAAGAAAAAGTATAGAAACAGAAGCTAAAGAAGTTACTTCCTAGGTATAACCATGCTGTTTCTACCACCTGCTATTTATTTGGCACTAGCTGACCCAAACTTTGTACCACCTCAAAATCTATTTATCAAATATATTTCATATAAAATATAGCCTATGTTACTCGTGGATAACATAGTTTTCGAATGGTGAAAGAATTTTTAAAATCGGTCCAGTAGTTTTTGAGGCTATTCATTACAATCAAACAAACAAACAAAGTTTTCCTATTTATAATATTAGTATAGATATAGATAGATATACGAGTAAGGCAAAATGGTTGGTTACCTGCATGAAGACCATGTCCCAGAAGCCGTGCAGGTCGGCGGGCGTGACGAGCGCGTGCCCCGGCTCGGGCCGCTCGCGCCGCGCCACCAGCGTCGCGAACTGCTGCATCTTCTGCGACATCAGCAGCCGCGCCTGACCCACCGCGCTCAGGATAGCGTCCTGAGAATATAATATAATAATAAAAAAATGTTTTTTATACATTTCGTAAATCTTTTGTATCTTTAGAAACATAATCATATAAGTAAGAAGAAAAAAAATAGATTAATGTAAACTCTACTGATTAACTTGAAGTAAAATGGAATCTGCTGTCCATAGACATAGAATAAGAACTAAGGTTTTTACATCAGTTTTAAGCATGTTATTATCCCCGAAGACTAAGTTAAACTTCTCATGTAAATGCATTTCCCATACTAAACCCTTCAAAGCCAAACACAGCATCTCTTTACAATTTTAAGGCATAAAATATAGAATTATAGAGTATTGCAGGATATGTTATGGAACATAATACATACTTGACTTGATACATATTATATCTGACCTAAAATTAAGATTATTTGTGACTTTGTTTGGACATAAGCGAAAAATTATATACCTGAACTGATTCCGGTAAAACCATTTGCTCTGAAATCTTCTCCCAAGTTTCACACATCTCTGTCATTCTCTTGATCTCGGAACTGTGCTGTCTCCTGAAGTGCTCCACACTGTCTACATCACTAACATCCTCATCCAGCAAACCTAAATCAAAATAAATAAAAATGAAATATTACCAGCTTTTATTTATTTTATGTGAGTAAATCTTGCTACTAAATTTGAAACTAGAAATTTGAATTACTGTCTAGTTAAGTGGAACAGCACAGTGGTATGCATTTCTAAAATCATCTCTCTAAGTAGAACCCAAGAATGTTGTAAAATATAGAAGGACATGGTTGTGATGTCAGCATAACTTTCTACCACCATCATAGAATAAGATGTTCTTTGAAAATAATTATTTATCATTGACACAAATTCAGAGACTACTTATTCTGGTGCCCTCCAAGGGTGCCTGTAGGGGGCAATAATGGGCCGCTGATGATGTAAAAGAGTTGAAAGTACACCCTTGAGATTGTACATAAACTTAAAAATGATAATAACATACCTTCATCAATTTTTTTCTTCATTTCCCTTCTGGCATTATCCTTGCCCCGAGACATGGTGACACAAGGACTACACTTCTTAGCCTCCTCAACGATCTGCTCGGGAGTCATTGGCACATCCACTGGAGACTTCGGAGACCTGAGTCTCTCCTCAGAGCTTGACTCACTCTTTGGTATTGGTTTTCTTGGGGTAACCATTTTACTTTGAGCAGATTTCCTAGGGGATTTTGTTTTAGATGGTATCTCTGGTACTGGTGACAGCAAATCCGTAGAGCTCTGAGTCTGATCAGAACTCGAACTTTGAATCTTGACAAATCTACCTCGTGTAGACCTTGTCCCAACTGATTTAGATGCCTTATTAGCTACAGTTTTAGTTTCTACTGGCTTTGGCAGAGGTTTTGTTTTAGACGCCTTAGAATTGACCTTGGGAGCTTCTGGTAGGATGGGTTTGAATGTGAAACTTTCCTTAGTTTTTTTATTTTTGGGTGGTAATGTCAGTACTGGTACCTTAGCCATGTTTTTAATCTCAGGTGGTTTAAAAGCGGCGTTTTTTGGTGCAAATGACTCTGTCTTTCTATTTGGTAATGCTTGAGTTGTGTTTTTAGTTGGTTTAGCTTTCTGGGCATTGTTTTTAGCGGACTGTGACCTTGTGACTCTGCCGGACGTGCTCGGCACGGCCTTTGGTGGGGGTGGTGGGGGCTCGAACTTCAGAGAAGGGTGGGCCACCCCAGCAACAAAGGGTTTCTTCTTCTGGGCGGCCGCCTGTTGCTTCCGCTTCTCTTTTTCTTCCTTCCATTTTTCCAACTGCATTCGTCTGTGCTCTACCTTAGACTGCGGATTTGGCTTTTTAGGACTATCGCAACTAGGCAGGTTCCTAATACTGTCAAAAATAGACAGGCGGCTACTTTTGCGCCGTTTTAAAGTAGTCTCTAGGCGCCTTCGGACCTGAAAATTAGCATTAAACTATCAAGAACGATGCTAAACAGTTCATTAAGGCAAAATATACAATTTATGAAACGACATGAATGTGACCTACCACATGCATGATTATTTACTAATTAAAACTCTACAAAATGTAAAATATGCTTAAACTGTGCACAGTACCCCGCCCGCTACGCTAACAAACTGCGTAGGCCTGATTTTGTGCTTCTTCTCATGATTCTGCAATAACGCACCGAAGTCGAAACTCTTCTCTGAAACGCAAACGGACATTTTATTCCCCTCGTACTTTTAATGATACAATTACAAAATACACTAATGCATTGATATTTACATATTTTAACTACTTTCACACTCATTATAATTTAAGTTAAATTCACTTACCCATCACATAAACCTGAAAAAAAAAATAAAAACACTAAACTTGAAAACAACAAAGCCAATTCATCCAAATTCACAAAATTCAAATAGTAACTGTCACATCAGTTTTTTAATTTTATTTATACACAGTATCTCTGCCTTGGATACCTTCTTTTCGACCTAATATATTTTACTCCTTGAAAGTGTTTTATTTCGTTAATGATTTTATACAATCAGAAAATTGTAGTAAAAATCATATTTATATTTTTTCCTTTTGATATTATCTAATTTTAATTCTCGATATTTCAAACAGGAAGTGGTAATCAGTTGATAAACTAATTAATAATACAATATACATTTCTTTTGTGCCTTTTTCTAAGTGTGCTTTGTGTCTTAAATGATTTCATTTTAAATTAGAACTTGTGTAAAAAATATTTTATCTATCAATAAAACTTATATACAAAATAAGATTATAATATAAAGGTAGAGAGATTACAGGCCTACAAACATGGCAATACCTCTTTATACTTCCGGCTGTCAGCTGATATGAGACTCGTAATTGCTTTCCAAAACCTATTTCGATTTTCGCAGAGAAAACGTCAGGCACCATTCAACATGGGCTTGCAATACGCGATCAAAAGCTAGTTATAGCTGAAATATTGCTCTAATTGTAGTGTTATTGTTATTATAGTTTCATTTTATATGTACATTGTGTAACTCATAAATTAGTCGAAAATGGATACGTTTATCTTAGGAAACCTCGGTTATGGCGTTTGTTGATCATTAAAAAATTTGGTTCGGTTGATAATTTTCTTTCTATTTAATGTCTGCTTTTCGTTTGTGATCGTCTGTTTAGTTCGCGTTTACGTGTTTACTCGAAATGGTGAAAGAGAAGCCTAATTCAATCCGGATATACGATGACGAGGGATTCAGACGCCGCGCGGCTTGTATATGCGTACGTTCGGACGCCGAAACGGAGGTTAGTGTGGTGTTTGTACCCTGGATGTTGTCGTAGGATTGGTGACGAGATTACAAGTCGTTTCGTGCGTAGGTGTTGCTCGTGACGTCTTCGCGTCGGCCCGACAACTGGATCGTGCCGGGCGGGGGAGTGGAGCCCGAGGAGGAGCCCTCGGTGACGGCCATGCGAGAGGTCCTGGAGGAGGCCGGCGTCATCGGCAAGCTGGGGCGGTGCCTCGGCGTGTTTGAGGTGACCATATACGATAACCTACGAACTTGTGTTCCTTATTCAAAATACGTAAACAACGTTAATATTCCGAATAAATATCACTGTGAACTATTCGTCGAGGTTTAATACGGATGTTGTTTGCGAATTTTAATTATAATCTGCTCTCTGTGTATATTTAACACTTAACTTGCGTCATAACCTCTAATAGTACATGCCAGTCACCTACATTTATCCCATATGTTCAACACATGACTTCATTGTTCATGAACACGAAATAACTAGGAGGTACTCATACTTCTATTAAATTTCCTCATTAAATATATAGAGAAAGTATTTCAATAAATTTGATTGTTATGACAGCAGGTCAATGACCTTTGACACGGCCAAGAAATTTCCACATGCTAAGTAAATATCAATTAATCATTTAATTTAAGTGTTATCTGTAGGACAATGATAGTTCAAATACAACAGGATATAGTGGTAATGGTGGTAACAGTATATTTTAAACTAATTTGAAACATAAAGTTATGAAATATTATTAAATGTTAAATTATTTAGTTCATATGGTAATCATAGCAGTAATTAAAGGAAAACAATTTAATAATATTATTCATATAAGCTTATACACTATTTTAATTAATGTAAACAACAGAAGTTATTTATAAAATAAATTATATATTAAAACTGTAAATTATCACAGATAATGGAAAAAAATTTTGCTCACGTTTAGTAATTATTATACAGCTGTCATAGCCAAATGGTTTAAAATCCCAGCTAGTTTCCACCCTAGGCAAATGACCTTCTAATTTTATGAAGTTGGGTCATCATCATCAACCCATTATTGTCCCACTACTGGGCACAGGTCTCCTCTCAAAATGAGAAGGAGTAGGTCATAGTCCACCGCGCTGGCCAAGTGCGTATTGGTAGACTTCACATACCTTTGAATTTATTTTTATTAATCTCTCAGGTATACAGGTTACCTCACGATGTTTTCCCTCACCGTTTTAGCAAGTGATAACTAATTTTTAATACGCACATAATTTCGAAAAATCAGAGGTGCGTGCCGGGGATTTGAACCTTGGACCCCTCGATCGAGAGACTGAGTTTCTTAACGGCTAGGCTACCACTGCTTATAGGTAAAAAGTTAGGTGCATATTAGTAACTAATTATTACTTGCTTTAATAGTAATGGAAAACCATGAGGAAACCTCATAAATTACTTGACAGGAGACATGGACATGGAGACAATGTGCTTGACAGTTAAAATAAAAGGGTAAGAGTAGATTCTTACCCATTAGTTTCTTCAAACTATCACAATATAAATTTTTGACTACTTAAAAACAACCTGAATTGATAAGTAGACTTAGACCAAGTAGACCTTATGATAAGCGCGCTGACCAAGTGTGAATTGGTAGACTTCACATAGCTTTGAGATTTTTTTTTAATAAATCTCTCAGATGTGCATGTTTTGTTTAAGCAAGTGATAATCAATTTCTATTACACATACAACTTTGAAAAATCAGAGGTGTATGCCTGGGATTTGAACCTCAGACCCCTCGATCGATAGGCTGAGTCTCTTAACCACTAGGCAAACACTTGTACATCTGCATAAATGCTTATGTACATAATCTTCCGCCCAAGTTCCCTATAATATGCACAATAATTCATTGTGTGTCATTTTAACATATTCTGAGAAACCCATTTTGTTATTACTTTCTAGGAAATACAAACTTGCAACTGCTAGAACATTTCATGAAATGCAAACATATGTACATTCTTGTGGAATTGTTTTCAATAAAGTATTCTTAATTGGATATTATAATTCACACATTATAGCATATGTGGAAAATATTATATCATTTTATACATGTCCCCATAGATCAGTTTGGATATCTCACCACCTTGTAATTGAAGGAAGCCATTAAATGGCTTAAACAGCTAACAGTTCTGTCAGCCATTTAGTGGCTGTCATGGTGTAATTTACGCGGAACAATGCCGACATGCGCAGTTAAGTGGTGCAAAACACGAAATCAAAGAAATAATGCGGATAAATATTGTTTCATTTGTCAATGATCTAAAAAAAATTTGAATTTGTTAGGAATGAGTAATCTTTACTAATCTATGCATGTCCCATACAATAATGCATTTAAAGGGTACCTAATATTTTTGTATGGGACCTGGCATATGTACACAGTCTGTCATTTTAAAATAAATGAGTTTCGGTGGCTAGTAATGAAAGTTGTGTTCAATATAATTTTGTTTGAAAAATGTTACTTATCACTTAATAAATCCAAGCAAATTTTCATTTCTATTTTATTCTTAGTATTTGTTATCATAGCAACCACGGATGTGAATGCATTGTGGATATTTGAACTGTCTGTCTATTACGGTTTAATAGATAATAGATTTCAAGTGTCTACCTATTAAGGTTCTAGACATAGAGCCCAGTGACAGATAGACAGACAGCAGAGATCTAGTAATAGGATCCTATTTTTACCCTTTGGATAGGGAATCCTAAAACCATAAAATACAAAATAATACAAGACCTAATTTGATAATGCTATTTAGCCCTTGGAACGAACCACACCAATATCTTTACTCACACAAAACAATGATAATAAGAAGTTATTTTTTCATTGTATAAATAAATTTGAAAGTATATCAAGTCACAAATAAGTAATCCCTTAGTCACCTAAAAGTGACCTAAGTTTTTGATGAGTCAGTAAGTAAAAAATGATACTTCTCAGAAATCAATAATACAAAGTCTGTAGTAGTTTTATTCATAAAATTTGGCCTGTGTGGCCTTTTTTAGACATGCAAAAAATCCAAGTATGTATTTCATTTCTGTACTTAGCTGACAGATTATTTTGTTTCACTTTATTTAAGATTGTGACTTATTCAAGACACAATACAATTAACATTTTCGAAAAATAGATCTAATATATAAAATTCTCGTGTCACAATGTTAGTTACCATACTCCTCCGAAACGGTTTTACTGATTTTCATCAAATTTTATATGCATATTCAGTAGGTCTGAGAATCGGCTACTATCTATTTGTCATTCCCCTAAGTGATAAGCATTGTTCACCCTTTTTTTATTTATATGGCAACAGTTTGCCGGGACAGCTAGTAAAAATCTAATGTACTGGTATAAATATGACTCAATACTGAACTTTTTAATTAAACCACACTTGTATGTAGGCACTAACACACTAAGCACCTATGTAATACAGTACACATGTGCGGTACTAGCCAACAAAGATCACGTAGGTGTTACTTATACAAGTTGTGTACGTAATGACGAAACGATCTCTTAAGCCTTTTAATCAGATTGAATGTGATACAAAAGTTTCGATCCTATTAGTCTGAATTTCTTGGTATTTAAGATTGTAGAGTCCTATGTTTCATTCGCGCCGGTACAGATGCCACCGTCTTTTTTCCTAGATATAAGCAAGCTACATCCTCATGTTAATCTTAGCGATACATGACGCCATGGCCCGTTTTGCGTCGTTGTCATCAGGGTGATGAAAGATATTTCCCTAACTATCCAACTTACACGACCAATGTGCAGAACACCATTGGATTGTCAAAGGCTATTTGCACATGCAATGTTAACATGGTCCATACCGTTACACCTGTACTCAATCCTACAAATCCTGTTTCAAGTAAACTAAGTTGTAACTGCTTTTGTAGCCCATCGACTTAAACTCCTTAGCCAATAGGCTGGTGTGGCGGGAGTACCACATCCGAATCACGTCAAATTTTACCACCCTTTTAATTACTTTCACGAGATCTCGCGTTCATGGATGACCGATTCGAATGACCTTGACTGAATGTCAATGGCAAACAAAAACAAGTCTAAATAAACCGTTCGCACTAATCTAGGCGGTTTTACGTAAGCGTAGAGATTATTTTGGCGTAAACATTAGCTCCGTTTACTCAAGATAATGGTATTGGCAGGCTCACAATAGGTAGACGATGGGCCGGAGTTCTGTTTATTAATAACTCATTAACGATAATGTTTAAACTGTTTCCTCGCTGAACGGAAACATACAAGTGTACAAAGGCTATAACTATTAACATTTAAAACAATACACGCTTATAACGGTTTGATTGTTTTCGTGAAGTCACAGCTCTAGGAATAGTTGTTTTGATTAAACATAGCGTATGTCCGGTCTATTTTGGTTACGAATTGTACAGAAATTAATGTATGTTCGACTCCACGTTTTGTATTGACATGACGGCTGACTTGATGGTAAATAATGGTGTTGTGGTTTCGTAAAATATGGTCCATAATATGTTTTATCTAGGACCGGAAATAGAGAGACCGAAAGCATTGGTAACACATTCCAAATTCCAAGAGGTCATTTTAAAATTAGAATTAGAATTACAATACTTCTAGACGCTCGCTTTGATGTCGCAGAAATAAACTAATAGATGTTTCGTCTAGGGAAGATGGTAACATTGAAGGGAATACTGCATTAAATGCTGTGTTAGCCTACTGGTTCTGAATCTCGGACTCTTAATCGGGTGATCTGAGGTTCGACTCTCGGGCACTTTGATTTTGCAAATGTGTTTTTTAAGGTCATGAAGCTACCGTTACCGTTTTCGAAAACTGCCAGACGCACTAAAAGAGTATCGGATGTAAATCGACCACAATAACCACCGAAAGTTAGGTGGGCAGCTCATGTCTATTATCTGCGTACTATTTATGTCGCCCACGATTTACTTACTATTATGACAAGCAATGAAATACGTCTCACGATTTTCAGTCACAGTTAATTGCCAGATCGATTGTGGACTAATTACATCGTGACCGCGCGTCATTTAATATCCGCTGGTGGGCCCCGCCGTGTCGCCACACATCCATTATTATATGACGATAAGCCTGATTGCTTGGGAAATTGTGGAAAATTCTTCAAGCAGCAAATGACCTTGTTCTTATGATATTTTGCGTGGTAACAAAATTTTCATAATTCACGTCTCTGAGACATTAATTGCTGACAATATCGCTTCAGACGATTTATCGCAATAGTACGATAATACGATTTATCGAAGAAATGGCGCAGAAAAAATATTTTTACATTGTGACTCATAAATATTTGATGATTATGGAGCTATTTACTTTATTTATATAGTCATTTATATTAAAAAATACGCAAAGACCCTTAGCAGGCACATATTATTATTTGTTTGATTTTCTCAATTTATGTAGTTTTACGAACATTATCATCAAATTGTGGCTATATATTATATTTTATAAAATGATTTAATTGAATGAGAGTTAAAGTAGTGATACGGTCAAAAAAATATGGTTTAAAAAAATGCATTGAGTCTCCCAAAACATGATTATCCGCTGTAAAATCCCTGCTTACTTTTTAACGAGAACATACATTAGGGCAAACATATTCTATGTTACAGCATAACATAGTGTTATTCTCACCGTTTTCGCGACAATAATTTTCTAAGTATTTTCGCCGCCCATAATCCTGCTTCGATTAGCAAAACAATTTCGCGTACTTCGAAATACTCATATTATTCAAAGTCTGAAAACATCATTAGTTAGCAGGTGTATCGATACTTACACAAAAATATCCCTAGCAATTAACTACTAAGGTGACTGCTGGTTTCAATTAGTGACCAATTGACAAATTCCGAATCTATTTATAAGAAAAATATTTGCGTTTACGTCAATGAAAGTATTTATTGACTATGTTTCTTGTTAGATGTTGGAAAGGACGTAATAATAATGAACCCTTGGTTATATCTTTGTATTTTTTCTGTACCAAATTAAACCCCATAATAGATTTTTTATGTATACTATAAATAGGTCGTGACAGACCGAAAAGGCTAGACAGGCTCAATCCTAACTATACGAACACAAAAAATAATGAAAAAGAGAAAATAAAGCATTCTTCAAAGCCGGCGACGCGTTGGCGGCTCCTCTAGTGTTACAAGTATCTTATGGTGGCCACTTATGTACTCTATAGCGCTCCACATTATACTAACGCGAGGGTATTTGTATTGTGTGTGCACACATATTGGCAGTGTGTAGAAACACAGATCGTTAAAAAACGGAGAGACTTTATACTTTTTAGAATAAAACTATCTTTAGATCATTATTTCATTTGGTATGATGAAGATTTTAATGAAACGAATTTGAATATTTCCAGAACCGAGAGCACAAACACCGGACGGAAGTGTATGTGATGACGGTGACGCAGGAGCTGGCGGAGTGGGAGGACTCGCGGCTGATGGGCCGCAAGCGGCAGTGGTTCTCCATCGAGGACGCGCTGGCGCAGCTCGCGCTGCACAAGCCCATCCAGCGCCACTACCTGCAGCAACTCAAGCGCTCCAAGCAGAAACCCGACGACCCCGGCAGCTAAGCGACGCCCGGCCCCCTGAGCGCCAGATCGAGCTAGGGTCCGCACTGCGTCAACACTCAACACCCACATCTGCAGTGCCGTCGGAAACCAAGGTCGTCCCGCTCCCCGACGCCTCCGAGCGGAACCCCAAACATTCTCTATACACTCCAATATTGTTAATAGCTTTGTCCGACTTGCCATTACGACGTAATACCCGCTAATATCACGGTACGGGTGTCCGAGGCGGATACTTTAGTCACGTTAAGTTGAATCCGTATGTTTACGTAATAATGTGTGTTCGTGTGTCTCTTGAGCCCCCTGATCCCCGTCGACCGGCACGATGGAACGAGCGACGCGAGCGCCACCCGGCGGGGTGCGCGTACCTGGTGTGCCTATACGAAACAGTTAACGAAGCTGGAATTGATTATTATATGAATCGAAAATATTAATTGTTAAACAGGCTTTTATACTATTTTATCTTAAGAATTTATCACCAGAAGAGTGATGGATAGGTTCAAAGTCACGAGCGGTTGAGCTTTCGGTGGCGATATTAGCGGCCGAGCGGAACAGTATCGAGCGCCGCGCGCTTGGCAGCCGTTCAAACCATTGATTGTAGATATCACACGCACGATCATTATCCAACACGATTCCGACAATTCCGCGTGAATTTGAGAATAAATAAACTAGAATTCGTCAATTTGTTGTAACTTTTAAGGAAATCAGGTTCAAGGTCGGTCAGGGTTGCCAGAAATTGTTAAGAAAAGTTTTATGTGTACTAATTTGATCATTCTACTCACTGTTTGAGTGCTTTTATGATTTGGCTTTATCGTTTATCTTGTCGTTTAAGTAAAACTAGAAGGTAACATATAAAAGTATAATACTCTGTAGAGACAAGGTGGGATTCCGCCTTTATTTATTGTTATGAAGTTTAAAAGCATTTATATATCAATTTTATATAACTCGACGATAACACCAATAAGCAATAATTATCTTTGTTACATATACAGCAATAATAGTTTTAGGTGCTAAGTAAATAAGTAAATATTATATAATGAAATGGTAAAATAACAAATGTAATATAAAATAAATTTACAATAAATTCCATTGATACATTTAAATTACATATTACTGCTAATATCACTTGTTATTGATAAAGTTAATACTGTTGAAGATATTGTTTAATTGTATGCATATTTGCTATAATTCTGCATGTATTTTAAATTTCTACATTTAGTAAATGGTGTGAATAAAATTAATTGTAAGAATCGTTATGTAACGTGTCAATTTTCCACGAAATCGCACATGTGTTACGCTAATCGGAGTACAAATCGACTGGCAACCCTGACGGTAGTTCTTAAATAATACTATTGTAATACAATTTTTCTATTGTCAAAAATTAATAAACACTCGTTCTACTATTGAGATTATGTTGGCACAATTAGCGACGTGATCCGGACGGTACTGCAAATTGTCCGTTAGTATGTGTGATGCGACGCCATTTTGTCGGGCTTACAAAGGTGGCGGCGAACGCTATCAGACACGTAATTCTTGTAACATCTCTTTTTTTCTATTTTTACGTATATTTTTATACTGCGATGGAATAAATGTTAATTTTATTTTGTTAGCATTAAAACAAAAAGACATACAATCTCTATTTTTTATTTAAATTAATTCGGTTTTTTTATAAGTATCCTGAATGAGTTAAAGAATAAATTTTATATTGCTCTTCTGAAAATCATTTTGTTTAGTTGTGGCGTGCCTTCCCACTGTCCACTTTCATACATCCTTGTATACCTATTCCATTTTATATTTTTTGTTTAAATAATATTTCTAATGATACAAACATTTTAAAATGTCTATAGCTTCCTATAATTTATATAATAAAATAAGACATAGTCCGCGTAAAACTGCTAGTAAATTGTATGACTACACCAGCTCGCAACAACTTCAGAGCAGACTAGCACTTTGGCGCGAACTATACTAATTCAAAAGTTTAAGTAAATCGCACAATTAAATTAAAAGTGTACTGTTGAATATGTACTGTCAATTTTCATGTAATAAATATCTCGGAAAATGAAAGATCACAATCTCGTGGATTCACTAACTTTTCCACAAGATTAAAAATAAACTAAAAGTAAAGGATTTATAAATGTAAGTAATCGATGGATATTTACTTTGATATACAAAAAATATTCTATGCGTCTATGGTGGCATGGTGTATAAATCCATTACTGTATTGAGCTATATTCTAGTAATGCTAGCTAGAAACACCCAAACACTAAGAACATTGTTAGGGTAGGCGTACACTTCGACGGCCAGCCCGAACTCCACGGCGGGGTCGTCGTTAAGGTGCACGCCGGTGCTCTTCACGCCGGACGTCACGCTCTTGGCGCTCACGTACGGCAAGTTGAGCGGGAAACCGAACATCTAAGGGTTCAACCATATACAAGTGAGTATGTAACTATAATATGTGAAATTTAATTCGCATCGATGAAAACGGTCGGACGTCGTCTTGTATCATTATGAACTGCCTTGAGCATGAGTATAATTCTTACTATGTAAATATAGTTTTTATCAAAATACATTTCCAGGCTACGAGATATATACAATATTACATAGATAGATATAAACAAAAATTTGGAAATAGTCAATTTGCCTGTAATAAACTTTTCTACCATTATCACTTAATCAATTTTAAACTACATGTTTTATATTCAATGGCATGTAGACTGTGGATACATACTTTATAAGTGACCATCAATTGCTTAAGTCGTTGTCCGGGCACGGGCCTGGGTTCCATTGGATTAAACGCCCAGTATTCCCAATGAGGTAGCATCTCTCGTAGCAAACTGCTGCAGTACCTGAACAATATCACGAACCATTACTAACCAATCTTAAACACCCTTTATCAATTTCAATATACATGTTATAAAAATCATTTTATAATGATTGCAATTTTTCCTCAAAAATGGAGAATTTTACATTTTAAGGGCTTCTGTTGGTAATAATTGGACAGTGGGCGAACCGCGCGCGGTAACCTACATAAAAAGTGATGAAATACGAAAAGGCTTGCAGTTGAAAAGATATTTACTGTTACATTTAAATATTAATATATTACCTATTCCATATAGTTTTCATGTGCGACCGCCACTTCTGAACCTTGCTCTTCACTTTAGCCTCTAGACTCGAACGCAACTGCTCTATTTCTGGTGGCGCCGAATACAACCCACTGTCAATCAATGGGGGTTGCTTCATTATGAATAGTGGATCTTCAAACACCTAACAAGTAAAGAAAAAATAGCAAAAATACTTATCTTGTCTGTTTTAACATAATTATAGACTAATTTAAGGACATGGTTCTTCAAAAAAGGTGCAACAAGAGCTCTCCTTCAAAGCCGGCGATGCATTGGCGACTCCTGTGGTGTTCTAAATGTCCATAGGCAACGTTAACTTCTTTCAATCAGGTAGCACGTCTGCTTTATCGTTAGGTTCAAATATAAAAAAGAATCAACATTATCACATATGCAAATATCGAAATATGAACTTACCGGCTGCCAGTCCGAAGATGTTGTAAAATCGAAAGATACACTTTCGCAATCCTGCGATGATTGTATATTTACCCATATCTAAAAAGTCAACAAAAGTAAATAAAAAAGTTTGTTTATGGAATAACTGCAACGACCGCTCAAGAATAATTTATGAAATCTTAACTTACATTCTCTGCGTCAAAGGCATAGCTAACCGTCTTCAAGGGACAGCCAGCGTCCCTCAGTTCAAACCTCTCCCCACTGACCGCATCATACACAAACCAAGTATACTGCTTGCTAAAACAAACAAAATATCGTCATATTTTTCACTCATCCTTGACGCCATCTACTACAGATTTAACGTGATAACTCAGCAAAAGATTCCTCGCGTTTTTCAAAATAAGATACATACATTCTTTTTTTACTATTTTTAGGGTTCTTATTTTCAAATTAGTAGATTTTGTTACAATGCAGGTATAAGCAATGCAGTTTTATTTATTTTTAAGTATTTATAGAAATATTTTTTTTATATATCAAAGACTTTCGCGATCGTAATCACACATACCCATCATTTCTACTCAAGAATCCTCTACTCTTCTGTGGATCTTTGGACATAACAACTCTGTTCCTCAGATCATACTTAACCAGTACGTAGGTACTCAACCCACGTGGCAACGCCAGCCCAGTCACCACCCAGCATCTTATTCCCAAGTGGAGGAAATAGCAAGCCAGTAGTAATGTGTGGTCTAATGGAGAACCGTAGAGAACTTTGAGGAGTTCCTAGAAAAGTGGGGAAAATAATTGAACGAACTTCTTGAACTTTTGTTACTTGAAATATTCCAAAAGTAAGACCACAACGAGATTTGCCAGATGTTTAACAGTCACACTGTAGCCATATATCTGCAGTGGTTGAGTCGAGTGGTAGACATGATCGAGTCTAAGAAGAACATTCCTTGAAGCATTAATCAGCTATCTATAGCAATCGATGTTATGATTTTTTACCTGTGCTAGGTTTTGCTAGCTTACTTTTATTTACCATGTGCATAGAAAAGGTATACATACTTTTCCTCTCAGAGTAACAACATGGGTCTCTGCTATTTCGTAAGTAGGTATGAGTGCTACGTAACGCACTGCTGCGTCCATTGACTTTGAAACAGGATCCACTCTAGTTTCTGCACCTTTCCATATGTTCTCATGCACACTGCTTTCAGATTCCTTATCTTCTCCATTTGTTGCGATCGACAACTTCCTTCTACTGCTTTTGGAAGAAGAACTCTTCGAATGTCCTGAACTCTTTGAAACTGCCGATTCTGTTCTTTTTGGATCTTTAGGAAACCATTCAGAATCAGGCAATGGAATTGGTTGCAAAAACTCTGTTACACATTTATTTTTTGCAGAACTATCAATAAACGTTAGAGATATGTTTCTCGATGGAAATTCATTTAGATAATCAGTCACAAATGTATTCAAGTGTGTAATAATCAAATCATCTTCGGAGTTAGGTACAGGTTGCGTGTACCCTTGAAACCCTCCCAAATGAAAAAGGTTTGTCGTAATATGCAGGGTCAAGAAAGATGCCTCTTTTTTCATGAGTTGCATAACTTCTGGAATTATTGATTTTGATTCTTTGGGTTCTGAGCTGTCGTAGCCAAATAGGAGTGGTGGTGTCGTTATTTTGAATGTTCCACGAAGCTGGAAAGTTAAAAAAATATAAATCAATTGTTTTGTGATTGTGTTTTAACTCAAACTTCTTTATAAAATGCTCTTACTGATCCCAAGCTCAATACGGTGTACAATGGTATCTGAACAGTCCCCAGCCACTTATTGTAATATCTGTAGTGAACAGATTTGCTGAGCGACGAAGGCTCTTCATCGGAGTAAGCCTCGCTGACGTCCACCTTGCACTCATCGTAGACGTTAACGTGAATTGAGGACAAATGAGACAATCTGAAAATTAAATGTAGTATTTTTTCAAAAACATTGCCAACTTATCTTAATTCAAGCATAATTTATGTAGCACTTACAAATAGTCAAGATTACTACTACACTTAAACTAGTGACGAACTATCACTAGTTTGTTCACATACGAATTTATTAATTGTTTATGCTCAATATTCAAATTTATAATCCACAAATTGTCTTTTGTTCTTTGTTACAAACGCATATTTTTCCTTACTTGGTCTTTATCTTCATAGTATGGTTCCATGTGGGATAACATCCTATGGCAGTGGAACTTTGAACGGATACACCATGGTAGCTTGTTCTAATAAAAGGCCTCAACGGACGCACTTTGAAACCTGCGTAATTAAACAACTGGTATTTTACCCCATAAAAATTGAATTCTGCAAAGCGTAATTTTCTTAATTTACTACTTAGAACTCACCTGCAATACTGTCGCTGTCTTCTACATCTTCAGAGATGATCGCTGTACTCCTATCCAGTAGATTAAATGCTCTCAAAATTGTTATACTAATCTCGTGCTCTTTTATCAAACATTCCGATAGCAACTGCTGTTTAGCTATATTTGTTGTTGCCTCCAAATCAAAATTTGATTGATTGGAAAATATGCCCCTGAAAATGAGATAAACACAAAATAATCAGTAACAGAAAATTCAAAATAACTTAAAATTAATGACTTACGACGAAGTAGATGAGTACCTTAAACTCAAATCCTTATAATCCCTGACTACATCCTTATACGTTTTCTTTAGAAGGAATTCATTTAAATTCTTCTTAAGCTTCACATTTAATTTCTCCATATATTTCTCGCTCATAAATCTTTGTAGATCAATCGGATCCATAACTGTGTTAGCTTCCAGATACTGCAGATGAAATTCTTTTTCCTCGGTTTTTTGCAAACAATACAATTGCTCCGTAGAAATTTGACTCGCAAATAATGGCACCATTTTTTCTGTTATATCATCAAACCCACCAGAGTTTCGTAAATGTAATAATTTTAACCGAACAAATTCAGAACTGTTTTCGTCAATTTTGAATGTGACATCGTCCTGAACAGTACTTTTACACGCATCTTGAAGTGCCTTTATTAGATGGGCATCATCGCTTACCTTTTTCTCATAAATCTTTTCAATGATATCTGTCAGTAAACCAACATTTGGTTTATCTATCCCATGCAACATTCGTTTTATTTGTCTCCCATTAGACATTGATTCCTTTATTGATTCGAGTTGATTTTCGTTAAGCCGATCACTCCATCCTATTTTTATATTAACTTCAGCAACAGTACACAATTTTCCTTTGAACATGTTACTGGTTTTAAGTCTTACCTTATTTTTCGCAACTATCTCTTTTATTTCAAATCCACTACCAATGTGTTGAGCCGTTGGTTCAACAGTGTTATTGTACACGAATTTTTCTTTTCGGAAATTAGCAGTAGAAATACTGATTCGTATTTTAGACAAATTCACGTTTATAGATGATACTTTAATTTCGTCTTCACATAAAAATATGTCTAATGATGTATTATTTGGCAATATTTGAATTGATAAAATATCAATAAAATCTACATAATTAAACTTAAGTTGAGAAGTAATACTTTCTGATTCGCAAACAAACACATTATCGACATAAATTTTAAATTTATAGTTATGCTTCGGTTTATTTTCACTTAAATCATTTCTAGCAAGTTTATTTACTTTAAGAGCTATGTTAGTTTTCTCTTTAACTACAATTTTATTAACAATTTCGTCCACTTCTTCTTTTAGTTTATCCTGATCAATATACAATTTTGGTCTTAATGTTTTTATTCTCTCACGATCACCCGCCTCGTAATTTAGTTTAAATTCCTTATATTCTAAATATTTAATGACATACTCATACTCTAATCGGTCTAGCATATCCGAATACTCGTTTTCAAATAATTGCGTCCATTCTTTTTCAAAAGATTCATCATCCAGAACATTATTGGTCATTTCTATAACATATTCCGTATCTCTACTTCCGGATTTATGGCGTATAATTTCTATATCAGCCCAAAGTGATTTAACTTTATGTTGTAACTCCTTTTCAGTATCTACCATTTGGTAATATTTATCTTTTAAATGCAAAAACTTTCCCGTATATTTTAACACCGTTTGATCGAATCTTAAATCTTCCTTCTTATTCGAGCTTATGTTAATAAGTTGTTGCTTAAGATTGTCCCTCGTCTTTTTATTTACTTCGATATTTTTCAATGTTTCTTCAATTTCTTTTTGATTGCCACAATATTCTTCATAACAATCGATTAGTTTCACACTAAGCAATTTTTCCAATGAGAAATCGTGATGATGAAGAAATGTAATGTTTTTCAAAGCTATATCTAAAAACTTTGTTGATTTGTTTGTGTCGTATTCTTGGTACTCTGAAATGATATCGTTAAACATAACTGGTTCAACGTACTGGACAGGTATGATTTCATCTTTAGCTATAGCATTTTCTAGCACTCTGGGAAACACTGGACTTAAATTAAGTGGCTTATGACTCCATCTGTGAAAAGAGAAGTTAAAATTAATTCTTGTTAAATATAAGTAGCGTACAAATCAACGATTAGGCTTGGTCACTTGTTGTCGAAACCATTCTCATGTTGAAAGATACCTGTGCTCAGCAGCGAGACATGGACATGACATGATGTACAAATTTCACTCACCCATGTTCTACATCACATCGCCAAGGTTGATTTCTTCGGTAAATCTTCTGAAACCTCGGTGTTTTCTCTAGATAAGATTCCTGCTCTTTCGAGTAATCAACTTTTGTAATAACATTTTTCACTAAAGGAGCTTCTGACGCTAGTTCTGAAGTAATGATATCCATAATATTAGATGAATCTTTTTTTCTACTTTTCTTCTTCTTTTTCGCTTGCTTTTTTGAGGATTTCACATCAAATTGTGTGAAAAAATCATACGCGTTCGGTAGTTTTGCCGGCGTCTCAGGCGAGAACGTAGTATCCAGCAAAACCTCATTTTTGATCTCATGATATTCTGTATCACTTTCATTTGTATTATTAACATTAAATGTACGTAACTCTATAATATCGTGCTCAGACATAATTCAAATAAAAACCGTGTTGCAACAAACTTAAATAATGATGTAAAGTGAAGCTTATTAGATATTAACACCTGCAATATTTTTGTATACACCGCCAAAAGTAGTCATGGTTACAAAACAGCGTTCCTAATTTCGTACACGCTGTGTTTGGTGTTATATTATACGTTTTAAAAAATTAGCACTTACTATATAAAAATGGAATTTTAAAATCAGCACCAATTAACATGCGATATAATTAAATTTTCTAATCATTATGAGTATGATATATGCAGTATTATAAGATCTATCCATAATTGTTATAAATTATCTGTAATTTTAACATCACAATGATAGCATATGTCACTCAGACGGAAAATGTCAAAACAAAGGAACGATCGAGTACTTTCGTAACTAAACTATATTTTTAATTTAAACAAAAACAACAATAGAGCTTTAAAATGACGAAATTCTGTTTAAAGGACAGTGATGAATACTATTTATCGCTCTCGGAGCAGCACAAGAGATTTGACGCGGACAGTCCCGCTACAAATGTGTTTTTTGACGATACAAATGGGCAGGTAACTATTTAGAAAGTTAAAAAACTTGCTTAATTATACCGAAAATAAAGCATTATAGTATTTTCAACTACACCGAAATCTCAACATTGTCTTTACTTAGCGCTTCCAAATTACTAAGCTCCAATATTGTAGTGAAAAGTTTCAACAATAAAAAAAAAAGTTGCAGCTATGATACGTTCACACAAAAACTCTGTAAATGTCTTTCAAATTAATGTCGTCCACGTGTCTAAAAAATATGTTATTTATCCTACTTATATAACAAACATACTAAGAATATAAAAAAATTGCAGGTTTTTACAGTTAGATCTGGTGGAGTAACAGGCGTGACTGTGAGTGGGATGGATCAGTCAAAGAGCACATCATTCAGAATGGAAGATAAGGGCCCGATAATATCCATAAAGTTTTCTCCAGACCACAAGGTGCTGGCTATACAGCGTAACACAGATGGACAGGCTGCCAGTGTCGAGTTTGTAAACTTCAAAGACTTGTTACCCACCAATGTGGAGTATACACACACTTGTAAATGGAAGAATTCCAAAATACTGGGCTTTGTGTGGCCGAAAGCCAATGAAATAGCGTACATAACAGATCATGGAATAGAGTTGTTACAAATCATTCCTGAGAAGAAACAGTTGAAGACTTTGAAGAGCACCAGTTTTAGGTTTGATAGTTGTTTTTTATAAAATTTTGGTCAAAACAATGTCATTTATCTAAAGGTATTTGATACCTTTCCAGAACATATTAGCACTACATAAAAAATTCAGGCTGTAATTGAAACCTCCCCACTAGTATAAAAGAATAAAATTTCAATTGCTTGTTCTATACTGGTCTACAGGGTGAATTTTTAAAACGGGCCTTCAGGGCCAAATCTGAAACTATAAGGATTAGCGAAAAATGCTGAAAGGAGTTACGAGGCCGATTTTGATAAAAACTAAAACTGCATCATTAGTTTTTTTTAATATTTTTTTCCTCAGCCGGGAATCGAACGAGTTCATTTTGAAAAAATTGACACCTCTATATTATTCCACTATCTGATAGTGTCGCTTATAAGGATCAAATTCTGGGAAGTAATGTTATGTGACAAATCAAAGGAAAAGGAAAATTTTGAAGAAAATACGAATTCCTTTAGTTTGTCATTTATCATTACTTTCCAGATTTTGATCCTTATAAACAACACTATCAGATAGTGGAATAATATAGAGGGTGCATTTTTTTTTCAAAATGAACTCGTTCGATTCCCGGTTAGGGAAAAAGTTATTTTAAAAAAGTAATGATGCAGTTTTAGTTTTTATCAAAATCGGCCTCGTAACTCCTTTCAGCATTTTTCGCTAATCCTTATAGTTTCCGATTTGGCCCTGAAGGCCCGTTTTAAAAATTCACCCTGTATATACATAGGTCTTGTTCCATACAAGTTGATGGTTCTAGATTCCTCACTGGTAGGCAGATAGTGTATATCTTAATTTGTATTTTAAATTTATGTGCAAATACAGTCTTATGGCACTTACAACATCGTAGTCCTAGTAGATTATTTTTATTAAAATCACTCGGCACTAAACTAACAGAAATATATGTTATTTTCCAGTGGTGCATGGTTTTTGTGGTGTGCACAGAGCAACATAGTCCTGCTTGCTGGCAACAATGGGGCACTGTTGCAGCCCTTCTCACTCAACAGCTCCACTGTCACTAAACTACAGAAACTTGAATGTAAGGACTCTTAATTTTCTTGTTGTTAGCTACAGCTCTTTAAAGAAAGCCTGAAGAATACTTTACCATATGCTATAATACAAATTAGTGTAGGGCAGAAAACCTATGTGGGATGTTTTTCATAAGACATCTGATGAAGTTTAAAATCTGCTATCCAATGATGAAAGGGGATTGATTAATGGCAACTTTTGGATGGCTTAGTGGCAATTTCTTATATTGGAAGTTTCCCTTTATTAAAAATACGGGAGTTCACGCAACTAAGATACTCATATCATGCCTGTGCTCACATAATCTTTTTTTTTTTTTATAATATAGGAGTAGCAGACGAGCATACAGTCCACCTAATGGTAAGTGGCTACTGCCCCCCATGGACATCTGTAATCAACCGCAGATAGGATTAGATATTCCTACCTGAGGTCAGCCACAGATGCGCCGCTATCCCTGAGGACTAAGCTGGAACGCCTCGAAAAAGTTTGTCTCCCTTACCACACCCTTCAAACCGGAACACAGCAGTGCCTAACACTGCTGTTATTAGGTAGAAATAGGTGTGACGGTGGTACCGCCGGAGTCGAACCACAAAGGGTTCTACCACCTTCACATAATCTTAATAAGGAATGGTTTATATCGTTGTACAGTATATTAAATAGACAATACAACTTTAAATTAACAGTGGATTCAGCTAAGCCAGTGGTAGAGCGCGACGTGTTTATCCTGCGACTGTGCGACGCGTCCTGGTGCGCCATATTCCGACACGGCAGCTCTGCTTCACACTCCACCCCTGGGC